>JANAVB010037417.1:1302440-1701369 GCA_029216955.1 Iris pallida
CATTTAGGTGTTATGACAGAAAGGATTAAAGAAGCCCACTGAAATAACCTTCAAGGATGATGCTCTTTCTAGGTGAACATAGTTGTAACTATATTTGCTATTTTCTTTCCAGCCTAACTTAGCCATGCCTATTTTATGTTATTTTTGTTTATAGAGTTCTTTCTAAAGTTTATTGTGTTTTTCATGCCATTTATAGGTTGAGAAAGAAATTACCATGGCTTAGATTGCAGAATATAAGGATGGAGTCCATGACATCCTCTCTATACATATCATAGGCTTCTCTGCGAGACAAGGACATGCCTTGCTCTTTACTGATACTATCCCAAGAAAAGCAACTTTATGTGTTCATACATCTTATGAAGTCAAGTAATGAAGGTCCTTTTTTTTCCTTGTAGTTCTAAATTACCAGATGCATAATTAAGGAAGCTTGAAAGAGTACATGATCTCTATTGCTCTCATAATGTGTATCTGATTCATTTTGTAGGAGTCACATTATGACTTTGATAAGGACATCATTTGTGTTATTAATATTTCATGTGTCAGAGATTTGTTACAAAAACTACATATTAGTTCTTTCTTGGTGCTTGCAATTGTTTTGGGAGCATAATTATTTTGTTATTACGAGATTGTATAGACCTTTTTTGTGTGTCACTACTGAATTGTCTTTTGAGAGTTGAAAGCAGTAATTTTGATGTGGCACAGTGGTATTTGATAGCTGAAAGCTCGACTCAATAGAGCCACCAGATTTTATTTCCCAATGGTTTTTTTAATGTTAGGAATAATTATTTCCCAACAGTTTTTACTGTTAGTATACAAAAATTTCCAATGGTTTTTTACTGTTAGGAATAATTATTTCCCAATAGTTTTTTACTGTTAGAAAATTTTATTCCTAACGGTAAACAACCGTTATCAATACCGTTAGGAAAATTTCCCACGCCAATCCAACAACGATAAAAAATCGTTAGGAAATTTTTTCCTAACGCTTATAACCGTTAGGAAACGACTGTTTT
This sequence comes from Iris pallida, assembly GCA_029216955.1. Lineage (NCBI taxonomy): Eukaryota > Viridiplantae > Streptophyta > Magnoliopsida > Asparagales > Iridaceae > Iris > Iris pallida. The sequence continues at coordinate 1,303,451 of JANAVB010037417.1, forward strand.
GGTGTAGTGAAAATTTTGGAAGTATTGTAAATTTATGTTGTGAACGTTTGAGACTGAAATAATATTGTATAGTTCAATGTTGGCATTTTGAATAATTATGAAATAATTTTTTTTTGTTGGTGTTAAGTGTTTATTTTTCTTCTTCTTTATATTGTACACAAAATACAAATTGTGGAATACGGATGACAAAATTGGAGCTATAAAAATAATGGAATTTAATGACAAATAAAAGTCATCTTTTGTAAATAAAGATGACGCATAAAAGTCATCTTTTACAAATAAAGATGACGTGTATTGAGTTGTCATTGATTTCTTATGATAAATATAATTTTTTTTAAATAAAGATGACGCATAGAAGTCATCTTTTGCACATAAAATGATGCGTCAAAGTCATCTTTTGTAAATAAAGATGATGCATAGAAGTCATCTTTTGTAAATAAATTACGTTTAAAAGTCATCTTTTATAAATAAAAATGACATGTGTTCAGTTGTCATTGATTTTTCATGATAAAAGTCATCTAATGTAAATAAATATAACACACATAAGTCATCTTTTATAAATAAAGATGACATATAAAAGTCATCTTTTATAAATAAAGATGACATGTGTTGAACTGTCATTGATTTCTAATGATAAAGATGACCCCTTCATAGATGACGGCCAAACAAATGTCATCAATTATCATATTTAGCCGTCATTGTTATCTATTTTTGTAGTAGACAACAACCCAACCCGTGAAGCGTCGGGCTACCCAATTCAAGAAAGAAAGAAAGAGAGAAAAGAAAGAAAGAAAATAAAAAAGAAACGCCTTTAGTCCATTTTGGCGCGGATACGCCAACGACCTTCATATAGTTAAGGAACAATGGATTGAAAGTGCAGGGACGTATGTCTTTCGCACACATAGATCCTGCATAGAGAGCACTTATAACATGACATGGAAGGAATGGAACGTATTCACCTTGCGTCGGTGCAAGGACGAGTGCGTCTATGTTGGTAAGAACTCGCGCAACGAAACAAACACGAGATTGCTTGCCTGCTTGCCTGCTTGCCTATTCAATTCGAATAACATGCTTGTCATGATAACATGCTTTACCGCTCTCGAATATGCCGTAAAATCGACCCTAAGGAGAATATAGCAAGATCATAAGCTAAGTTGCATGATTGAACATAAATATTAAAATGTCGGTTTAGAAAGTTGGTCTTTTCGTTAGTACATGCGAGGACGAACGTACTGATCCCCCACCAGCTTTCATGCAGGGTGCAGGGAATGGATTGCTCGCGGCGGAGCTTCGCTTGAACGCGTTGAGGCTTGGAGTGCCGAAGCGTATTGAGACATGCGACCGCATTGACGCTCGGACATGCATGCAACAAGATTGATGCGGCCGAGATATAGAAGGCATGATGTATGGAGCGGTAAAATCTTTTGTGGGCAAGAGAAAACCTTAGTGTTGTAGCCAAATCTGGCATATATTGTTGGGCTATCAAAAGTCTTTGTAATCTCAGTTCGAATATCAATAAAGAGAATTATTTCGTATATTCTGTTTTCCTTTCGTTGTTAATATTAACTCAAAGATAACTATTTGAGAACTTGTCATCTTGCCTTGTACGAGGGCAACTCTAGACTCGTACGACATCACGTCCCAGCGAGGACGATAATTCGGATAAATCGATGCGAGGACGAGCGATTTTTCGGGTCGGGACGTGACACTACTGACTCCATTGTCACCATCTTTAAGTGATCAACCTGATACGAGATACAACCCAACACTCGGATGTCAGCCTGTCGGTTTCCAAACACAACCAGAAGTAATTTAGGGTGGATCAGAGAAGATAAACTGGGAGTGTAAGCCCCTGATTTTCAAATTCATTTTTAATTAGTGTTAATTAAATTTTAATGTCATTTATAGCCTTAAATAATTATTAGGAATTTTTAGAAATTTTTCTAGAATTTTTAAAAGATTTTAAATGAGTTTTAAAATACAAAAATATTGATTTGTAATTTATTTAAATGTTTTAATATCAATTTGCAATTATTAGAATTATTTTAATACTGTTTTGTAATTATTAGAATTGTTAATATATTGGTTTGTAATTTCCCAATTGTTATGTGCAAATTTCTTTTGCACATAAACAGTGCGGGATGGGTTATGCAAATATAATTTTGCACTTAGACACTGCTAGGACCTTTATGCAATTTCCTAAACTCTAGGGTTTGTTTTGCAAATCCTAAACCTACCCCCCTGCCCGACGATCGACGGCTGACCGGCGACTGTTCCCGCCATTTTCGGCCAGCGCACAGCTCCCCGACCGCCCTAAACCCCTATAAATAAACCCCTCTCTCTCCCCAGTCAAAACCCTAGACTCCTCGACCATCCACCGCCGACCACAGCCTCGTTCTTCCCCGAAAACCCTAGCCGAAACCCTAACCCCGACGAACTCCTCGTCCAGCCCCCACGCCGAGTGCCACCACCCCTAACCACCACCGACGAGTTCGCCACGCCGCGACGCGTCGATCGCCACCGCTCCGCCACCGTCCCGACGCCCCTAGCCGCCGTCTCCGCCTTCGAAAGTTTTCCCCAAAGTCGGACACGCAGGTAACAGACCTGAGTTCGTGTCGTACGTGTCTCGAACTCACGCACGACGTTCGCCTGGACACGGGGAACCTAGCTATAGGTCTGGACACGGGTGAATCGACTCGTGCGTGTCGTGCTAGCCCAGACACGTAAATACTTGTGTCCCTAACTGTCCGGACACAGGCTCGTGTTTATTTTTTTATTATATATAATGTTAATCAAAACCTAAATAAAACTCACTAAAACCCTATCCCTAACACGACCCACGGGCTGACCCCCTGGCCAGCCCGACAGAGCCTAACCCCCCCCCCCCCCCCCGCGCGCTTCTCTGGCCTGGGTTCGATCCTTGCCACTGCTGTTATTTTTTTTTCTTTTCTTCTCTTCTTTTCCTTTTCCTTTTTCCTTTTTCTTTTATATATATATCTATTTATATATATATGTGTATATACATTTTTTTGTATATATATATATGTATTAATATATATACTATATTTAGGTATATATAGTTGCTGTTTATATATATATATATATATATATATATATATATATATATATATATATATATATATATATATATATATATATATATGCTTTATTATTTTATGTATGTATATATATATATATATATATATATATATATATATATATATATATATATATATATATATATATATATATATATATATGTCTTATGTATACATATATATTTATGTATATATATTTCTTTGTGTATATATATTATCATATATATACTATTATATGTATATGTATACATTAATTTTGTATATATATATATATATTATATAGTTGAGTATTTTCTTATATGTATGTATATATACATATATTTGTATATATATATATAATATATAGTTGAGCATTTTCCTATATATATAAATATCCCTATATTTATATATATATATATATATATATATATATATATATATATATATATATATATATATATATATATATTATTTCCTATGTGTATTTTACTTAGCTTAGTGTAAATTATTTATATAAAATAATGTTCATACTTTTATAGTTACTATGTAAAACTTTACCTTATTAAAATAATAATATTTATTTTGACTATTACCAAATTGTATTTTCATTGTGTTTAATTTACTGCAACCATTTGGTGTCCAAGCCTAGCATGGGTATTTGGGCTCAAATGTGTTTTCACACATTCAAGACCTGTACAAGTCATATTGGACTTGATTCATGGCCTTGGGTCCTGTATTTGAACTTTGGTTCAAATTATATACATGGACAAAATACGCAGATAATTAATTATTGTGTGCAATGCTGTTTTTGGTTTTCTAAAAATACTTAAAGTATTGTTAAAATTATGGAAAAATAGTTTTTAGATACTATGTTAAGTTAGCTAATTTAGTATAATTTTTGTAGTATTTAATTTACTGTTTTGCCACTAGTTTGGCATATGAAACCAAAACTCATTTTCTGTATACTTAGGAAAACTGATTTTTATAAAATATTTGTACTAGTTAATAAATTCCAGAAAAATTATAATAAATTTCTAAGATTAACAAGGATCATCTTGGTACTTTACTTTAAGAAAAACTAGGCTTTTTGTCTACTTCAAAAATTGTTAGAACACAATGATCTTTTGATTTAATTATTGATTAATTACGACTTGTAGCTTTTTGTGTTATTTAGAGTTTTAGTCGTGTTGAACCCCATCCCTCACTAGTATAAAGACCCTAGAAAGTTAGTTAACATAGTGTGTCACCCCACATTGGTCTCCTATGCCAAGTCATCATTTTGGCTAGGTGCCCAGTCACAAGTCGTGTTTCACCAATTAGTGTCCTAGTATTTTAGCTTAGTGTAAAACTAAGTTATTATATTTTACTTCTACAACGACGAGTTACTGGACATCCATAGCACTGTTATCGCAGCTTGTTTTGTTTTGCTTTGCTAGAGGCAAGTACTTTCTACGAACTTTACATATTGTCACATAAATGAACTGCAAATCCCACCATGTTAAATGCTGATCCTTGGAGTAGCAAGTTAGATCTTTACATGTTGTACTTTCAGTTACTACCATGCTTAGAACAGTCTTGATGTATCTCTCACATGATTAGAATATGGGTTATGGGGAAACTGATAGTATTGTACGTGATCACGACCCCCCTACAGTAGCGAGGTCGGTCGCATTCTATATGCATACCTTGCCGCAGGCCTTTACCCCGCATGTCTGTACGGATGTACACTTATGCTTGTTAACTTGTACGTATGTACATTTTATTATGTGCCCTCCAGCACATTGTACATCTATTGACCGATCACGTACTTGCTACAGTTTTAAATATTACATATACATCTGTCTCTATGACACGTGTATCCTTGCCATGATAGATTGAGTGATGCCATGCTTTCCAGTTATTCCTCTCATGTTCATTTCCATGTTTCATATGCTAGTTTGCTAGATTTAGTACTTGCTTCCGTCCTGACAGGATAACGTTGTAGGTGTCCTTACTGAGGAGAAGTTACTCTGCGACTCATACTATGGAGTTACTGCCGAGGACCCGGCTCTGCTTTACGAGGATGTTCCTGCAGGGAACCTCGTCTAGTTGTCTTTTGTTTACTTAGACTTTGAGAGTAGACATGTATTAGACTATATCATTTTGTAACTGGACATGTATCCAGTTTTATATTTCAGTTTACTTGTACTTGGATATTTTACTATATACGACGACTTTTGTGTTTGGAGCATTTATGATTCTTCTTCACTTATAGAACTGTTAGCACATTTAGTCTTATCTTGTTGTCTTTAGAACAGCTTACTACGTTTTACCTCAACGTAGGCTGGACATGACTCGGCCTGGCCCAATAATTTGGGTAGCGGGTCGTGACATATTTTTAGTGGTGGCCCACGCAGGTCCTGACTAAACTGTTTGGTTACGTTATTGTACCAAGCATGCCTGCAATTAGGAACTTAAGGTAATTAGACAACATTAGGAAAGACGCTTAGAACACTTAGAGGAATGCTAGGATTGCAACATAGGAAATACATCACATGTTTGCTATTATAATTAGATTTTCTTGCATATGATTGCTTACTTTAAACAAGTCCTTATAAGTCTTTTTATGTAATTTAGATGGTGCTTACTCGTTCGTCCCAGTATGTTACCCCCGAGAATGGGGCCCTCCATATCCAGTCAGCTGACCAGTTGACTGATACACCTCCACCTACCACATTCCCCCACTCCACAAATCTATAGACCCAGATACCACCTTCCACATCCCAGTCCCAGCAGGCCCCGATACTTCTACCACCCCCTATCACTATACCCACCCAGGCTTCCGTCACACTCGACGGGACCCAGCTGCTCACACTGATCCAGGGGTTCCTAACAACCCATCAAGAGCAGACTACCCTACTCCGCCAGAGCATGGAGCGTTCTGAGGGACGTCCCGTGGTCCCACCACATGTAGAGCCACGGCAGAGAGCGGGGACGGTCAAGGACTTCATGGGTCTGAATCCCAAGGAGTTCTCAGGGACTGAGGGCATAGTAGTAGCTGATGACTGGCTAGATTCTGTAGAGAGGAAGCTTCTGGGAGTTAGGATACCGGATGACCTTCAGGTCGAGGCAGCAGGATTTCTGCTGATAGACTTAGCCGGAGTCTGGTTCAGGAATGAGCCGTTGTTCGCGAGAGGTAGAGCCACCTGGGACCAGTTCAAGACCCAGTTCAAGAAGAAATTCTTCTCGACCACTGCTAGAGTAGCCATGGGGCTACGATTCCAGAACATCCAGCAGGGGAACCGTTCTGTTTATGACTATGCGGGAGAGTTTAGTCGCCTGAGCCGTTTTGCTCCTAGTCTGGTTGCTGATCCAGAGGAGATGACCCGTAGGTTTTGCCATGGTCTAGTTCCAGACATTGGCATTCTTATAGTGGCAAACGGTACGACTGACTATTACCAGAGCCTAGAGTTGGCCCGGAGTATTGAGGAACGTCTTCTGTCATGCAAGAGGCCGGCTTCTGTACACCATGAGGGTCCGTCCAAGCGTCAGGCTTTCCAGCAGAGAGCGCCGACGCCACCCCAGCAGACTTACCGTCCCTCTACACCATACCATCAGACCCCGCCAGTTCGATCCCCGGGACCTCGTCAGCAGCAGCAGCAGAAGGGAGCTATATATTCTTTCTGTGGAAGACCAGGGCACGACAGCTCCATTTGCAGGAAGAGGTTGAAGCAGTGCTTAGCTTGTGGGTCTGCTACCCATCAGATTCGGGACTGCCCAGTAGCGAAGCATAGAGGACCACTCCCGACTCAGCAGCAGAGGTTCGGGCAGCATCTGCAGCAGCATAAGGGACCTCAGGGGAGGGTTTATAGTCTAGCCATTGAGCCGGAGTCGGAGCAGGTTTCGGAGCCGGATTACTTAGCTGACGTCATCACAGGTCATGTTTATTTACATACTTTTCTAGCTGTATGTTTGTTTGATTCTGGTGCATCTCATAGCTTCCTATCTTTAGAGTTTATGCATAAACATCATCTAGTAGCTACACCTACTGCGAAGATTAGTAGAGTGATGACGGGAGGAGGACCAGTGCCTATTAGATCTATCTATAGATGTTCTATTTTTATAGCCGGGAGAGAGTTCAGAGGGCGATTCTTTGTGATGCCGCTCCCCGGTTATGATATCATATTGGGGATGGACTGGCTTAGCTATGCCCATGCATCTATATATTGCTATGAGGGTAGTATTTTGTTCAGTCCCCCAGGCACAGCACCATTCAGTGTCAGGAGGACAGGGCCGGAAATCAGCCTAGAGCCGAACTGTTGTGCTACAGTCGGGGACGCAGCACTGCCACACCCTATCATTAGGGAGTTTATGGATGTATTCCCAGAGGATCTTCCAGGACTTCCGCCTGACAGAGATGTGAAGTTCACTATAGATCTAGTGCCGGGTTCATCACCAGTATCCCGGACTTGCTATAGAGTGAATCCCAAGGAGGCCATAGAGATGAAAGAGCAGATTGATGGCCTGTTGAAAAAGGGCTTCATTCGATCCAGTGCTTCTCCATGGGGAGCGCCAGTGCTCTTTATGCCTAAGAAGGATGGTACAGTCCGGTTGTGTATTGATTACCGGGCTTTGAATGCCATCACTATCAAGAACAAATATCCTCTGCCCAGGATAGATGATTTGTTCGACCAGTTGAGCGGGGCGAAGGTGTTTTCCAGGATAGACTTGAGATCCGGGTACCACCAGGTGAAGGTTAGGCCAGCAGACATCCAGAAGACGGCGTTCAACACGAAGTACGGGCAGTACGAGTTTCTGGTGATGCCATTTGGTCTCACAAATGTGCCAGCTGTCTTTATGAACTTGATGAATAAGATATTTCACCAGTATCTGGATAAGTTCGTCGTAGTGTTTATCGACGACATCCTGATATACTCGAAGACGCCGGAGGAGCATGCAGAGCACTTGCGGATAGTTTTGGGGATTCTGAGGCAGAAGAGATTGTTTGCCAAATTACCGAAGTGCGAGTTCCTTTTAGACCGAATGGAGTTTCTCGGCCATGTAGTCACTGGAGATGGAATCTCGGTGGATCCCAGGAAGATTGCTGCAGTTGAGACATGGAAGGCTCCGACGTCAGTTTCAGAGATCAGGAGCTTTCTGGGTTTAGCAGGCTATTACAGAAAGTTCGTCCAGGACTTTGCTAGGATAGCTGAACCCATGACGAAGCTGACGCGGAAGGACGCAGAGTACATCTGGTCAGAGGACTGCCAGACGGCATTTGAGGAGCTGAAGAGGAGGCTGACGACCGCTCCAGTTCTGACTTTACCTTCAGGTTCTGGAGGTTTCACCATTTTCAGCGATGCTTCTGGGAAGGGGCTAGGATGTGTCCTACAGCAGCATGGGAAAGTAATTGCTTATGCATCTAGGCAATTGCGGACTCATGAGAGAAATTATCCTACCCATGACCTAGAGTTAGCTGCGGTGATCTTTGCACTCAAGTTATGGAAACATTACTTATACGGAGAGCGTGTGGAAATCTTTACTGACCACAAAAGCTTGAAGTATGTGTTCACGCAGAAAGAGCTGAACATGAGGCAAAGACGATGGTTGGAGTTGATGAAGGACTTCGACATCGATTTACAGTATCACCCCGGGAAGGCAAATGTGGTGGCGGATGCGCTTAGCAGGCATCCGATGGCATGGTACCTGATGATTGATCGGCATTTGCGGGAGGATCTGGAGAAGCTCAGTATCGAGCTAGTTCGGCCAGGATCAGTGATACAGATGATGGCGCTTGACATTCAGTCAGGATTGATGGAGCAGATCCGGGAGGCACAGTCTACAGATGAGAGCCTTCGCAGACTTCGACCCCAGGCATTAGCTGGATTGCTGGATGACTTCACTATAGCAGAGGATGGATCCCTGAGGCATGGCAGCCGATTGTGCGTACCGAAGGGAGAGCTAGTAGAGGCAGTTTTACAAGAGGTGCGCCGATCGAGATATTCTATTCACCCTGGTGCTAACAAGATGTACCGTGACTTGCGGGAACATCTTTGGTGGCACGGGATGAAGAGGGATGTATCACTTTTCATCTCGAGATGTCTAGTTTACCAGCAGGTCAAGGCGGAGCGCCAGAGGCCAGCTGGTTTGTTGCAGCCGTTGCCCATTTCCGAGTGGAAGTGGGAACATATTACGATAGACTTCGTTTCAGGGCTTCCTCGTTCCCAAGGAGGGAAGGATGCCATCTGGGTCATCGTAGACAGGCTGACGAAGTGTGCGCACTTCATACCCTTCAAGGTGGGGCTTTCCACCGAGAAGTTGGCGGAGCTATACATGCAGCAGATAGTTCGCCTACACGGAGTGCCGGTGAGCATCGTGTCAGACAGAGACAGTAGATTCACATCCCACTACTGGAGGAGCTTGCAGGAGGAGTTGGGCAGTAGGCTCAAGTTCAGTACGACGTACCACCCACAGACAGATGGACAGTCCGAGAGGACGATACAGACACTGGAGGATATGCTGAGGACTTGCGTGCTGGACTTCGGAGGATCATGGGAGAGCCATCTGCACTTGGTAGAGTTTTCATACAACAACAGCGACCAGGCCAGTATTGGTATGTCTCCTTTCGAGGCGCTATATGGACGACGATGCCGTACACCGCTCTTTTGGGATGATATCGGAGACAGAGTTATGCTTGGGCCAGAGATGATCACGGATGCAGCAGAGAAAGTCGGGATGATCAGAGACAGGCTCAGAGTAGCTCAGGATAGACAGAAATACTGGGCTGATGCTAGTCGCAGGCCGATGGAGTTCGCAGACGGTGATATGGTGCTAGTGAAGATATCACCTACCAGAGGGACGATCCGGTTCGGACGAGGAGGGAAGCTGAGCCCCAGATACATCGGGCCGTTCGAGGTACTTGGCAGGATCGGAGAGGTAGCTTACAGGGTTGCACTTCCACCCAACCTAGCAGGAGTTCACGACGTCTTCCACGTATCTCAGCTGAGGAGATATGTTCCAGACCCTAGTCATGTGCTAGATCATTCAGAGTTGGAGGTCGGACTGAGCCTTACAGTTTCTGAGCAGCCAGTGGAGATATTAGACCGGAGAGAGAAGAGGCTGAGGAACAAGGTTATACCCCTAGTGCGAGTAGCTTGGAGCCGTCACTCCCCAGGTGAATCTACTTGGGAGAGGGAGTCGGACATGAGGGAGAGATTCCCTTACTTGTTCGATCCAACTGCTGCGAGGGAACCACCCGTTCCCGCTTGATACCTTAGAGGTTAGTTTCGATCGCAGCCTTAGTCATTTTGTTGCATTACTTGCTATGTTAGAATATTGTCGGGTCTTCAATCCTTGTGAATTTCGAGGACGAAATTTTTCAAGGAGGGAAGACTTGTAAGCCCCTGATTTTTAAATTCATTTTTAATTAGTGTTAATTAAATTTTAATGTCATTTATAGCCTTAAATAATTATTAGGAATTTTTAGGAATTTTTCTAGAATTTTTAAAAGATTTTAAATGAGTTTTAAAATACAAAAATATTGATTTATAATTTATTTAAATGTTTTAATATCAATTTGCAATTATTAGAATTATTTTAATACTGTTTTGTAATTATTAGAATTGTTAATATATTGGTTTGCAATTTCCCAATTGTTATGTGTAAATTTCTTTTGCACATAAACAGTGCGGGATGGGTTATGCAAATATAATTTTGCACTTAGACACTGCTAGGACCTTTATGCAATTTCCTAAACTCTAGGGTTTGTTTTGCAAATCCTAAACCTACACCCTTGCCCGACGACCGACGACCGACCGGCGACTGCCCCCGCCATTTCCGGCCAGCGCACAGCTCCCCGACCGCCCTAAACCCCTATAAATAAACCCCTCTCTCTCCCCAGTCAAAACCCTAGACTCCTCGACCATCCACCGCCGACCACAGCCTCGTTCTTCCCCGAAAACCCTAGCCGAAACCCTAACCCCGACGAACTCCTCGTCCAGCCCCCACGCCGAGTGCCACCACCCCTAACCACCACCGACGAGTTCGCCACGCCGCGACGCGTCGATCGCCACCGCTCCGCCACCGTCCCGACGCCCCTAGCTGCCGTCTTCGCCTTCGAAAGTTTCCCCCAAAGTCGGACACACAGGTAACAGACCTGAGTTCATGTCGTGCGTGTCTCGAACTCACGCACGACGTTCGCCTGGACACGGAGAACCTAGCTATAGGTCTGGACACGGGTGAATCGACTCGTGCGTGTCGTGCTAGCCCAGACACGTAAATACCTGTGTCCCTAACTGTCCGGACACAGGCTCGTGTTTATTTTTTTTATATATATAATGTTAATCAAAACCTAAATAAAACTCACTAAAACCCTATCCCTAACACGACCCACGGGCTGACCCCCTGGCCAGCCCGACAGAGCCTAAACCACCCCCCCCCCCCCCCGCGCGCTTCTCTGGCCTGGGTTCGAACCCTGCCACTGCTGTTATTTTTTTTCTTTTTTTCTTTTCTTTTCTTTTCCTTTTTCCTTTTTCTTTTATATATATATCTATTTATATATATATGTGTATATACATATTTTTGTATATATATATATGTATTAATATATATACTATATTTAGGTATGTATAGTTGCTGTTATATATATATATATATATATATATATATATATATATATATATATATATATATATATATATATATATATATATATATATATATATGTGCTTTATTATTTTATGTATGTATATATATATATATATATATGTCTTATGTATACATATATATTTATGTATATATATTTCTTTGTGTATATATATTATCATATATATACTATTATATGTATATGTATACATTAATTTTGTATATATATATATATATTATATAGTTGAGTATTTTCTTATATGTATGTATATATACATATATTTGTATATATATATATATATATATATATATATATATATATATATATATATATATATATATATATATATATATAATATATAGTTGAGCATTTTCCTATATATATAAATATCCCTATATTTATATATATATATATATTATTTCCTATGTGTATTTTACTTAGCTTAGTGTAAATTATTTATATAAAATAATGTTCATACTTTTATAGTTACTATGTAAAACTTTACCTTATTAAAATAATAATATTTATTTTGACTATTACCAAATTGTATTTTCATTGTGTTTAATTTACTGCAACCATTTGGTGTCCAAGCCTAGCATGGGTATTTGGGCTCAAATGTGTTTTCACACATTCAAGACCTGTACAAGTCATATTGGACTTGATTCATGGCCTTGGGTCCTGTATTTGAACTTTGGTTCAAATTATATACATGGACAAAATATGCAGATAATTAATTATTGTGTGCAATGCTGTTTTTGGTTTTCTAAAAATACTTAAAGTATTGTTAAAATTATGAAAAAATAGTTTTTAGATACTATGTTAAGTTAGCTAATTTAGTATAATTTTTGTAGTATTTAATTTACTGTTTTGCCACTAGTTTGGCATATGAAACCAAAACTCATTTTCTGTATACTTAGGAAAACTGATTTTTATAAAATATTTGTACTAGTTAATAAATTCCAGAAAAATAATAATAAATTTCTATGATTAACAAGGATCACCTTGTACTTTACTTTAAGAAAAACTAGGCTTTTTGTCTACTTCAAAAATTGTTAGAACACAATGATCTTTTGATTTAATTATTGATTAATTACGACTTGTAGCTTTTTGTGTTATTTGGAGTTTTAGTCGTGTTGAACCCCATCCCTCACTAGTATAAAGACCCTAGAAAGTTAGTTAACATAGTGTGTCACCCCACATTGGTCTCCTATGCCAAGTCATTATTTTGGCTAGGTGCCCAGTCACAAGTCGTGTTTCACCAATTAGTGTCCTAGTATTTTAGCTTAGTGTAAAACTAAGTTATTATATTTTACTTCTACAGCGACGAGTTACTGGACATCCATAACACTGTTATCGCAGCTTGTTTTGTTTTGCTTTGCTAGAGGCAAGTACTTTCTACGAACTTTACATATTGTCACATAAATGAACTGCAAACCCCACCATGTTAAATGCTGATCCTTGGGGTAGCAAGTTAGATCTTTACATATTGTACTTTCAGTTACTACCATGCTTAGAACAGTCTTGATGTATCTCTCACATGATTAGAATATGGGTTATGGGGAAACTGATAGTATTGTACGTGATCACGACCCCCCTACAGTAGCGAGCTCGGTCGCATTCTATATGCATAACTTGCCGCAGGCCTTTACCCCGCATGTCTGTACGGATGTACACTTATGCTTGTTAACTTGTACGTATGTACATTTCATTATGTGCCCTCCAGCACATTGTACATCTATTGACCGATCACGTACTTGCTACAGTTTTAAACATTACATATACATCTGTCTCTATGATACGTGTATCCTTGCCATGATAGATTGAGTGATGCCATGCTTTCCAGTTATTCCTCTCATGTTCATTTCCATGTTTCATATGCTAGTTTGCTAGATTTAGTACTTGCTCCCGTCCTGACAGGATAACGTTGTAGGTGTCCTTACTGAGGAGGAGTTACTCTGCGACTCATACTATGGAGTTACTGCCGAGGACCCGGCTCTGCTTTACGAGGATGTTCCTGCAGGAAACCTCGCCTAGTTGTCTTTTGTTTACTTAGACTTTTGAGAGTAGACATGTATTAGACTATATCATTTTGTAACTGGACATGTATCCAGTTTTATATTTCAGTTTACTTGTACTTGGATATTTTACTATATACGACGACTTTTGCGTTTGGAGCATTTATGATTCTTCTTCACTTATAGAACTGTTAGCACATTTAGTCTTATCCTGTTGTCTTTAGAACAGCTTACTACGTTTTACCTCAACGTAGGCTGGACATGACTCGGCCTGGCCCAACAATTTGGGTAGCGGGTCGTGACAGGGAGCCATTGGATTTGATTTATAAATATAACCAAGAATCCAAATTTTAACTCTCTTTCATCAGGTCGAGTATTTTGAGAGGGATGGATTCTCTAAAGCATCCATCAGGGAACACCATAATTTGATATCTGTATCAAATTGCAGAGGTAGGAAGTCCTACTTACCGTTGCAGTCAGTGGTGAGGCACTCGTTGCAGCTAGTGGCGTTGCACTTGTTGCAGCCAATGGCAAGGTATTCTGATTCATATTTTCATTTAATATTCATAAATTGTACTAAAAAAATTCATAAGAATGGACGATAATGATTTGACACTTGTTGTAGCCAGTGGCAAGGTATTTTGATTCATATTTTCATTTAATATTCATAAATTGTACTAAAAAAATTCATAAGAATGGACGATAATGATTTGGCACTTGTTGTAGCCAGTGGCGTGACACTTGTTGTTGCCATTCTGAGCCTATTTTTAGTTATTTTATATAATGCAGGTTTGACTTTAGTCTGGAATTGGCTATTGGATCAGTTTGTGCAGTGCAAGAGCCATGAGATTGATTTTTTCTTCATCGTAATTTGTATTGCAGCTATTTCTTCTTGAATGTAATTTGTATACTTGTAAATTTGTATAATTTGTAAATTCTAAATTGTATATTTGTAAGTTATGTATCTGGAGGCTGGAGCTATGTATATCTGGGAGTTGTTATGTAACATGGAAATTAGGTATTCTGGAGATTGCTATATATCTGGAGATTTATATAAATTCAAATTTACATATTGTTATCTGGATTTGTAACTGGCATCAAATTCAAAAAAGTTTGTTGATTGTGCTGCCAGTAAATTTGATTGTGCTGAATATAATGGAGATGAGGGATTCTGGATTTTGTTACTGCAAGTAAATTGTATATATTGTTATCTGGATTTTGTGCTGCCATTTTTTTATTGCAACCTGTTAAGTTTTGATTGGCCCATTAAATTAATTTAGTAACATATTAATGCTTTGCAAAAACCGGCCCGACCCAGTGGCCCATTAAACCGAACCAACCAAAAATCGAACCGTTTTATTTCGGTTCGCTTCGGTTCGGTTCGATTTGGTTGGAAATGGTTCGGTTTTTGGTTTTACAATTGCAGTTTTCGGTTCATGTCGGTTTTCTGAAAAACGGTTCGGTTCGAACCGAACCGAACCAATGCTCACCCCTATGGGAAAAGAGAGCGGTTCATTGGAAGGGGTAGAGAGCAGTTTCGATTCGGTTTAGGGTTTTAGAGAAGGGAGAGTTATTTTAGGAATATAGAAATAGCTTCCATTCATTACGGCTCCTCAAAAAGTGAGTGAGAAACTTTTTGGTCAGAAAAATAGAGTCAGAACGGTCAACTGTTATTAAGGGACGGAAAACGTCTAAAGTGAAAGATGTTGTACATTATGGTAAATGATAGAGATATATCTTGAATTATGATAAAATGAGTAGTTGCGACTCAAAATTTCCTTTGTTTCTTTTAGTTGTCCTTGTCTTCGTTCTTTCACCCATTTGATGTTTCAACCATCTACACCACTTTCCTCATTTGCTTGCACTACTCTCTCCTCCTTTATCGACAACCAATTTTTGATAGTCGAACTCGATTGGTGGTTGGACCAAGTATTGGCAGGCATTTTGATTATCTTAAGCTAAAAAAAGATTCTTTTTCTTTTTTTCAAGTGGAACTGTCTGAACCAATGAAATTTGAGAAAGGAGGAACTCATAAGAGCGCAATTAATGAAGAGGGGTTCCTTGTGCGTTAATGGATCAGATACTTTAAAATAGTTTGAACTTCCACAATTTTGCAAGTTTCTACCAGTGCCATCTTTAGAAGCAAATTGCTACACAAAAATATAGAAATATTCCACTATACAACGAGGCTTCAAAACGACTCAAAAGTGAGCCGTCTAAATCGTTATTATATCACGATCCATTTTATTTCAAAAAAATAAATTATGTAAAAAATTGTTAAAAAAAGTAAAAAATTGTGAGAATCAAATTCAACCAAACAAGAAAAATACCTTGCACCTTAACCACATAAGCTAGAAGAGACATTAAACTATAATTGTATAATATTCTTATTATACGTTATTATACGTACAAAGTACGTGCATTTACTAGTGTAATTAATTATCTATCTTTTGTTAACCCTTTCTTTTTTCACACAAGACAATCATCTGACTTTTATGTTTTTGCATGTTGTTACTTGGACTATTTTTATAAAAAAAAACGCTACATGAACCTTTGGACGTTTTACGGTTGTAACTAAACTATCTTGGTTGTTGGAGACAATTTTGCTCTTCAAGTTTTCAAGATAAAAAAAAAGTGCTAGAAAAAATAGTAATAGATAACAACTATGCAAATGCGCAATTCTTGTGAAAGAATTTTTTTTAACCTTTTTATCTTTTCTCAACTTCAAATGCCTACTTGATATGGATTAATCTTGGTGTTGATTAATGTAGGTAATCCAGATAAAAAGCAGACGACATTGAGATATTCACCGGTACGGACTCGCCACTTGACATTAATGCCGTCAAATGATACAATAACATATGAACACGTCGACCGAATAATTTCTCCTCCACCACTATTTGTCCTCTCATGTATTCCCAAAAAAATCTCCCTCGTTATCCATCGCCACTGGCTCTCCACAACGGTCACATTGCTACCAACCACATTCTTCTTACTTCTTATTCCTCCCTCCTCTCCCACAATGCTTGCCGCTACTCCCTTCATAAAGCCCAGCCTCCTCCCTTCTTTCTCAGGGCCGGCCCTGAGTTAATGGGGGCCCTAGACAAATTTTTAAAATGATGCCCATATATATAAAAAAATTGAACTAAAAATTGATACAGCTAAGGCTAAAACCTAGGACCTCTCGTGTACAAGTATAACAAACTACCACTACACCACAAATGTTTTGTGATAAAGGAGGATCATATTATATATTAGTTCTATTTTCAATATAAGACTACTAATATATATATATACATTTAAATTAATTTTTTTGGGCCCCCAAATTTTATGGGGCCCTGGGCGGTCGCCCTGGCCGCCCTGGGCCAGGGCCGGCCCTGTTCTTTCTCTGCCTTCTCTTCAGACCTCATTCCTCACTCTCCGCAGACCGCCGCAGCTTGGTCCCACTCCTTCTCGCGCTCCGGGGCGGCGACATGGACCCTGCAGGTGACGTGTGCAGCTACCAAGCCGGCCAAGTCCCCCGGTATGTTAATTTGTCCACTTCATCAATGCTTACATTCATGGGCGGAACTATGATGTGGGCTAGGGTGGGCTCCAGTCTATCCTAAATTTTTTTTTTTTTTAAAAACAGAAAATTTCATTAAAAGGGAAGCCATTGTGGACAAAGATATTTTTTAATAAATTTTTTATTAAGCATGTCTATGTTTTCGGACAAAGCCATTTTCCTTTTTTTTTTTTTTCCCTTTCCCATTGTGGAAACAGCTGAAAACATAGACATAGCCAACAGCTAACCCACCTCCCCCTTCCTTTTTTTTGGGGGGGGGGGGGGGGGTTTCGGCGCCAGTGGATCTGGCGCCAGGTTTAAAAAAAAAATCGGCGCAGTTATCTTTGCTCTTAAATTGTGGAAGCACTATCTATACGGAGAGCGTATGGAGATCTTCACAGACCACAAAAGCTTGAAGTATGTGTTTACATAGAAGGAGCTCAAAATGAGGCAGCGCAGATGGTTGGAGTTGATGAAGGACTTTGACATTTTCTTACAGTATCACCCAGGGAAGGCCAACGTGGTTGCCGATGCCTTGAGTAGGTATCCGGTAGCTATGTGTTTGACGATGGATCGTCACTTGTTAGCAGATTTGGAGAGCCTGAGAATCGAGGTGATTGTGCCAGGAGTTCAGATACAGATGTGGGGCCTTCAGATTCAGTCGAACTTGATAGAGAGGATCAAGTCGGCTCAGTTCGACGATGTTACTCTGCGGTGTATTCGAGAGCAGGTTCGAACAGGATTGGTGGATGATGAGTTTATTCTTGCAGAGGATGGCGCATTGAGGTACGGTTCCAGACTATGTGTGCCTAGTGGAGACCTTCGGGAGCAGGTTATGCAGGAGGCCCATCGTTCTCAGCACTCTATGCATCCAGGTGCCAACAAGATGTATAGGGATCTGAAGGAGCATGTATGGTGGTATGGGATGAAGCGGGAGGTAGCACGCTTCGTAGTAAGATGTTTAGTCTGTCAGCAGGTTAAGACAGAGAGGCAGAGGCCAGGAGGACTGTTACAGTCATTGCCCATTCCGGAGTGGAAGTGGAAGCACATCACGATGGACTTTGTTTCTGGATTGTCGCGTACACCAGGAGAGAAAGACGCGATTTGGGTCATCATAGACAGGTTGACCAAATCAGCCCACTTTTTGCCATTTAAAGTGGGTACGTCTACTGAGAGGCTAGCAGAGATGTATATACGGCAGATTGTCAAGATACACGAAGTTCCGGTGAGCATTGTTTCGGATCGGGATAGTCGCTTTACTTTCCATTTCTGGCGGAGTCTGCAGACTAGTTTGGACACTCAGCTCAAGTTCAGTACTGTATACCACCCTCAGACGGACAGGCAGTCAGAGAGGACTATTCAGACACTCGAGGACATGTTGCGGACTTGTGTCTTGGATTTTGGAGGATCCTGGAAGGATTACCTGCACTTAGTGGAGTTTGCATACAACAGTTTCCAGGCCAGCATTAGGATGTTACCATTCGAGGCACTGTACGGGCGTAGATGTCGTACACCCTTGTCTTGGGATGACGTTGGAGAGCGAGCTTTATTGGAACCTGAGATGGTTGTTGACGCAGCCGAGAAGGTGAAGCTCATCAGAGATCGACTTCGCGTGGCGCAGGACAGACAACGGCATTGGAGCGATAGCCACCGAAGACCTTTGCAGTTTGAGGTACAGCTTATGATTAGGATTTTATTTGTTTTGTGATTTTTGTTTGATCATGTGATTATTATAGTTAATTTGAGACCATGTTTGTGCTAGGTTGGAGATCTGGTGTTCCTGAGGATATCTTCGACGTATGGTACTATTCGCTTTGGTCGAGGTGGAAAGCTTAGTCCGCGTTTCATCGGACCTTTCGTTATCAGCGGAAGAGTCGGTGACGTGTCATACAGACTGGACTTGCCCCCTACATTAGAGGGAGTCCACAACGTATTTCACATGTCGTAGTTGATATGGTATATGGCAGATCCCAGCCATGTACTAGATCATTCCAAAATCGAGGTGGGCCCTACTCTTAGTTATCCATAATAGCCTTTGGAGATTCTGGATCGACGGAAGAAAGTGCTGAGGAACCAGACGATACCCTTGGTTCGCGTAGCATGGAGACATCACTCTCCAAGTGAGTCTATCTAGGAGAGGGAGGATGAGATGGGCGAGCAATACCCTTATCTTTTTCAGTCTTGAGGTATGATTTTTCTAGCCTTCTTATCTGTTAAGTTTTGTCTTTAATTTCGAGGACGAAATTATTTTAAGGAGGGTAGATTTGTCACACTCACTTTTTCATATAAGGGTATTTTAGTCATTTGATTAATTGTGTGATTTCCTGTGTTTTAATAAGTAATATTAATTGGTAAATAGACTAACAACTTGTTTAACCTTAGCTAGAGGCCCAACATTACTCATGAGACTTAATTTGGGCTTTCGGCCGAATTAGAAAACTTTTGGAGTTAATTTAAGGGCTTAAGTCAATTGGCCCTTTTGCCTTTTGACTAATGGGCTTTTTAACTTAACTTAGAAGTGCATTTGGCCCATGAGCAAACCCTAACCCTAATCTAACTCCCCTTGGCTGGCCATAGCAGCAGCCTCCACCCCTTTCATAAGCATATGCATGGCTTTGACACCCCTTTACAAACCCTAGTTTCTCAATTTCTCCAAAAATCCTATTTTCTCATCCGGCATCCGATTTGCATCAAACGAATTGCGTTGTGACCGTTGGGAGGAGAGGAACTTGCTGGAGAATTGCTAGCAAGGATTTGGGGACATTGCTCGGAAGAAACTGGTCGTCAAAACGCTCGAGGATTCACTTTCATTGAGATTCCAACTCTCAATAGGTAAACCTCATTCTACCATTGTTTATTCTGAAATTTCTTCATATTAGCTTGCATATAGGTACCCCAGACCTTTGTACGAAGTTTGGTAGGTTTGTGATTTTGTTTGATAGCCGTATCGGACACGTGTCGGTCCTATGGAACACGTGTTCGACGAAATACCACTTCGAACTGAAAATAGTTATTTTTCGATTCTATTTTCACGAATTTCTTGCTGATATTATTTGTAATAACTTTCGTGAAGAGGATCTTGATTCGACACGATTTCAGTGTCTGAATCGGACACGAACACGCGTGCACGAGGCCTGTGCACGGCCCCGTGCATGCCCTGCTGTCAGTGTGTCATAACTCGACGCACAGAGCTCCGTTTCACATGAAAATTTATGGATGCGTAGGGGAAACCTCTGCCCACGTGCTCCTAAAATTTCACGATGTTTCGTGGAGTGTGCGCGAAGAAATTCGACGCACACGGTTAAGCCCGTACTGTGCACGCGGTTGAAAAGTGCCGCTGACACGGCCTTCGTATGCGAATACGACGTGACGAGGACCCGTTCCAGGAGCACGAGCACGAAGACCTATACCTGGGCTACCCAGGAACTCAATTCGAAGACACGACGTGGCTCAACACGCGCGCGTGCGCACAGGCCGTGCGAGATCCGCATGCCCTGTGTCACGTAGACACGACGTAGTGTCATGTCAGTATATCCTAGACATAGCCCGTGACCCTACCTAGCTGCGTGCATGAGCATGAGGCTTCAGGTAGACTCACCTGGAGAGTGATGCCTCCAAGGTGCGCGAACCAAGGGTATCGTCTAGTTCCTCAGCACTTTCTCCCGTCGATCCAGAATCTCTACAGGCTGTTCTGGATAACTAAGAGTAGGGCCCACCTCGATCTTGGAATGATCCAGTACATGGCTGGGATCTGCCACATACCGTCTCAACTGTGACACTTGAAATACGTTATGGACTCCCTCTAATGCAGGGGGCAAGTCCAGTCTGTATGACACGTCACCGACTCTTCCGCTGATAATGAAAGGTCCGATAAAGTACGGAATAAGCTTTCCACCTCCACCAAAGCGAATAGTACCACGCGTCAGAGATATCCTCAGGAACACCAGATCTCCAATCTAGCACAAACATGTTCTCAACTTAACTATAACAATTACATGATCAAACAAAAATCACAAAACAAACAAAATCCTAATCCTAAGTCTAAGTTGTACCTCAAACTGGAAAGGTCTTCGGTGGCTATCGGCCTAATGCCGTTGTCTGTCCTGTGCTACACGAAGTCGATCTCTGATGAGCTTCACCTTCTCGACTGCGTCAACAACCATCTCAGGTCCCAATAAAGCTCGCTCTCCAACGTCATCCCAAGACAAGGGTGTACGACATCTACGCCCGTACAGTGTCTCGATTGGTGATATCCCAATATTGGCCTGTAAACTGTTGTTGTATGCAAACTCCACTAAGTGCAGGTGATCCTCCCAGGATCCTCCAAAATCCAAGACACAAGTTCGCAGCATGTCCTCGAGTATCTGAATAGTCATTTCTGACTGTCCGTCCGTCTGAGGGTGGTATGCAGTACTGAACTTGAGCTGAGTGCCCAAACTAGTCTGCAGACTCTATCAGACATGGGAAGTAAAGCAACTATCCCGATCCGAGACAATGCTCATCGAAACTCCGTGTATCCTGACAATCTGCCGCATATACATCTCTGCTAGCCTTTTAGTAGACGTACCCACTTTAAATGGCAAAAAGTGGGCTGATTTGGTCAACCTGTCTACGATGACCGAAATTGCGTCTTTCCCTCCTGGTGTACGTGGCAATCCAGAAACAAAGTCCATCGTGATATGCTCCTACTTCTACTCTGGAATGGGCAATGACTGTAACAGTCCTCCTGGCCTTTGCCTCTCTGCCTTAACCTGCTGACAGACTAAACATCTGGATACGAAGTGTGCTACCTCCCGTTTCATCCCATACCACCATACATGCTCCTTCAGATCCCTATACATCTTGTTGGCACCTGGATGCATAGAGTACTGAGAACGATGGGCCTCCTGTATAACCTGCTTCCGAAGGTCTCCACTAGGCACACACAGTCTGGAATCGTGCCTCAATGTGCCATCCACTGCAAGAATAAACTCATCATCCACCAATCCTGTTCGAACCTGCTCTCGGATACACCATAGAGTAACATCATCAAACTGAGCCGACTTGATCCTCTCTATCAAGTCCGACTGAATCTGCAGGCCCCACATCTGCATCTAAACTCCTGGCACAATCACCTCGATCCCCAGGCTCTCCAAATCTACTAACAAGTGACGATCCATCGTCAAACACATAGCTACCGGATACCTACTCAAGGCATCGGCAACCACGTTGGCCTTCCCTGGGTGATACTGTAAGGAAATGTCAAAGTCCTTCATCAACTCCAACCATATGCACTGCCTCATGTTGATCTCCTTCCGTGTAAACACTTACTTTATGCTTTTGTGGTCTGTGAAGATCTCTACACGCTCTCCGTATAGATAGTGCTTCCACAACTTAAGAGCAAAGATAACTGTCGCCAATTCCAAATCATGGATAGGGTAGTTCTTCTCATGCGGACGTAATTGCCTGGATGCATAGGCAATAACCTTCCCATGCTGCTGCAAGACACAACCCAGACCCTTCCCTAGGGCTTCACTGTAAATAGTGAACCCGCCTGATCCTAATGGCAATATCAGAATCGGGGCTGTCGTCAGTCGTTTCTTTATCTCATCAAAAACAACCTGACATTCTTCTGACCAGATAAAATCTGTGTCCTTCCGGGTCAGCCTAGTCAATGGCTCTGCAATCTGGAAGAAATCCTGAACTAACCTCCTGTAGTAGCCTGCAAATCCCAGAAAGCTCCTGATCTCCGCAACTGAACTTGGTACTGTCTACGCCTCAACTGCTCTGATCTTCTTCGGGTTTACTGAGATCCCATCCCCGGTCACAACATGACCTAGGAAATCAACTCGATCCAGGAAGAACTCACACTTCGAGAGCTTGCCATAAAGCTGCTCCTTCCTGAGAGTCTCCAGAACCACTCTCAAATGCTCCTCATGCTCCTCTGGGGTCTTCGAATACACCAAGATATCGTCGATGAACACTACCACGAACTTGTCCAAGTACTGGTGGAACACCTTGTTCATCAAGTTTATGAACACCGCCGGGGAGTTAGTTAACCCAAACAGAATCACCATGAACTCAAACTGGCCATACCGTATCCTAAATGCTATATTCGGAATGTCCTCCTTCTTCACCTTCACTTGATGGTAACCTGACCTCGAATCAATTTTGGAGAATACCTTCGCTCCGCTCAGCTGATCGAACATATTATCGATCCTCGGCAGCGGGTACTTGTTCTTCATCGTGAGGTTGTTGAGTGTCCTGTAGTCGATACACATCTGTACCGACCCCTCCTTCTTCGGCACAAAGAGTATTGGTGCACCCCATGGTAAAGAACTCGATCGGATGAAGCCTTTGTCCCGTAACTCATCCACCTGCTTCTTCAACTCCACTAGCTCGTTGTTGCTCACTCTATAGACGTGCTGAGATATCGGCTCTGCGTCGGGCACCAAATCTATAGAGAACTCCACATCTCTGTCCGGAGGTAACCCTGTCAACTCCTTCGAAAATACATCCATAAACTCAGCTATAAATGGATGCTGGGTCTGCAATGGTCCCTTCTACTGACCTGCCGGAGCCTTGGCTCCTGCTCCCTAAGCTGTACGTCCTGAAGACATGGGACAGTCCCTCAGCTGGTGCTCCGCTGAGCCATAAAGTAGGCACTTGCCTAGCCTCTTCCTACACTCGTTCCACACATATCCTGGCTTCTTGCAGAAAGTACAACTGATGGCTTGCTGCTGCCTAGAGGCCTGCTGTATCTGCTTCTGCTGGAAAGGCTTTTGCTGATGCTGCTGCTGATAATGGGGCCTCTTGGTCGGGCCTCCACTGCCGCTGGCTCCATGTGAATCACGATCTTTCTTCAACTTTAGTTCAAGGTCGTCCTCTGCTGCCATAGCTCCCAACAGAATCTCCTCAAAAGTAGCATTTTTGTTGCTCTTGGTCAAGGACTCGACTTCCTTAACCAAGCCCTTCCTGAACCTCCTAGCCTTCGCTGTCTTGCTAAGGCCCTCCACAAATCTGCCCAGGTGGCAGAACTGTCACGACCCGTACCCTGAAGAGGGGCACGAGTACGTGGTTACGTCCAGCCTACGCCGCAGTATCGGCGGTAGAACGTGTATATAGGGTCTGTAAATACTACGACTAAAACAGATAAAAGGTACCTGTACAATATATACACTCCGAATGGAGGTAACATAGCAATACAGTCTCAATCACATATATCAAAACTAAGGTAGATAGCATGGAAGAGAAATATGATAGGTAAAACAAGAAATGAGTCCGAGATACACACAAGTCCAGAGCTATACACAAAACCCAGAGTCACAGAAAAAAATATAAGATACTACAACTGAAAGTGCTAGCTGGCTCGCAGGCCAGGAAAACCTAACTAGCTATGCTACTCAGGGTGAGCAAAGTCTAGTGGCTCTACCAACAAGCCACAGTCTAAGTCTACTCTGTCAGACTCGACCCCATAGTAGGTCGGGCAATCTGCCACTAAATCATCTGTAAAATTTGTCAACGGTATCCTGTCAGGAAAATGAGCAAGTACAAACACCAACAGCAGTTCCATATTAATTGACAAATTCTATAAGAGACAGTGTAATGAAATACAAGACAAAATTAACTGGAAATATATATATCAAGATGTGAGTACTGAAAAGGACGACAATATGTATGTATATAGGGCGACTTAGGAACTATTCGGAAGCCGAGTTACAATCCCTAAACCAAACAAGGACTGGGGCTGTAACCCTTCTTCCGAACAGAACTTAGTCTCCAACGATAATAAATATAAAAGGTGCCTTGAATTATTAGTGTGTTATGTGATCGGCTTAGGAAAAATATACTCAGGCTTTCCATCCGACCGGCTATGAACCATAAATACAATAGAGCGGTAAGGTCGGTCACCATGGAAAGCTATGAACCATATAGGGTAAGGCTTTACCCGTCGTGAGGCGAGGGTATATCTATGAACCATATGTACAATAGAACCATATGTACAATAGAACCATGTGGGAATTTGATCACACAACCACTAATAACTCCCCCATCCCCGAATAGTATAATGGATCTGGACATGACACGTTATGACACGAAATTCCATAAGAGGGTAGCAAGTCCCCTTTTAAAATCGGTGTCTATACCAATACGCTAAAATAAGAAAGAATATGTACCAATATACCATGAAAATCTAGGAACAACATCCCATGTCATGATCCAACATATACTAGTCCGTGAACTATCGTGACTGGAAATCGAGTATAACACTATAACTGAATCGGATATAGCAGATATCAAGACAATAAAAACTATCAATGAATGTACTCGCCTGTGGTCCTGAGATGATAAGGTGAACAGACGCTCAGAGTAATCACAGACCTAAAATAAGATACTATGAGTCAAACAGGGTTTATACTGAAAAAGGAAACTAATTCAAGTCATGAATGCAAGTCTAAGTCAAAACTAGGTCAATCTAGGTCAGAATGAGTCATACTAGGTCATACTGGTTCACACTAGGTCATACTAGGTCACTGAAAGTCAATCCAAGTCAAACTAGGTCAAACGGGGTCAAAGGCTGACTTATAGTTGACTTTTGGTCAAAAAGTCAACTCTGGTCAACTTTGGTCAACTCTAGGTCAACCCTAGGTCAAACTAGCCTAATGTTGACCAACTGTTGACTTTTGGTCAACTGGTCAACTCTGGTTTGGTTTCGGTCAAATTTAGTCGCTTAAAGACTAAGTTTGACTCTCGGTTGACTTTTGTTGACTTTTGGTCAAAATGTTCAACCGACGTCAAAACTAGTCTATGAGCACTATATTTGATCATTACCAACCAAGGGAATCAAGTTCTAACCCTATCTTAGACTCTAGACTCAAATACCCTATTCCTAGGTAAAACTTATATTACCCTTACCATGTATCATATACCACTCCTCACCTCACTCTAGCACTCACCCATACCACTCACTCTCACAGAACTCACTCTCACCCAATACTCACATATATCACTCACCTATAAGCTCTCCTATAGGTTTTCCTACTAGTTTACACATAGGCTAACCTATAGGCTACTAACAACACTCATATAGCTCACACACACACACAAACCCACAAACACACACATAAACTCATAACACACACTCACACACATAGCTAATTATATGGAATGATATGTGGTGTTGGTGGACTGAAATTGGGGGTGTTATAGGGCTGAAATATGGGGGTTTTAGGACTGTCATATGGAGTGGTGTTAAGGATGTATCAAAGGGCTGATTTGTGGCATGTACCATGGCTGATATGAGGGCAATAAAGGACAGCCACTTGGTGGTTTGGACTGAAATGTTAAGGGGTTTTGGTGGGGCTATTTTGTAGGTGATTTCAGGATGTATATGGGGCAACAGGACAGCCAACATAAGGCTAAAATCTGGACAGCCATGGGGCAAAACTGGACTGATATTTGGGCTAAAGGGGACTGCCATATAGGGTTGTGTAGGACAGCAATATGGAGGTGTTTTAGAGACTGTAGGGACAGCTACTTGGGGTGGTTTAAGTGACAGCCAAGGGTGCCATCTAGGTGGGTTAATGGACAGCAAAGTGGAGAAGAAATCTGGACAGCAGTGAGGGTTCCTGGGGACTGAAATGGACTGCTGTCCAGTGGGCTATCCCCCCTCCCCCCTCCAAACACTCACAAACACACTCCCTACTCTCCACATCCCTTCTCTAACTCTCACACTCTACCAATTACTCAAACACCTCTCCTACACACCTCTCTACCACCACAAACACACACACTCATTCTCCCCCTTGGCCGAACCCTGTGTGCCCCCCATACCAACACAATGCCACACCACACACACCATAGAATATATACACATATATATATAAACCAATATATATATATATATATATATATATATATATATATATATATATATATATAGAGAGAGAGAGAGAGAGAGAGAGAGAGAGAGAGAGAGATTAATATATATCACCATATATATACACATATTGATATAGATAATATGATACATTATGATACATAGGAAAACTCATTCTAAACACATAGTAAAATCTGGAATTAATATTAGAACACATCAAATCAATACACAAATAAATCTACATGTGTCCAAATAGGGTTTTCCCCATTAGGACACGATCCTACTCATAGAACACCTCTACAAGTGTCCAAATGGACACGAAATGGACACCAATGGGCACAAAACCATGGGGGTCATTCCTATGGGTCAAAACCATCCTAATGCATGAAAAGAATGAGAAGAAGGGATTTATACCTCCCGGTGACTCGAATCGATCCCGATACGCCACTGACACGTAGGAATCCCAAACGGACACGGACAAGCTCCGAATCCTCTCAAACTTGGGTAGCTCCTTCCTTGGCTTGAATGGAGAAGGAAGGAAGAAGATTTGGTGGAGAAATGGAAGGATTTGGTGATGATTTGAATAGGGATGGCTCTCTAATTAATTTGGAGAAGAACAAGAGAGAGAATGAAAGAAGAGATAATGTTGGATGGCTAGAGCCTATCCACTAGATGTGGCCGGCCAAGAAAAGAAGTTTTGTCCTATTAGGGAAAAGTCCAAAAGCCCCCTCTCTAATCTATTTGCAAAAACATGGAAAGGGGTTTAAGTCGGGGGTAGTTTGGTCATTCCTAAAACCACTAATCCAAATTAATCCTAACCAAAATAATTAGCCTAGTCACTAACTAAAATACTAACATGTGGGCCATGGCTAACTAGTGTGTGGGTCCACTAGAGTCAAAACTACCCCGGGTCCCCGTTTCAAGTCGGATTGAACTAAAATTCGAACCCGACTCAAATAACCCCAAAATAATATTATAAATAAATAAGTAATTTCAAAAATATTCAAAAATAAAAAAATGACAAAAATATCCCTGTTTTTGAAAACTGGGGGTGACAAATCTATCTACCTTAAAAGAATTTTGTCCTCGAAATTAAAACCAAACAATAGTAAAATGTCAAAATCACAAGTCACGGCTTAAAATTTAAAATGATCAAAATCTCAAAAATCAAGCATGAATTAAATGACTAAAATTTTAAAATTTAAAATTACTCTCAAATAGAAACTGGGTGCTATAAGTCTATCCACCTTAAAAGAATCATCCTTAAAAATTAAAATAAAATAACACAGAAAAATTATGCAAACCGATAATCGTATTCGTCTGTCCAATCATCATGATACTCAGAATCTCCGTCATACCAGTGAACAAGGCTACGATAATCACAGATTCCTCAACTACGGTACATACCTCTGGAATTATGGTATTTAAAATTTTTGCATTGCCGCTAGCTTGGCAGCGAAAACCTTAAATTACCACACCCGAGAAATACGTCCGTAATCCGACTATATGTCCTCACTATGCCTGCTAGCATGACCCTAGAGGATTCTAAAATCTCATAATCGAGGCGACCTAGCTCATACGACTTATCTCAGAAGAAAATCACATCACAAGAACAAAATTTTATCCAACGATCAAGGAACAGATAGAATCGAAGTTCAAGACAGTTTATAAGAAGGCAAATGCGGAAAAGAGATTCGAGATATTGGAACCTGCTATATGCTCTGCTACTGCCTGAGTGGGCTCAACAGTCATGGCAAAAACTTGCCCCTGCTGGTCTTCTCTAGCCTGCTGCACTCTGTCCTGGCCTGCCTGTCTGGCTGCACGGACAGCACAGTCCTTCACCTGGTGGTCTGGAGCTCCACAGAATAAACAGACTCCCAGCTTCATCCTACAAGCCTCCCGGGTGTGCTCCATCTTCATGCAGAAGGCACACTGGATAGCCTGTCTCTGGCCCTGTCCTTGGTGCTGCTGGGCATGCGCCGGTGCCTGCTGAAACTGCAACTAAGGCTGCTGCTGCTGAAACTGCCTCTGCTGGAAATGTGGGCACTTCGTCGGCCCTGCACTCGAGCTAGCCCCGAGAACGTCACTTCCCCTCTTCGGCTTGAGGCCGAAGTCCTCCTCTGCAATCTGCGCCTCCATTAGGATCTGCTCGAAGGTCGCATCACGTCTCCCAGAGGTACGAGTGCGCACTGCATGTATAAGACCCATATGGAACTTTCGGGCCTTGCACCCCTCATCCTGGATCAGACTGGGTGTAAACCTGCTCAGGCGGAAGAACTCCGCTGCATACTCGTCTACCGACGAGCTCCCCTGTACCAAACTAGCAAACTGCCCCTCCAAAGCTGTCAAGGCTACATCCGGGTAGAACTTCTCCTTAAAGAGCTTCCTGAAGTCCTCCCAAGATAATCCCCTCACTGACGCATGCGGATCCGTGCGATACCAAGTCAGCGCTATGTCGAAAAACTGGCTCGCTGCAGACGTCACCCAAAGTCCTCTCGGGACCTCTGCCAACTCCAGACTCCGCTGGACATCCTCCAACCAGTCGTCTGCGTATAGGATACCCTCGGTACCCTTGAACTCCCGTGGGTTCATCTTCCTGAAATCAAGGTGCGTACCGGGCCTTCCCTGACCCTGCTGCTGTACTGGTGCTCCCTGAACTGTAGCCGGTGCACCTCTCTCCACTGCTGCCATCGCCAGCTGATGGGAGTTCTCCATGCTCCATCGTAACAGCTCTGTCTGTGCGCTCTGAGTCTGCAACATCTGCTGCAGAAGGGCCATCATCCCCTGAGTATCTGTCGGTAGCGGAGGCGACTGTGAAAGAATATCAGGGATGACTATGGACGGTCTCGCTGCTGGAGGTGGAAGACCTCCTAAAACCGTCGCTGCTGCTCCCGCCTGAAGGGCAGGGACTGAGGTGGAAGCTCCCTAAACTGTAGCTCCCTCAGCTGGAGGTGGAAGACCTCCGGGAACTGCCGCTGCTACTCCTGCCTGAAGGGTAGGAACTGAGGCTACTGCTCTCTTAACTGCTACTCCCGTAGCTGGAGGTGGAAGACCTCCCGGATCTGACCTCTCTGGAACTGTACTAGGCCCTGCTGCCTGAGAACGAGTCACCGTCATCCTGAAGACGAATTGAACCCAAGAGATCAATATGGCACATGATAAGATATTATCAAAGGAGGACAATTGAATTCAAATGCAAGAAGAGTTGTCATGGTAATCAAAAGATCAAAAATTTCCTAAAATGTGATTGAGTAACTCCTACCATACCCTAGATCCTACGTCCAAGTCGCAGGCTCGTAATTAGCACTCTAAGTCGAGCACCATTATGAGATCGCACTAATTGCGACACTGACCTGCATGGGCCACCACAAAAATGTGTCACGACCCGCACCCTGAAGAGGGGCACGAGTACGTGGTTACGTCCAGCCTACGCCGCAGTATCGGCGGTAGAACGCTGTATATAGAGTATATAAATACTACGACTAAAACAGATAAAAGGTACCTATACAGTATATACACTCCGAATGGAGGTGACATAGCAATACAGTCTCAATCACAAATATCAAAACTAAGGTAGATAGCATGGAAGAGAAATATGATAGGTAAAACAGGAAATGAGTCCGAGATACACACAAGTCCAGAGCTATACACAAAACCCAGAGTCACAGAAAAAAAATATAAGATACTACAACTGAAAGTGCTAGCTGGCTCGCAGGCCAGGCAAACCTAACTAGCTATGCTACTCAGGGTGAGCAAAGTCTAGTGGCTCTACCAACAAGCCACAGTCTAAGTCTACTCCGTCAGACTCGACCCCATAGTAGGTCGGGCAATCTGCCTCTAAATCATCTGTAAAATTTATCAACGGTATCCTGTCAGGAAAATAAGCAAGTACAAACACCAACAACAGTTCCATATGAATTAACAAATTCTATAAGAGACAGTGTAGTAAAATACAAGACAAAATCAACTGGAAATATATATCAAGATGTGAGTACTGAAAAGGACGACAATATGTATGTATATAGGACGACTTGGAAACTATTCGGAAGCCGAGTTACAACCCCTAAACCAAACAAGGACTGGGGCTGTAACCCTTCTTCCGAACAGAACTTAGTCTCAAACGATAATAAATATAAAAGGTGCCTTGAATTATTAGTGTGTTATGTGATCGGCTTAGAAAAAAATATACTCAGGCTTTCCATTCGACCGGCTATAAACCATAAATACAATAGAGCGGTAAGGCCGATCACCATGGAAAGCTATGAACCATATAGGGTAAGGCTTTACCCGTCGTGAGGCGAGGGTATAGCTATGAACCATATGTACAATAGAACCATATGTACAATAGAACCATATGTACAATAGAACCATATATACAATAGAACCATGTGGGAATTTGATCACACAACCACTAATAACTCCCCCATCCCCGAATAGTATAATGGATCTGGACATGACACGTTATGATACGAAATTCCATAAGAGGGTAACAAGTCCCCTTTTGAAATTGGTGTCTATACCAATACGCTGAAATAAGACAGAATATGTACCAATATACCATGAAAATTTAGGAACAACATCCCATGTCATGATCCAACATATACTAGTCCGTGAACTATCGTGACTGGAAATCGAGTATAACACTACAACTGAATCAGATATAGCAGATATCAAGACAATTAAAACTATCAGTGAATGTACTCGCCTATGGTCCTGAGCTGATATGGTGAACAGACGCTCGGAGTAATCACAGACCTAAAATAAGATACTATGAGTCAAACAGGGTTTATACTGAAAAAGGAAACTAATTCAAGTCATGAATGCAAGTCTAAGTCAAAACTAGGTCAATCTAGGTCAGACTGAGTCATACTAGGTCATACTGGTTCACACTAGGTCATACTAGGTCACTGGAAGTCAATCCAAGTCAAACTAGGTCAAACGGGGTCAAAGGTTAACTTATAGTTGACTTTTGGTCAAAAAGTCAACTCTAGTCAACTCTGGTCAACTCTAGGTCAACCCTAGGTCAAACTAGCCTAATGTTGACCAACTGTTGACTTTTGGTCAACTGGTCAACTCTGGTTTGGTTTCGGTCAAATCTAGTCGCTTAAAGACTAAGTTTGACTCTCGGTTGACTTTTGTTGACTTTTGGTCAAAATGGTCAACCGACGTCAAAACTAGTCTATGAGCACTATATTTGATCATTACCAACCAAGAAAATCAAGTTCTAACCCTATCTTAGACTCTAGACTCAAATACCCTATTCCTAGGTAAAACTTATATTACCCTTACCATGTATCATATACCACTCCTTACCTCACTCTAGCACTCACCCATACCACTCACTCTCACACAACTCACTCTCACCCAATACTCACATATATCACTCACCTATAAGCTCTCCTATAGGTTTTCCTACTAGTTTACACATAGGCTAACCTATAGGCTACTAACTACACTCATATAGCTCTCTCACACACACACACAAACCCACAAACACACACACAAACTCATAACACACACTCACACACATAGCTAATTATATGGAATGATATGTGGTGTTGGTGGACTGAAATTGGGGGTGTTATAGGGCTGAAATATGGGGGTTTTAGGACTGTCATATGGAGTGGTGTTAAGGATGTATCAAAGGGCTGATTTGTGGCATGTACCATGGCTGATATGAGGGCAATAAAGGACAGCCACTTGGTGGTTTGGACTGAAATATTAAGGGGTTTTGGTGGGGCTGTTTTGTAGGTGATTTCAGGATGTATATGGGGCAACAGGACAGCCAACATAAGGCTAAAATTTGGACAGCCATGGGGCAAAAATGGACTGATATTTGGGCTAAAGGGGACTGCCATATAGGGTTGTGTAGGACAGCAATGTGGAGGTATTTTAGAGACTGTAGGAACAGCTACTTGGGGTGGTTTAAGTGACAGCCAAGGGTGCCATCTAGGTGGGTTAATGGACAGCAAAGTGGTGAAGAAATCTGGACAGCAGTGAGGGTTCCTGGGGACTGAAATGGACTGCTGTCCAGTGGGCTCTCCCCCCCCCCCCCCCCCCCCACCCTCCCTCCAAACACTCACAAACACACTCCCTACTCTCCACATCCCTTCTCTAACTCTCACACTCTACCAATTACTCAAACACCTCTCCTACACACCTCTCTACCACAAACACACACACTCATTCTCCCCCTTGGCCGAACCCTGTGTGCCCCCCATACCAACACAATGTCACACCACACACACCATAGAATATATACACATATATATATAAACCAATATATATAAACCAATATATAAACCAATATATATTTATATAAACCAATATATATAAACCAATATATATATATATATATATATATATATATATATATATATATATATATATATATATATATATATATATATATATATATATATATATATATATATATATACATAGAGATTAATATATATCACCATATATATACACATATTGATATAGATAATATGATACATTATGATACATAGGAAAACTCATTCTAAACACATAGTAAAATCTGGAATTAATATTAGAACAAATCAAATCAATACACAAATAAATCTACATGTGTCCAAATAGGGTTTTCTCTATTAGGACACGATCCTACTCATAGGACACCTCTACAAGTGTCCAAATGGACACGAAATGGACACCAATGGGCACAAAACCATGGAGGTCATTCCTATGGGTCAAAACCATCCTAATGCATGAAAAAAATGAGAAGGAGAAGGGATTTATACCTCCCGGTGACTCGAATCGATCCCGATACGCCACCGACACGTAGGAATCCCAAACGGACACGGACAAGCTCCGAATCCTCTCAAACTTGGGTAGCACCTTCTTTGGCTTGAATAGAAAAGGAAGGAAGAAGATTTGGTGGAGAAATGGAAGGATTTGGTGATGATTTGAATAGGGATGGCTCTCTAATTAATTTGGGGAAGAACAAGAGAGAGAATGAAAGAAGAGATAATGTTGGATGGCTAGAGCCTATCCACTAGATGTGGCCGGCCAAGAAAAGAAGTTTTGTCCTATTAGGGAAAAGTCCAAAAGCCCCCTCTCTAATCTATTTGCAAAAACATGGAAAGGGGTTTAAGTCGGGGGTAGTTTGGTCATTCCTAAAACCACTAATCCAAATTAATCCTAACCAAAATAATTAGCCTAGTCAATAACTAAAATACTAACATGTGGGCCATGGCTAACTAGTGTGTGGGTCCACTAGAGTCAAAACTCTCCGGCATACTCCTCTACTGTTTGGTTCCCCTGAACCAGGTTCTCGAACTGCGTCTCCAAAGCGCCAAGTGCTGTGTCGGAGAAGAACTTCTCCTTGAAGAGCTTCTTGAAAGCCTCCCAAGTCTGCCCCTCTGTACCAACCCTTGGGTCGGTCTGGTACCATGTACGGGCAAGGTCCTGCATCTAGCTGTTCGTTGCTTCTATCTGAAGCCTAGCTGGTATCTCCGCGAGACGAAAGATCTCCTTTATATGCTCGATCTAGTCGTCGGCATATAGGATACCCTCGGTACCCTTGAAATCTCGCGGTCGCATCTTCTAAAAATTCTAAATTCCCAGAGTTCTCGGCTGGTACGGCTGTATCTGCCCTTTCCGTGGTTGGGCAGCCACCTTCTCTACTGCCACCATAGCTAACTGATGGGCATTGTCAATGCCCTGCCTTATATCCTCCGCCTGGCGCCGCTGAGTCTCCATCATCTGCTGCATGAAGGCAAAGAACTGTGCCATATCAATTGTCCCCTGAGGCGGTAGTGGTAGCATCCCCTAAACCCCTGGGGTAGTCCTCGAAATCGGTAGAGGAGCACCCCCAAAAGTTGTAGACGGTCCCACCTGAGCAAAAATAAGAGGTACTATGGACCCAGGGTCCTGTTGAGTCAGGCGAGAAGTGGCAGACCTCTCAGCGGTATCCTTAGGCCAGAGCGTTGCGATCGTGTCTCCACCATCCTGAAGACAGATCAAACAAAGAATCAATTACTAAGGAAGAAGCGATATAATCAAAGGAGGACAGTTCATTTTCAAAACAAGGCAATTAGCAGATATAATCAAAGGAGTTTTCCTACGGTGATTGAGTACCTTAACTTATATCATATATCCTACTGCAGGCTGTAGTGATACTCTAGTTCGAGTACCACTACGAAATTGCACTAGTTGCGAGGACCTGCATGGGCCACCACTAAAAATGTGTCACTACCCGCACCCAGTGTAAGGGCACGAGAGGTGGGTACGTCCAGCCTACGCCGCTGTGTTGGCAGTAGAACGCTGTCCTAGGTCACAACATCTAACATAATATAGAATATGCTCTGAAAAGAGAACAATATATAAGGTACAACTCAATCACAATATCTAAGATGGAATAGAAGATAAGATAATCTCAACAGAAAGTCACAATATGAATAATAAGTCTCGGTGTAAACCACACCATAAACGATATCTCAATACAATCATAAATGTCTCATAAAGCTATATAATAATAAGAGTCTAGACTAAGCTAATGGCAAGTCCTCAGCGACTACTGGATCCTCCTGAAGGTCCAGGTCACCTGTGTCAACTAGGCCTGCTCCATAGTAAGTATCGCAGCAATCCTCATCATCTGTAATATTTTTCAACAGGTCCAGTCAGGACAGGAACGAATACATATCTCTTACACAGTTCATAACATGAAAGGAAAATATGAACAAGCTATAGAATAATATGCATGAAGCACTGTAAAGAAATAGTAGAGAGACTGTAAAAGAAGAACATGATATAGTAGAAATAAATGTATATGATATAGATAAGAAAACTGAACTAACTACGTGATTTAGAGCACATTTTTGGTTATGTAAACATGCTTAGGTTGTACATGACTTAAATCTAGTTTGGAGTTGCACATGATAATGGTGTAGATCACATAACCAAATAAATACTCCCCTTGCCCCAATCAATACACAAGGATCTGTCCAAGTTATGTTATTGCACATGAAAGAGTAGTGACTCACATAGATAGCCAGTCCACATGAGTACCAATGGTTTATACATGAAGGCTCACATGATCATGAGTGTATATGAATATCACATGAGTATACATGAATAAATACGAATACAAGGAGTAGACGATGCACATGATAAAGTACATGAGCAAAATATACCCGATGTATCCGAGGGGATAACATTGCATAAAGAGATCCACATAGTACTAATCCGTGATAAAATCGTGATTCTAGTTCCTTCTAGGTCAAAGTCAGCCCTTGGTCAACTCTAGTCAAACCTGATCAACTCTGGTCAAACCTGGTCAACTATAAGTCAACTAGTCCATTTACTAATTTTTAGGTCAAATACAAGTTACCAAGTCATTCTAAGTCCGGTTGAGTCGATTTGGATCAAGTTTGACCCAAAGTTGACTTTTGTCAACTTGCTAGTCAACTCAACTAATCTAGGCTCATTGGGTCAATCCTAAACTAACTCATTACTCCCTAGGTTACACTCAATAGCAAACACATTTATATATACTTATATATATTCATTCATTCAACGCAATACACACACACACACACACACACACACACACACACACACACACACACACACACACACATATATATATATATTTTATTTTTATTTTATTTTATTTTATTATATATATATATATATATATATATATATATATATATATATATATATATACATAAGCTTGTATTGTAACACCCAGTTTTTTCAGATGAGGGTAATTTTGAAATTTTGTATTTTAATTTATTTAATTATGGTATCTAAAATTTTATATAATTTTTATTAATTTTTAATCATTTTAAAAACTATTTTAAAACATGACTTATGAATTGGTGTCTTGCTAGTGTTTTGTTTATCATTTCTAGATTGAGGGGTATTTTAGTCATTTTTGTAATTTTGGGAATTATTTGGAATTATTATGTATTATTTAGAATCATTAGAATTTATATGATTTTTAGAGATTTTTAGTATAATTGATTTTGGTGTTTTAGTTGACTTTGACTTATGTTGACTTTTGAGACTAACCTAGTGGCTAACCTAGGTCATGACTATGTGATTAGGATATGGAACCCTAGGTTGACTTAAGTTAGTGATAATTAAACCATAGAATTAACTTGGTGGAAATAGGATTTAAATTGTTTAAGGAATGGCTTGTGATTTCACAAGTCATTACTTGTGACTTAAGGCTTAATAGCCCATAGGCCCACACCATGAACCAACCCTAACCCTAATCAGCCCATGGCAGCCACCTAGGGCTATTTCCCCCTATAAATAATCTCTTCATTTAGGGTTCTTGCCTCTTTATTGAGTTTCAACATTTTGAAGAAAGGAAAGGTATAGGAATCTTCCTCAAGCCCTAGTTTCATTGTTTTAATTCCTTTTTCCCTCTAGTCTTTTGCATTAGTTCCTAATCCACCTCTACTTGCTGTTCATGGAGAGGAATCTCAGGTTTGGACCAATTTGGAGCACTTGGCCATCAAGGAGAAAACCCCCTTTTGAAGCTTTTTCATGCAAATTGTACATATAGGTAACTTCCTATTCCTTCCATAGATTTTCGTTTTCTTTGCATGGATAGGAAGTCCTAGGTGTCCTCTCTCTGTAGGAATAGGTTTTGCTAGGTTTCGTGTCCTTTACGTGTCCGTATCGGACACGTATCATGAAACGTGTGCATGTGTTTGATGAAATGTCACTTAGGAATTTATTTTCGATTTTTGAAATTGTAATTACATGAATTGGTAGATCTAAGGATGTACATTAATTGTTGTGAAGGATGTTAGGTATTTTAGTGTCATTTTGTGTCACTTTTTGGTATTGGACACGCGTGCACGACACGAGTGCACTATCCTGCTACTCGGGCACGATATCTCACTGTATAGGACACGTCGGGACACAAAATTTTGTGAGAATGTTGGGGCAATCACTGACACTATGCTCCCAAAATTTGGGAGCATATGGTTCACTACACGCGGAGAAATCACACGCGCACGGATTTGACATTGTGTGCACACGCGCGGAAATCGCGTCTGATACGCACGATTAAATCGGACACGACACGGTCTAGACCCGATTCAGGGTATCTATTCCCTAGCCCTAGACCTACTCTAACACTGGACACAGACACGACCCTTCTCGTGTTGTGTGTCGAGTCCTATTGGACTCGACATGGCTGCACGAGGCAGTTCTTACTGCCAGTTTCAGTTGATATCCCATTTCGAAATTGGACACTTCGTGTCCAGTTTTCTGGACACAAATGGACCCCTAGACACGTATACTTATAGAGAACGATTGTGTACACCTGTTTTGAACTCTTAAAAGGGGTTTATGTGAATATTGGATTCGAAATTGGGTTTTTTCCCATGTCTCTGATACATTAAGACTGAAATGGGGAAAATTGTTCTAAATTTCGATTTTGTATTCTCACTGTGATGTGGGTTATATATGGGATTTATTTTTAGGCTTTGTGTATGATATTGTACTGATTAGAGAATGGTAATTCGATTATTGAAGTTCACTATCACTGTGTAGGCATTTTACTGAAACCTGAAATTCATGAATACCCTAAAAATTCCTGAGTTTAATTCCTGTTTTTTTTTTACTGATTTGATGTTAATCTACCATGTTTAATTCATGTACACAGTACTAGATTACTACAATGTTGATTTGAATGATTAGTGTTAGGTTTTGGTTCTCGAATTTGATTTTTGGATGTTGAATTGATACATGTGTTAACTGTGATATTTCACTGAATTTCCTGAATTTGCACAGGACATAAATACCTGAGAATATGTGTATTAACCTGAGTTACTTTTCCAGTTTTCCCATTACTCTAGAATATGTGTAAACCTGGGTATGAGTTTTGGGTTTGATTGTTTGGTCTTGTTTAGAGTTCAATAAACTGAGATTCAAACTGAGAGATGTAGACACTTTTGCACACATGAGTAGAACCTGAGAGCTCCCTCACACACATACCACCCTCTTCACATTCCTGTCACATTGGCTAATTTACTTGAGACACAACACCACTGTAACCTATGCAACTGAAACCTATATGACACATTTTTTTCACATTTTCCTTTCCAATATCAGGTGGTTGGGTGTATGGTTTTGATTTTGAATGTAAATACTTGAGAGTTCATCATGTAAACTGAGTTTATATTGCATTGAGTTCCTGAAATTCCTGTGCACACCTCACTGATTTTCCAGGAATTTCCCACACTGTTTTCACATGTTTTCACACACCAAGTCACTTGACACTTTGGCACACATGTTCTCATGACTTCACACACCACAGTTGCTCACTGTTTTCCCTGTTTATTCAAGTACTTTATACACTGTCATGTACACATTGGCTCACCCTCACATGCCTTTGGCTGTACACACATGTCCCCTCTAGCCCTTTGACACACACCCTCACATTCACTCATGACACATACACCCTCTATCTAGCACACACACACTTGAACACTCTGTGTCACCCACTTTCTCATACCATTCACACACACAAAACTGAACTCTAAAAACCACACATTTTCCTGTCATATTCCTACCACACAGTTTTCACACACACACACACTGCACACATGCCCCGCACATATAAAACCTGAGAATAGTGTAGGATTAATATGATATGAACTCCTTTCCTTTTTACTGGGTTTTGTTTTGATATAAAACCTTAGATTAGTATAGGTTTATTGGTTGATTTCCTTTTCCTTTTTCCTGAAATCTGGAACCCAATTACATGTAGCATTGCCACTGTGAATTGCACATTCCTGAGAATATTACACACCCATACACACACTGGAAATCGAATTCCTGAGTCACACTGAGTTATCCTCAGTTCTTTACATGTTGAATTGTTAGTTTAACAAATGCTTTAACTGCTAATTGTCATCTAAATGTTACTGTCAATATGATTTCATATAAACTGTCAACCTCATATGTATTTCCTGTCACACTACACTAGCTAACACATTCAACACTCTCACACATCTCCTACACACACACAATCTCATGTAACTAACACACTATGGCCTATATCCCATGTACCATGCCACACCCTCACAACACTACACATAGACACATACTCTAGTATAGACACCCACATTTCCATGATATGTCCTTTCCCTCTCTCTTTGTGGATACAATATATATATTTCTATTTATGTTTTGAGCCTATATATATATATATATATGTATATATATATATATGAGATGGTTCCTAATGAATAGAAATTATAACCAAATGTAATGTATATAGATATGTATATGTCTCTATGTGACCTTGAATGCCAAGTTGAGTATGTATTCATGGTAGGGTTAGATGACTTGTTGACTTTATAATGAATGTGTGTGTACTGGCTGGCTGGCTGGCTGGCTTGGCTTAGGCTTGAATAGCCTTGAAATGGCATGTATTAGCTAGTATAAGCTTGTGTGTCCTAGTATAGACTAAGCTAGACTTGCTTAGACTAGTTTAGACTTATTGGACCTAGTTTGACCTAGTTTGACTAGTGTGGTTGACTAGAGTTGACCAAGTGTTGACTTTAGTCTAGTTTGACCTAGACAGCATGCAGATGCATTGTAGATTACTATTATCATCCCCTGTATACATCTTGACTTGTGTTACTCTAACTAGGAGTCAGGTATCTCATCTCGGACAATACATTTACTTCAGACATTCAGATACGAGGCGAGTACATTCTCTGATCATTTCATATCCTGCTTAGAATTATTTCCTGTATTAAATTACTTTACTTGATATTGTCACGTTGGTCACACGGATTAGTACTATACGGATCATTTCTTGAGATGTTATCCCTTCAGGGAGCATCGGGTACTCTATGTTCTGTGCGTTTCACTTACATAGCGTATCATATGCTTTCTTTGGTTCTTTGATCACTTGTGACATATACTCATATGATCACAGAGTCTTCTTTGAATCCTTATCCCATTTATTGGGTCTATCAGAATCCCCATTTTTGGGACTACTATGTACCACCCTTCGGGGGCTTACCACCCTTTCGGGGCTTACCACCCTTCGGGGGCTTACCACCCTTTGGGGGCTTATTACCCTTCGTAGGCTGTTACATAGAAGCATGTACGTAACATAACTTGTTTGGATCCTTGTGTATTAGTTGGGGGTACGGGGGAGTATAAATAGCCATGTGAACAATTTCCAAAGTAGAATAGCCATGTACGCCTCTTTAGTATAGCCATGTACAAATCAAGCCGTTCACATGTCGACTTTGTACTCTAAATCACTAGTCACTGTTAGCTCTCTACTTATAGTAGATATTTCTATTACAGTTCTCTCTCTCTGTTTACATACTGCATTTCCTTCAGTATCTATATCTTACTTTACTGCATGATTATATTTTCTAAACTGCTATGAACTGTTGAGATGTACTGTGCTCGCTCCCGTCCTGACTGGACCTGTTGAAAATTTTACAGAGGATGATGAGGAACCCTGCACCCCTTACTTGGAGCTTGCCTAGATGACACTCGCGACCTGGACCCCTGGGGAGGTTCAGGCAGCTGCTGAGGACGATACCTTGCTTAGTATAGATAGCTTAGACTGTTTACCATTTTATGTTTAGTTGTTGTTCTTGTTTCAGAGTTGTATATTTTTAGAGATGATAAGACTTGTATTTCTTTATGTTGTACCTCAGTTGAGGATTTCTTTATCTATTTCATCGTGCCATTTTCTATCTATAGATTGTGATTGAGTTATACCTCTGTGTTGGCCTCCTTATGGAGAGTATTCTATTATGTTAGTTATAGTTCATGACCTAGAACAGCGTTCTACCGCCGACACTGCGGCGTAGGCTAGGCGTTGTTACGCGCTCGTACCCTCACAGTGGGTACGGGTCGTGACACGTTTTAGTGGTGGCCCATGCAAGTCGAGTTTATGTAGTGGTATTCGAACTAGAGTATCACTACTGCCTGCAGCAGGATTAGGATTATTTTTGGAGGTACTCAATCACATTAGGAAAAACTCTTAATCAGATTCCTCTTATCTAAATTTGCTGCTTATTGACTTCCCTTGAATATAAACTGTCCTTATTTGATTTTCGCTTCATTCTCAGAAATTGCTTCTTGTTTTGATCTGTCTTCATGATGGTTATGAAGACACGATCTTATCGTTTCGGTTCGGGGGATACTATCGAGAGGCTGGCCACCTCTCGTCCTGTTTATCAGGGCCTCGAGACCGCAGCTCTTGTTGTGCCGACTCAGGTTGGCGTTTCTGCTACATTGGAGGTGCACCTCTATCTGTACAGAGATTTTCTCCCGTCATTTCTGATTTCTCTCAGCAGCGATGATTCATGCAGCATCAGCAGCAGACCAGGGGAAACTAGCAGGGTGAGCTATCGTCAGGACAGTCAAGGATGCACAGACCATTGGAGATCTTGCTGCAAGCTCCGTTCTTCTTAATTCCATTTTTGAAATTGTCTTTATAACTCCCTTGAAATCCGATTCCATCTGTTCCTTGCTGATTAATTTATTTTGTCATGTTGTTCTTTTGTTATGTTGTTTTTCTTCAAAATTATATGGGCTAGGTCACCTAAATCATGGGATCTAGAATCTTCGATAGTCGTGTTAGTTGGCATAGTAAGGACATATAGTCAGATTTTGGATGTATTTTTGGGTATGGAAATTTAAAGTTTTCGTCGTCGCATGCGGCATTACGAAAATTTTAAATACCATGAACCTAGAGGTACGTACCTTAGTCAAGGACTCTGTGATTATCGTAGCCTTGCTCACTAGCATGATGAAGACTCTGGACAACATGATCTAGGACAGACGCATATGATTAACAGGTTGCATCTTGAGAAGGTTTAAAAACATCATACCCTTTTGTTGTTGTAATAACTTAGGAGTAGGGATATTTAGTTTGTAGAGCTTGTTCATAGGTAGTTCCTTCATAGTATATAGATATGGTGACTTGTAGAGTGTCTGTACCCTAGAGGTGATAGTTAGCATTGGTGCTAGAATAGTAACCCATTGCAGATAATTCTCTGTTATTATGATACCAACCAGTTACGTATAGGATGTTAGTATGCCATACAACCTTAATGATTTATTATAGTTTTCCCTTATCCTTCCAGTAAGGCACCCAGTGACCAGAGCCTGACCTTGAGTATAAGTTGTAGTTCACCTAAGACTAAGAGGCCTATATATATAGATGATATACTTAGGATATATGTGATGGGTTGTTGTTCTTGAGCTTATGTATATGTGGTAATTGG
Organism: Iris pallida; assembly: GCA_029216955.1. Classification (NCBI taxonomy): domain Eukaryota; kingdom Viridiplantae; phylum Streptophyta; class Magnoliopsida; order Asparagales; family Iridaceae; genus Iris; species Iris pallida. The sequence goes on from JANAVB010037417.1 coordinate 1,346,828, forward strand.
GATTGGTGTGCTTAGCTTGCGGGTATTTATTATGGGTGACTTGATAGGATTTGGAAGGTTAAGAGCTAGCCTAATATAGAGTTTTCTTTGCAAATCCCTAGTTGCCAACACTAGGTAGCTAGCATAGGTAAATCCTAAGAAGTTGACCAGCTGATGACCAAGTACTAGGGTAAAAAAAAAATTGACTAGTGATTGACCCTTGACTATGTTTGACCTAGAAGAGGGTACGATCATCTTAATTTCGAGGACGAAATTTTTATAAGATGGGTAGGATTGTAACACCCAGTTTTTCCAAATGAGGGTAATTTTGAAATTTTGTATTTTAATTTATTTAATTATGGTATCTAAAATTTTATATGATTTTTATTAATTTTTAATCATTTTAAAAACTATTTTAAAACATGACTTATGAATTGGTGTCTTGCTAGTATTTTGTTTATCATTTCTAGATTGAGGGGTATTTTAGTCATTTTTGTAATTTTGGGAATTATTTGGAATTATTATGTATTATTTAGAATCATTAGAATTTATATGATTTTTAGAGATTTTTAGTATAATTGATTTTGGTGTTTTAGTTGACTTTGACTTATGTTGACTTTTGAGACTAACCTAGTGGCTAACCTAGGTCATGACTATGTGATTAGGATATGGAACCCTAGGTTGACTTAAGTTAGTGATAATTAAACCATAGAATTAACTTGGTGGAAATAGGATTTAAATTGTTTAAGGAATGGCTTGTGATTTCACAAGTCATGACTTGTGACTTAAGGCTTAATAGCCCATAGGCCCACACCATGAACCAACCCTAACCCTAATCAGCCCATGGCAGCCACCTAGGGCTATTTCCCCTATAAATAATCTCTTCATTTAGGGTTCTTGCCTCTTTATTGAGTTTCAACATTTTGAAGAAAGGAAAGGTATAGGAATCTTCCTCAAGCCTTAGTTTCTTTGTTTAATTCCTTTTTCCCTCTAGTCTTTTGCATTAGTTCCTAATCCACCTCTACTTGCTGTTCATGGAGAGGAATCTCAGGTTTGGACCAATTTGGAGCACTTGGCCATCAAGGAGAAAACCCCCTTTTGAAGCTTTTTATGCAAATTGCACATATAGGTAACTTCCTATTCCTTCCTTAGATTTTCGTTTTCTTTGCATGGATAGGAAGCCCTAGGTGTCCTCTCTCTGTAGGAATAGGTTTTGCTAGGTTTCGTGTCCTTTAAGTGTCCGTATCGGACACGTATCATGACACGTGTGCATGTGTTTGATGAAATGTCACTTAGGAATTTATTTTCGATTTTTGAAATTGTAATTACATGAATTGGTAGATCTAAGGATGTACATTAATTGTTGTGAAGGATGTTAGGTATTTTAGTGTCATTTTGTGTCACTTTTTGGTGTTGGACACGCGTGCACGACACGAGTGCACTGTCCTGCTACTCGGGCACGATATCTCACTGTATAGGACACGTCGGGACACAAAATTTTGTGGGAATGTTGGGGCAATCACTGATACTATGCTCCCAAAATTTGGGAGCATATGGTTCACTACACGCGGAGAAATCACACGCGCACGGATTTGACACTGTGTGCACACGCGCGGAAATCGCGTCTGATACGCACGATTAAATCGGACACGACACGGTCTAGACCCGATTCAAGGTATCTATTCCCTAGCCCTAGACCCACTCTAACACTGGACACGGACACGACCCTTCTCGTGTTGTGTGTCGAGTCCTATTGGACTCGACATGGCTGCACGAGGCAGTTCTTACTGCCAGTTTCAGTTGATATCCCATTTCGAAATTGGACACTTCGTATCCAGTTTCCTGGACACGAATGGACCCCTAGACACGTATACTTATAGAGAACGATTGTGTACACCTGTTTTGAACTCTTAAAAGGGGTTTATGTGAATATTGGATTCGAAATTGGGTTTTTCCCATGTCTCTGATACATTAAGACTGAAATAGGGAAAATTGTTCTAAATTTCGATTTTGTATTCTCACTGTGATGTGGGTTATATATGGGATTTGTTTTTAGGCTTTGTGTATGATATTGCACTGATTAGAGAATGGTAATTCGATTATTGAAGTTCACTATCACTGTGTAGGCATTTTACTGAAACCTGAAATTCATGAATACCCTGAAAATTTCTGAGTTTAATTCCTGTTTTTTTTACTGATTTGATGTTAATCTACCATGTTTAATTCATGTACACATGTACTAGATTACTACAATGTTGATTTGAATGATTAGTGTTAGGTTTTGGTTCTCGAATTTGATTTTTGGATGTTGAATTGATACATGTGTTAACTGTGATATTTCACTGAATTTCCTGAATTTGCACAGGACATAAATACCTGAGAATATATGTATTAACCTGAGTTACTTTTCCAGTTTTCCCATTACTCTAGAATATGTGTAAACCTGGGTATGAGTTTTGGGTTTGATTGTTTGGTCTTGTTTAGAGTTCAATAAACTGAGATTCAAACTGAGAGATGTAGACACTTTTGCACACATGAGTAGAACCTGATAGCTCCCTCACACACATACCACCCTCTTCACATTCCTGTCACATTCGCTAATTTACTTGAGACACAACACCACTGTAACCTATGCAACTGAAACCTGTGTGACACATTTTTTTCACATTTTCCTTTCCAATATCAGGTGGTTGGGTGTATGGTTTTGATTTTGAATGTAAATACTTGAGAGTTCATCATGTAAACTGAGTTTATATTGCATTGAGTTCCTGAAATTCCTGTACACACCTCACTGATTTTCCAGGAATTTCCCACACTGTTTTCACATGTTTTCACACACCAAGTCACTTGACACTTTGGCACACATGCTCTCATGACTTCACACACCACAGTTGCTCACTGTTTCCCCTGTTTATTCAAGTACTTTATACACTGTCATGTACACATTGGCTCACCCTCACATGCCTTTGGCTGTACACACATGTCCCCTCTAGCCCTTTAACACACACCCTCACATTCACTCATGACACATACACCCTCTATCTAGCACACACACACTTGAACACTCTGTGTCACCCACTTTCTCATACCATTCACACACACAAAACTGAACTCTAAAAACCACACATTTTCCTGTCATATTCCTACCACACAGTTTTCACACACACACACACACTGCACACATACCCCGCACATATAAAACCTGAGAATAGTGTAGGATTAATATGATATGAACTCCTTTCCTTTTTACTGGGTTTTGTTTTGATATAAAACCTGAGATTAGTATAGGTTTATTGGTTGATTTCCTTTTCCTTTTTCCTGAAATCTGGAACCCAATTACATGTAGCATTGCTACTGTGAATTGCACATTCCTGAGAATATTACACACCCATATACACACTGGAAATCGAATTCCTGAGTCACACTGAGTTATCCTCAGTTCTTTACATGTTGAATTGTTAGTTTAACAAATGCTTTAACTGCTAACTGTCATCTAAATGTTACTGTCAATATGATTTCATATAAACTGTCAACCTCATATGTATTTCCTGTCACACTACACTAGCTAACACATTCAACACTCTCACACATCTCCTACACACACACAATCTCATGTAACTAACACACTATGGCCTATATCCCATGTACCATGCCACACACCCTCACAACACTACACATAGACACATACTCTAGTATAGACACCCACATTTCCATGATATGTCCTTTCCCTCTCTCTTTGTGGATACAATATATATATTTCTATTTATGTTTTGAGCCTATATATATATATATGTATATATATATATATATGAGATGGTTCCTAATGAATAGAAATTATAACCAAATGTAATGTATATAGATATGTATATGTCTCTATGTGACCTTGAATGCCAAGTTGAGTATGTATTCATGGTAGGGTTAGATGACTTGTTGACTTTATAATGAATGTGTGTGTGCTGGCTGGCTGGCTTGGCTTAGGCTTGAATAGCCTTGAAATGGCATGTATTAGCTAGTATAAGCTTGTGTGTCCTAGTATAGACTAAGCTAGACTTGCTTAGACTAGTTTAGACTTGTTGGACCTAGTTTGACCTAGTTTGACTAGTGTGGTTGACTAGAGTTGACCAAGTGTTGACTTTAGTCTAGTTTGACCTAGACAGCATGCAGATGCATTGTAGATTACTATTATCATCCCCTGTATACATCTTGACTTGTGTTACTCTAACTAGGAGTCAGGTATCTCATCTCGGACAGTACATTTACTTCAGACATTCAGATACGAGGCGAGTACATTCTCTGATCATTTCATATCCTGCTTAGAATTATTTCCTGCATTAAATTACTTTACTTGATACTGTCACGTTGGTCACACGGATTAGTACTATACGGATCCTTTCTTGAGATGTTATCCCTTCAGGGAGCATCGGGTGCTCTATGTTCTGTGCGTTTTACTTACATAGCGTATCATATGCTTTCTTTGGTTCTTTGATCACTTGTGACATATACTCATATGATCACAGAGTCTTCTTTGAATCTTTATCCCATTTATTGGGTCTATCAGAATCCCCATTTTTGGGACTACTATGTACCACCCTTCGGGGGCTTACCACCCTTTGGGGGCTTACCACCCTTTGGGGGCTTACCACCCTTCGGGGGCTTACCACCCTTTGGGGGCTTACCACCCTTTGGGGGCTTATTACCCTTCGGGGGCTGTTACATAGAAGCATGTACGTAACATAACATGTTTGGATCCTTGTGTATTAGTTGGGGGTACGGAAGAGTATAAATAGCCATGTGAACAATTTCCAAAGTAGAATAGCCATGTACGCCTCTTTAGTATAGCCATGTACAAATCAAGCCGTTCACATGTCGACTTTGTACTCTAAATCACTAGTCACTGTTAGCTCTCTACTTATAGTAGATATTTCTATTACAGTTCTCTCTCTCTGTTTACATACTGCATTTCCTTCAGTATCTATATCTTACTTTACTGCATGATTATATTTTCTAACCTGCTATGAACTGTTGAGATGTACTGTGTTCGCTCCCGTCCTGACTGGACCTGTTGAAAATTTTACAGAGGATGATGAGGAACCCTGCACCCCTTACTTGGAGCTTGCCTAGATGACACTCGTGACCTGGACCCCTGGGGAGGTTCAGGCAGCTGCTGAGGACGATACCTTGCTTAGTATAGATAGCTTAGACTGTTTACCATTTTATGTTTAGTTGTTGTTCTTGTTTCAGAGTTGTATATTTTTAGAGATGATAAGACTTGTATTTCTTTTTGTTGTACCTCAGTTGAGGATTTCTTTATCTATTTTATCGTGCCATTTTCTATCTATAGATTGTGATTGAGTTATACCTCTGTGTTGGCCTCCTTATGGAGAGTATTCTATTATGTTAGTTATAGTTCATGACCTAGAACAGCGTTCTACTGCCGACACTGTGGCGTAGGCTGGGCGTTGTTACGCTCTCGTACCCTCACAGTGGATGCGGGTCGTGACATGTATACATAAAAAAAAGGATGTGGAGCTGTTCAGCTCCCTGGGGAGCGCCCGGTGGATGGGGACCCCTCTGGCGGCCGGCCCCCTGGTGGTCGTCGCCGTGGTGGGCCGCCCCCTGGTCTCTCGTGCCGGCGTCCGTCGGCTTGCTTCCCCGTCCGACAGCGCCCTGGCAGCAGCCTTGCTGCCCTCATTGCCACCGCACTCTCCCTCTGCGGCGCTGGCCCCGGCGACCCCGGCGCCCCCGTCGCAGGCGGCGCCGCGGCTCCGCTCCAGATGCTGTCGCCGGGCAGTGGCCTGGTCCTCCCCCCTCGGCAGTCCCTCCGTCGAGCCTGCCCCCCCTCGGTTGAGGGCTCCCGCCCGCTCCTGCTGTCTGGCCCTCCACCTCCGCATCTCCCCATCCGGAGTGGTCCAGCCTCGCCCTCCTCCGGTGCCCCTGCCATCCCTCTCTCCTGGGCTCGGGTGGCCGCGGCTCCTCCCTCCTCGTCGACGGCCGGCGTACGCTTTACTTTCCCGCCGTCGCCACCTTCCCCTCATTCGGCCGTGGCCCCTCCACCAGCTCCTCTCCCCCTCTGGCGTCCCTCCGCCAGCTCCCCCCCGGAGCTCGGCGCCCCAGCGGCGCCACCCCCCCCTCCAGCGCCTGCCGCTAGGGCCGGTGCCGCCCTTCCGCTCTTGGCGGCGTCCTCCACCTCGGCTGAGGACTCCCGCCCCCTCTCGCGGTGGCCCAACTCAGCGAACTCCTCCCTCGGCCCGAGGGCCGTGCCTCCCGGAGGCCCTAAGCTGGCCTCCCCTCTTCGGTTCCCCCCTAGCGCCGGAGCCCTCGCCGGCGGTGGCTCCCCTCTCCACCCCCCTTCGACGCTCCCTCCGTCTCCGGTCAGAGGGCCCTCCCCCCCTCCCCCGTCTGATTAGCCGCCGCCCCGTTCGACGGAGGACGCTCCCTCCGTCGCCTCCGTTCTAGGTCGGCTCCGCCTCCGCTAGGCGTCGGCGTCGGACGCCCGCTCGTCGTCGTCCCCGGCGCTCACCCCCGCGCGACGACTTCCTCCCGCCCTTCTCCGGTCCCCGGCGGTCCCTCCGCCGCCTCGCCGGCGCTCCGTCGCGCAGGGCGACTCTCGGGAGGAGCCATCGAGCGGCGCGCCAGCCCTCGGGCAGTCCGTCGGGCGCCTCGGGCCCCCCCATTTTTCCCTCGGGCAGTGGGTTAGACCCGCCCTCGGGTCTCACGCGCTGGGGCCCAGCCCCCGTTGAATTTTGAATCTGGTTTCATAATTCATTTCTTTTTCTTTTTTGTTATTCCAAAAAAAAAGAATATTAAGTCAAATATATATATATATATATATATATATATATATATATATATATATATATATATATATATATATATATATATATGTAAAGAAGGAAAAAAAAAAAAAGAGGGGGTGTGTGTGTGTCGAGTGAAGGCTACCATTGGGGTCAAAATCTGAGACAAAAACTTATATATATATATATATATATATATATATATATATATATATATATATATATATATATATATATATATATATATATATATATATATATACATATAAGGAAACTTATATACGTAGACATATATATACTACCACCATGGTCCATACAATCAAAGCCAAAACTCGACTAACCCAAATTAATTTCAGAACTGAAACATATATATATTTATATATTCATACTACAATATCCATATATATATTAGTCTTATATATATATATATATATATATATATATATATATATATATATATATATATATATATATATATATATATATATTTATATATAAATATATATATATAAATATATATATATATTTTTATATATAAATATATATAAATATATATATATATATATATATATATATATATATATATATATATATATATATATATATATATATATATATATATATATATATATATATATAATCTCAGGAAATCAAATTATGACAAAAATCAATTCAATATATATATATAGTCGAACCCGAAAACTCAACTCGAGACCCAAATCGCAAAATACCCAACTAGAACCCGCAAAACTTGGCAAACATGAAGGTGTCTATGTGTGTGACATGCTCGGGTACTCACGGGGTCGAACCCATGTCCGTATCGTGTCCATGGAGTGCATATCGGAAAACCAGATACGTGCGTCGGAATGTGTACGTGTACGTGTACGTGCGTTTTGCCCGATTGGACGTCGCACACAATGCGAGAAGCCTCATGCTCGTGCACGTAGCTAAGTAGGGTCCCGGGCTAGGTCTAGGATATACTGACATGACACCACGTCGTGTCTACGCGACACAGGACACGTGGATTCCGTGCGGCCTGTGCGCGCACGCGAGTGCGTGCCCGTGGGTGCGTGTCGAGCCACGTGGCTCGCGATTCGAGCCACGCTGTGTCTCGGGATTGAGTCCCTGGGTATCCCAGGTATAGGACTTCCTTCTCGTGCTCCTGGAACAGGTCCTCGTAGCGTCGTGTTCGCGTACGAAGGTCGTGTCAGCGGCATTTTTCTGTCGCGTGCATAGTGCGAGCTGAACCGTGCGCATGAGATTTCTAATTAACTCCAAAAGTTTCCTAATTCGGCCAAAAGCCCCAATTAAGTTTCTAGTTATCAAATTAAGTCTCATGAGTCATGTTGGACCTCTAACTAAGGTTAAACAAGTTGTTAGTCTAATTACCAATTAATATTACTCATTAAAACACAGGAAATCACACAATTAATCAAATGACTAAAATACCCTTATATGAAAAAGTGAGTGTGAGGCCCAACATGACTCATGAGACTTAATTTGGGCTTTCGGCCGAATTAGGAAACTTTTGGAGTTAATTTAAGGGCTTAAGTCAATTGGCATTTTTGCCTTTTGACTAATGGGCTTTTTAACTTAACTTAGAAGTGCATTTGGCCCATGAGCAAACCCTAACCCTAATCTAACTCCCCTTGGTCGGCCATAGCAGCAGCCCTCACCCCTTCATAAGCATATGCATGGCTTTGTCATCCCTTTACAAACCCTAGTTTCTTAATTTCTCCAAAAATCCTATTTTCTCATCCGGCATCCGATTTGCATCAAACTAATTGCGTTGTAACCATTGGGAGAGGGGAACTTGTTGGAGCATTGCTAGCAAGGATTTGGGGACATTGCTCGGGAGAAACTGGTCGTCAAAGTGCTCGAGGATTCACTTTCATTGAGATTCCAACTCTCAATAGGTAACCTCGTTCTACCATTGTTTCTTCTGAATTTTTTTTATATTAGCATGCATATAGGTACCCCAGACCTGTGCATGAAGTTTGGTAGGTTTGTGATTTCGTTTGATAGTCGTATCGGATACGTGTCGGTCCTATGGAACACGTGTTCGACGAAATGCCACTTAGAACTGAAAATTGTTATTTTTTTATTATGTTTTCACGAATTTCTTGTTGATATTATTTGTAATAACTTTCATGAAGATGGATCTTGATTCGACACGATTTCAGTGTCCGAATCGGACACGGACACGCGTGCACGAGGCCCGTGCACGGCCCCGTGCATGCCCTGCTGTCTGTGCGTCATAACTCGATGCACAAGGCTCCATTTTACGTGAAATTTTATGGACACGTGGGAGCAACCTCTGCCCACGTGCTCCTAAAATTTCACGACATTTCGTAGAGTGTGCGCGGAGAAATCTGACGCGCACGGTTCAGCCCACACTGTGCACGCGGCTGAAAAGTGCCGCTGACACGGCCTTCGTACGCGAACACGACGCGATGAGGACCTATTCCAGGAGCACGAGCACGAAGACCTATACCTGGGCTACCCAGGGACTCAATCCCGAGATACAGCGTGGCTCGAATCGCGAGCCACGTGGCTCGACACGCACCCACGGGTACGCACGCGTGCGCGCGCACAGGCCGCACGGGATCCGCGTATCCTGTGTCGTGTAGACACGATGTGGTGTCGTGTCAGTGTATCCTAGACCTAGCCCGGGACCCTACCTAGCTACGTGCACGAGCACGAGGCTTCTCGCGTTGTGTACGACGTCCAATCGGACGAAACGCACGTGCACGTACACGTTCCGACATGCGTATCCGGTTTTCCGATACATACTCTGTGGACACGATACGGACACGGGTTCGACCCCGTGAGTACCCGAGCACGTCACACACATAGACACCTTCGTGTTTGCAATGTTTTGTGCGTTCTAGTTGGGTATTTTGCGATTTGGGTCTCGAGTTGTGTTTTCGGTTTTCGACTATATATATATTGAATTGATTTTTGTCATAATTTGATTTCTTGAGATTTTAGTTATAATTTCTGAGTTTATAATAGGTTAATTAGGTTTTGGACTTGTGAGTATTAGCCTCTAGCTTTACATCCAATATTTATATATATATATATATATATATATATATATATATATATATACTCTTTTGCTCTTTTATATATAAGTATATATAAAGACTAATGTATATATGGATATTGTAGTATGAATATATAGATATATACGGTTTTAGTTCTGAAATTAATTTGGGTTAGTCGAGTTTTGGCTTTGATTGTATGGACCATGGTGGTAGTATATATATGTCTACGTATATAAGTTTACTTATATGTATATATGTATATATAGCGTATCTATATATATGTATAATATATATAAGTTTTTGTCTCAGATTTTGACCCCCATGGCAGCCTTCACTCGACACACACACCCCCCCCCCTCTTCTTTTTTTCCCTTCTTTACAAGCTTAGGTATATATATATATATATATATATATATATATATATATATATATATATATATATATATATATATATATATATATATATATATGAATGAATATATATAAGTATATATAAGTGTGTTTGCTATTGAGTGTAACCTAGGGAGTAATGAGTCAGTTCAGGATTGACCCAATGAGCTTAGATTAGTTGAGTTGACTAGCAAGTGGACAAAAGTCAACTTTGGGTCAAACTTGATCCAAATCGACTCAAATGGACTTAGAATGACTTGATAACTTGTATTTGACCTAAAAATTAGTAAACAGACTAGTTGATTTATAGTTGACCAGGTTTGACCAAAGTTGACCAAGTTTGACCAGAGTTGACCAAGTGTTGACTTTGACCTAGAATGACCTAAAATCATGTAGAACTGTATTGTAGACCTTTATTATGATATTTTAGACCATGTTGTGACTTATGGTTATTTTAAATATGATTACATCACTCAAGTTCAGTTATACTTTTTCATCAGCAGCTTAGATTACCAGGCGAGTACATTCTCTGACCGTTTCATACTTGTTTGGACATATTCACTTGTTGTAGACTAGTTTACTTGATGCTGTCACGATGTTATCACGAATTAGTACTATATGGATATCTTCATGCGATGTTATCCCTTCGGATACATCAGATATATTGTGCTCATGCACTTTATCATGTGCATCGTCTACTCCTTGTATTCATATTTATTCATGTATACTCATGTGATATTCATGTACACTCATGATCATGTGAGCCTTCATGTATAAACCATTGGTACTCATGTGGGCTAGCTATCCATGTGAGTCACTACTCTTTCATGTGTAATAACATAACTTGGACAAATTCTTGTGTATTGATTGGGGCAGGGGGATTATTTATTTGGTTATGTGATCTACACCATTATCATGTGCAACTTCAAACTAGATTTAAGTCATGTACAACCTAAGCATGTTTACATAACCAAACATGTGCTCTAAATCACTTAGTTAGTTTAGTTTTCTTATCTATATCATGTATATCTATCTCCACTATATCATGTTCTTCTTTTACAGTCTCTCTACTATTTCTTTACAGCGCTTCATATATATTATTCTATAGCTTGTTCATATTTTCCTTTCATGTTATGAACTGTGTGAGAGATATGTATTCGTTTCTGTCCTGACTGGACCTGTTGAAAATATTACAGATGATGAGAATTGCTGCGATACTTACTATGGAGCAGGCCTAGTTGACACAGGTGACCTGGACCCTCAAGAGGATCCAATAGTCGCTTAGCTTAGTCTAGACTTTTCTTATTATCTAGCTTTATGGGACATTTGTGATTGTATTGAGATATTGTTTATGGTGTGGTTTACACCGAGACTTATTATTCATATTGTGACTCTCTGTTGAGATTATCTTATCTTTTATTCCATCTTAGATATTGTGATTGAGTTGTACCTTATATATTGTTCTCCTTTCGGAGCATATTCCATATTATGTTAGATGTTGTGACCTAGGACAACGTTCTACCGTCGACACTGCGGCGTAGGCTGGACGTACCCACCTTTCGTACCCTTACACTGGGTGCGGATCATGACAGGACGTGATGCCGTGCGAACCTAGTTTGCGATCGCACAAGAAATAGTCATAAGATTATCCGAAACACAACATCTAAGAGAATACGCAGAGAAATTGAACAATACATTGAGACAGAGAAATTTTACATTTTATTGATAATAGACATTATTTACAAGACTCAATTATAAGAATGTCGCGTGGGCTTACAACATGACTCAATTACAAAAGGAGCGCCGATGAGATAGTTGTTCCATACATACATCCTTCAGTTTACAACAAAGTATTCCAGCCACCTGGGATAGAAGGAAGCCGAGACATATTCTTGGACTGTTTGCAGAGAGTCTTCAAAAGTTGTGCATCGAGAGTCTTTGACGCGCGGTTGAAGTTTCAAAACGCGAACGTCACCTTGGTTAGTTGGCGCGTTCCTCCATATTCGTAGCACCCGTATAGAGCGAGGGTCAGTGCTATCACATGTACTAGCGAGTGGCTAATTTAAAATTCAGACTCTTATTTATTCAAGCAGTTTTATAAAACATGTTAGCTACTTTGTGATCTTTCTAACCATCCTGATCGATTTACATGTTAACATGTTAAGAGGCAAGCATATGAAGATTTTATACATTGAGCAGCTGTCCATATTCATCCCGTGTCACGAGTATTAGTTCAAACAGTGAAAGGGTGTGAATGTCACTTGCAATGTCAAGCCATCATGGACTATAGCTGGGTTAGACGGCGACCATTTCGCGACGGGTAGCGAGCCCTATGTGAAAGTTTCCGAATCACCTGCGCCAATCCTGTTGGCACTTGCTATACTCATTCCTCCGGAACCGAATCAATTTTTTGGCCTAGGCAACCGTTCGAGAAAATTATACCTTGTGCACAAGTTTTCCAATTACCGTACTATTCTTCTTTGAAACTTAGTCATTTTTATGCACTTAGCCTTACGTTGGGATACTTGTTAATCGATTCAATCTTTATTTTGCATAGGACTAATTGTAAATGTGGTATAAGAGAGCATGCATCAGTTTAATGTAAAGCAGTTCTATAGCAAGTGTTTTGTGAAGAATTGTGCCACAATTTATTGAATCTATACTATGAATATACGCACGCATTTTGTGTTTCATGTTTGATTTGAAACCAGAGGGTCGAGGGGAGGGAGGTCAGCCACTCACCTTAGTCTTACTTGAGACGAGGGACTGGTTGGCCGCGCTTAGACGTCGCCTACGCGATCACTTGAAATCGCACAAGCAACCGATTAGAACACTGTGTCATTTGTCATTCAAGGAGTTCGATACGAATGCGAAGTTCGAAAACGCAAGCCATGAAAACCATCGAAAACATTCACGAAAACCAAAGCCAATGAGCAAGTGTGGCATGAAAAGCAGAGCAACGAGAGGTCTCTCCCGACTCAGCCAAAGAGTCTATCCTCGAGGCGCAACCCGCTGAATATGGGACTTGATTCTGAAAAAGCCTTTCCATAACGAGAAAAGGATATTAATTCAATTGTTCCCGTTAGACCGATTTAATTGATCCCGATCTATCGGTTCCGACTGAATCGGTAGCGACAGTATTTCTTTCTCGCGCACCCCGTGGATGAAAACGGGACACGATGTAGGGACGGAGCACTACAGATTTTAACAGTACCTTCCTCCACCGCATGAACAATGTTGTCCGCTATAACAATAGCATTATTTTCTTTAATTTGGAGGGAAGGAAACTTTTGAGTCATTAACCGTAAGATGATATTTGCACCTAGAGTCGATGATCCAATCACCTTGATAGTTGATTAAAGCTAAAGTTTCATAGGAAATAGTCTCCATCATGAAACATTTGCCTCAATCTTCCTCCTTGGATCCACCCCTTATCCACAATATTTTTTTTTTACTTCATTTTGACACGACAATCTTTCTTGATATGCCCAAGTTTGTGATAGTAGTAGTACTTCACCCATTTCTGATTTTTGTCACCTTTTGAAGAAGATTGTCCACCATCAATTTTGTTCTCATTTTCATGATTATTTTTCTTGCTAGAAAAGAGAGCAACAAATTCTCCCTCGATTTCAGAAATATCAACCATTTGATGAACCAAATATTCTTGTAAAGAAAGAATATTCTCAAAGTCCACCGAGGATGGTTGCACGTCTATCCCACCCTTGAATTAATGTAACATATGAAATGTATCTCGAACAAACCCACTAATAATGATGTGCTTCATCCGTGCCTCCGGATCTAGAATAGAGATATCTAAATATATATTTTAATTTGAAATATATTATGAAATGGAAAGATCACCTTGTGAATCATTTGCCCACTCATTCTCAAATAATTATAATTGGACCAGGTTCTTCTTGTTGAATAATGTGTCAAGAATCTTCCATATATCCGACGTTGACTTGCATCTGGTAATATGATCGAGGAGATCATGTGAAACAGTTCTATTCAAAGATAACGCCGCTTTAGCATTTGAAGTTCATGTTGGGGTTTATTTGATTTGATCAATAGTGACCAGGTCCCACCATTCTATTTTCGAGCAAATTTCAAGTGTGTGTATTTCAATATTTGAGCTATCATTTGTTGACTAGTACATATGATGTTGTGTGCTAGCTGAAATGATTAGTAAGGTGGGAATTTTTACTAATGGGCAATGTTCAAATCCCACAACAATTATCTGTTGTCACAATTTTTTTTGAGAAATCCTTTTGGAGTTAGTCCCCAACAGACTCGGACACAAGCGTGGATGAATGACACAAAGTGACAATTGATGGCACAAAATTGTCGCAGAAGCAACAATTCTACATGATTGCAGTAATGCAGTGTTGCGGAGCTAGGAGAGCAATGTGGCTGTATTGGTGTACTTCCGCGAGGATGTAATGGTTGCAGTAATGCGGTGCCGCGGAGCTATGGAGCAGTGGGGCTGCATTGGCACAGTTCCGCGGGGATGTATAGGCCGTGCTCGCAGCTCTGTCTATTCGCGGTTCTATCTCAGCGTTGCAGTTTTGCTATAGCCAGAGGCTGATCAGTTTGTAACCGCCATTATTCATTCAGGGATTACTGTCCATAACTTTCCAATTGATTAGAAAGTTACTTCCTGGTAATCCGCCCACGTCTTTAATGTACAATTACCACTAGAATTGCACCCAACCCCCCCTATATAAGAGGTAGCTCCAGTATTTAGAGCTTAAAGAAAACGAAATTAGAATTTCAAAGAGATACAGAAGAGAGAATTCTCTAGCGTCGAATGCTTTTGCATCAGCATATCAGCACTCTTCCGGAGGTGACACAAAGAGTGTTCCAGAGTTCTTTAGAACTTTCTAGTTCGTGGGAGCATATCGGCGGTGATGATCGATTTCGCTTCTAGCAACGACGATCTTTATCATCCCAGTAGGCTGATTGTACTAATATGTTAGTAATTTTCAACAATTTTCACTGATATCTTCATATAGAGCTTTGTTTGGTCACCAACAACTTTGTTTATATCTTTATAGCAGATTTGCAACTGACTTTAACAATGGTTTATTCTGCATTCTTGTTGCTGGTCTTTCATAGACTTGTAACAAGTTTTCCAAGAATTTCTACGACAGTTCTCCATTCCTTCAAAGCCTTCACATTTTTTGGTATATCATTTTGGAGCGACTTTGGAGTTTCCATCAACAAACTTCCAAAGTACTTTGCCAACAAGAAACAATCAAACATGTCTGCCAAATCTTGTAGTTAGAAGCACCACAACGCCAAGTCGACCATTACCTCCATTTTCCATCACGGAATATTGATTGCTCTTCTTTATCAAGAAAAATGATGCGAACATCGATCACCTCCCTTGTCGCTCTGATACCATGTGGAAAAAGCTCACCTTTCTCAAGTAGTGTGAAATGCACATTAGCACACGAACGAATTACAAATGTGAACAAGAACACGATTTTGGTGGATAGAAATGAAGTGAAAATAATATTTATTCGACTTGTCATGAAATGACATGATACATGCATATATATATAATACTCTACCACTTACATGACGCTTAGGCTACTTGTAACTGACGTCTCTTTAAGTTGCATAACTCTTACTCTTGAATTACCATTACTAACTAGATTTATTCATGAAAAGAAAATGCACTTTAAATTTTAACAATGTACACTGTACTTACTCTATTGAAAACATTCCTCATAAGAAGCAACAACGGTATTGATGAATGAGTATCCTGCTGCTTGTTTGGTGATATATATATATATATATGGATCTCCTTGTCATTCTCATCTATTGCCTGTAGTTTTTTTAATTGGTATTTTGGGTTGGCAGGTCTCTGATAGCAGCCTACTTGCTTGTCCTGAACGGATACAACAATGTAGTCCACCTTGATGTGGCGGCTAAACTCTTGGTTCAAAGAAGGGCTACCTGCAATTGTTGAAGATGAAGATGAGTGACACAAACGATTTCTTGAATTAGGTTTTTTTTTTTCCCCCTAGTTTGAACTCGACAATGAAGCATGTTGTACAGTTTCGCGCTAGAGAAAATCTGGTTAGTTTCACTTTGTGAATCAAGTCTTTCAATCTTTTGCCTAGCTAGTTGCTATATACAAAAGGAAACATCTCAGTCATGTATTTTCTACGCATAATGAAGGTTACAACAGCTTGCATCTTCAGAAAATACAGATGAATGTTTGGTCATATGAATTGGACAATGTTGCCGGCATCGACAAACCCACATTGAAATTATCTGGTTTTGATCTGTATGTGGACCCAAAACCCAATTAGAGTTAGCACATTCATTCAATCAACAAAGCTATAGATAATATAATGTTCGATACTTTATTTTTTCACATAATTTGCATCACAGGCTAATAATATTTCGGGATTGCTGGTTAAGAATATCAGCAGGAGTTTCATGATATTTGAGATCCCTGGCTATGAAACTAGTATTACATGGATAGCTATGAACTAGTATTGCATGGAGTGAGAAAGTGATTTACTTCTAGGCTGAGACACTGGTGAATAGTCAATTAATATTACTATTGTTTCTGATGGATAGTGAATCAATATTAGCCCAACTAAATGACTAGGGATTGCGGGTAGCGGTCGGGGAACATATCCCGCATCTACCGCATCTACGCTTCCGAGTAGTGTTGGATTTTCATTCCCGTTTCCGATCGAATTAATTTTTTTTCCATTTTCGTGCCCGTTAAACAATACACTAGGGCTGGGCATACGGGTCCACGATCCGCGGTTCCGACCCGCCCCGAACCGTATATTGTCCAAACAAGCCGGTTCCAAAATTTTTACTTTCAAACGGGGCGGGACGGGGCGGGTTGTGTAAAATAAACGGGTCGGGGCGGGTCGTGTTTCCAAATGAAACGGGGCCCCGGCCCGGCCCGTTTGTTTTGAATTTTTTTTTCTTCTTATTTTCATTTTCATTGACTTACTATTAATGCTTAAAAGTTCTTATCTGTCTTGTTGAAATATGGATTGCCTCTTCTTCATTTTTTTGTGTGTTGTTGTGCGGTTGCTTGAATGTAAGGATGGCTTTTCTTCTTCTTTTATGTTGTTTGATTGTTTTGCAAGTTGCAACAACTTGGATTGCCTCATGTTTCTTACAACAAGAAAAACAATGTATATGGCAGTAGTTAGGAACACAAAATAAAGGCTCTATAACCTGTTTGCTTGTGAGGATGCTCGGTAAGGAAAGTCCCCCAACTAATTTTGTTATGCTCTCTATCAATTTATTGCTCTGTGACAACTTAAACTCATCTATTTTGTACTGCAGAACTACTAAATTTTGGACCCGTTTGGACCCGCGGATTCTTCCGGATTGGATCCGTTTTAAACGGGCCGGGTCCAATCCGGTTCCAAAAAAATTTAGGCCCGCCCCGCCCCGCCCCGTCAAGAAACGGGTCCAGTCCGGGTCTACAAAATTTGGGCCCGGCCCGACCCGTGCCCACCCCTACAATACACTTCCCGTCCCATTAACACTTTCGAGCCAGGTTTTTCTTTCCCCGACTCGTCTTTTTGAGCCAAGTTTTTCGTTCCCTACTCATCTTTATAAGCTTATAAAAATTGTTTTTATTCCCCAAAAAAAATATAAGACAAGTTAATAAAACATGATTTTCATAAAAAAACATATACTACTAAATAAATCATGAACTCATACTAATAAGTTATACATATATAGCTATAAGTAGTCGAGAACCCATACCAATGAGTTACACATATATGGGTGTAAGTAATCTAGGTCGAAAATTTATCGGGATGGAAGATCGCCGTCTCTGTTCACTACTAGAATGAGTCAAATTAGCGACGTCCAAAAACGTCGCTAATAAGTAAAAATACGTCGCTAAATTAATTAGCGACGTAATTAGCGACGGAATAAGCAGGTCGCCGAAAAGCTAGTCGCAGATCAAAAGTTCGTCGCCAATCGTCGTTGTTGCGACGAATAGTCTACGACGCTAAAACGTCGCAAACTTAGCGACGTTCGGAGACATTTATAGTACGTCACCAATTTAGCGACGTATATAGCGACGTCTATTCGTCGCATGTGGTGACATGGCAATGTTTGTCATGTCAGCATGCTGAGCGACGGTCCGTCGCAGTTAGCGACGTTCAGATACATATTTGCGACGTACTTCCGCGTCGCAAATCCGTCGCCAAACGTCGCAATCCGTCGCTAACAAGCTGGAAAATTAAAAATAAAATAAAATGCAGTTTTCAAATCCTGCACACTGCACTTTATATACAGTTTAAACACAAATCCTGCACTTTATATACAGTTTAAACACTAATCCTGCACACTGCACTTTATATTCAAATCCTGCACACTGCACACTACACTTTATATTCAAATCCTGCACGCTGCACTTTACACTTTACAATGCACTTTATATCATCACAAAAATCATCACAGACACACATCATAGGGCCAATACATGCAACTCATAACAAACATCATCACAGACACACATCTCGCGTCACAAACATAAATATATTCAAATTCTGCATACTGCACTTCACAGACACACATCATCACAAACATCCAATAGAGTCAAATAAAAATGGGAGATGATAAAAAGTCTCCCACCAAGTGTATAAACAAAAGTGTACCAATAAACAATTTGCCCATAGGGCCAATACATACAACTCATAAAAAAATCAATGAAATCACTGAGGATCCCTGCTGCGCATCTGAGATAGCATGTACTCATACTGCTCCTGTGTGAGCTGCACCGTAGGGGCAGTAGGAGGCAGTGCAATGTCTAGAGTCGGCACCGTCGATGGACCGGGAGGACGTGTCTGCTCCAGCTCTCGCAGTCGCTCTGCATGCGCAGCAAGGGTACTCACCATCCTCTGAGTACTCTCCTCAATCGAAGTATGTACCTGAGTGAGTGAGGCAGACATGGTCCTCTGCGATCCCTCCAGCTCGACCTGTCTACGCTCTGTGCGATGCGTAGACTCGGTGAGCGTGTGCAAGCTGGCAGCTGTAGCCTGCTGCAGACTCATCAGCTCCTGTATACTGCGCTCGACCGTATCAAATCGTCCTGTGATCATCGGATCGTCGGATCGTCGCTCTGCGGTATGGTGATCAAAAATCTGCTGCTACAACTCGCGAGCTCGTCGATCTGACGACCAATATCCTGAGCTCGTGATGACGCCTACGAAGCTGGAGACTGCGCACTGACAGAGGGGGCCCAGGATGACTCTGAAGCCAAATAGGCGCCGTAGGATCTCGTACCGTAGTACGTACCCTTCTGAAGACCACCAACGGCGGTCATCCAGAGGTCGTCCCGCGATAGAGCTGTAGGCGGCTGGGAGGAAGTACCAGCCCCTCCCTCTGCTGGCGCACTAGCAGCAGCAGCCGCCTCCTCTTGTAGCCGAAGAAACTCGGCCTAGAACAATGTTTGCTAACGTCTAAGTGTTTGTTAAAGTCTATATTGATATCTATTTTTCTGTTTTCTAAATTATAGTAAATTAATATAAAGAATAGAACGTACATATGCCTGCGTCGCCCTCTCGTCAATGAACTTCCTAGCCCTCCGATGGGTGACCAGGAAGACGGTCACCATGTTGGGGTACTCACCCTTTTTTACCTGTTAAAATATATTATCTATTATTAGTATTAAACATTCTATCCAACTATATATAAAATGATGTCCGTCATAGGAAATGTACCAGACGACGAAAATGCTCCGTCATAGGAATGGAGCCACCACACCACTTACTGGCGCTCGACCGCGCCACCTTGGCCTTGTCAGACCGCTCCTGGTACCTGGCCTCGCCGAATCTAGCCTTCATCGCAGTCCACTGCTCTGGCGTGATCCAACCATGGATCGGCTCTCCGGAGCGATCACGAGACTTCTGGTCGTGGATCGCATCACGGATGAGCTTGCCTGCGACGGCAAAAAATTGGGCCTCGATCTTCGCCGTCCGGTGTGGTGGATAGAAATAGGTCCTCTACAAGAAGTAAAATAGAAAAGTTGTATAATAAACACAAATGATTATTAAAATTTAAAAATAAACAAATTTTTTACCTTGAAGTGGGCCAACCAAAAGGCCTTCCTATCTGCGGGAGCATCTGAGTAGTTAATCCAAGGCCCACCATAGTTCTGTCTCAGAAATAATCCCGGCTGTCTCTGTACTACAAGAGGCCGATATCTATACAATAATAAATTTCATGAATATATATGTACATATAATCATTTGAGAAATATATATTAACTAATTAACTTACTTCGTAGGCCCGTCCGTCCAAATCTCAATACGCGTCTCGTCCGGGGGAGCGCATGGAGGGTCGCTCTCACCTCCTGCCTAGGCAGGATCAGTCTGATCGTCGTCCTCCATATGCTCGACGTCGGCTCTCCCCATGGAGCCGTCGGCAGGAGGAATGCTGGATGCGGGAGGAATGCTGGACGCAGGATCAGGAATGCTGGACGACGAGGGAGGAGTCGCCAACCTGCTGGAACTGCCCTGTCCCGGTAATGGACCGGGAACAGAACGGTACACTGGTGTACTCGGAGATAAGGATGAGGGTACATAATCTGTATCCCCAGCCCGAGGTACACGGGACTGCCTAATATAATATCCTCCGCGTCGTCCTCCTGGTCTAGTCATACCTGATAATAACTTATGACAATAAAACAAATATACATATTTATATGATAGACATCACAGATTTTTGAAAAATATCATAGTCACAGATAAAAGTGTCACTAAAGTGTCACAGATTTATATGATAAAAGTGTCACTAAGGTGTCAAATATGATGATAAAACAAATGTACAGATTTAATTCTCTTCTGAAAATTCATCTAGTTCGTTTAGCTCATATCTTCTTCTTCTTCTTCTTCTTCTTCTTCTTCTTCTTCTTCTTCTTCTTCTTCCTCCTCTACATCTTCACTTTCATCTGCATCTTCCTCTTCAGATAATTCTACTTCTTCTACACAATTAGATGTGTAATGAAGAACTTCCATCGTGTCCACTTCTATAATATTTGTTACAAGAGGTAGTTCATCCTCTTGATAAGCTATATCGTCAACCTCAAAGGTATTTCTAGCTTTGGTCTTGCATACTGTCCACCAGTCCGACCTTGTTGTTCTCCGTTTAGGATAACTTGTGAAGTACACGAGCTGAGCCTGACTTGATAGGACAAATGGTTCATAGACTTGATATCGACGCCGATAGTTTATATCCATAAGACCGTGCTTGTCTACTTTCCAACCTTGACCTTCAATCGGATCGAACCAATCACACCTGAATAACACAATCTTAGCAGGTTCTATTCCATAACTATATGTCAGCTCCACAATCTTTCGTAGGACGTCATAGAAATCGTTGCCCGCATCAACATCTTTGTAGTTCGAAGATCTGATACACAAACAACTATTTTTGGTGGAATCGAGATCCATAAAGTTGTCTCTGATCGGGCAAGTTGTTGACTTGAACCTAAACCCATTAACACAGTAGCCTGGCCATATTTTTGTAGCATAATTGGTCCCTTGGCTAGCGTTCTAATAGACACGTTCTCAAGTCTTGCGTATGGACGATCGACCTAAATACCACAAAAAAATAAATTAAGCTCATTCTCAAGTGCATATACAGAAAGGTAATTACAGAGTTCTCAAGTCTTACATATGCACTCAACCATGATGAAAAATAACGCCTCATTTCTTGTTCTAATTCTTCTTCAGTATTGTATCATTACATTCATGATCTCCGTCGTCGTTTCTGGAAGCTCTTGTTCTATTAGTTGCAACATGAGGATTGAAATACATCGAACAAAAGTTTGTAATCTCCTCGAGAACATAGGCTTCACAAATAGAACCCTCGACCCGTGCCTTATTTTTTACCTTTCTTTTTAGGTGATTCAAATGTCGCTCGAACGGGTACATCCATCGATATTCGACGGGTCCACCAAAACATGCCTCATAGGATAGATGAATCGGCAAATGCTCCATAGAGTCGAAGAATCCAGGAGGAAACACCCTCTCTAGCTTGCACAGTGTTACCGTAATGTCCTTCTCTTACTTTTTTAGACGATCAACGAGCAATTTCTTAGAACAAAGATCCCTGAAGAATATGCTAAGCTCCGTCAATGGATCCTAAACTGCCTGCAGTAAGAATTCTCGAAATACAATAGAAATTAACCTCTTCATGAATACGTGACAATCGTGGCTCTTCATATCCGTCAATTTATTTTCCTTCGGATCGACACATCTTCTCAGATTTGACACATATCCGTCTGAAAATTTTAGGCCCTGGATCCACCGACAAAGTCTCACTTTATCCTCCTTATCCAGTGAGAAAATTGACTTCGGCATGAACTGTTTTCTATTCTCCTCTATTAAATGCAACGCAGGGCATTTGCATATTTCTTCTAAGTCCAACCTGGCCTTGGGATTGTCTTTCGTTTTTTTCTTTATATCCATCACAGTATTAATTATGTTATCAAACACATTCTTCTCAATATGCATGACATCAAGATTATGTCTGATCAGATTGGTACTCCAATATGGCAGATCCCAGAATATGCTCCTCTTTGTCCAGTTATGATCTTTACCAAATCTATCGTACTTGTACCCAGTTGTAGGATCTTCGATAGAACTTGAAAAATCTCTAACCTCCTCCTATATCATGGCTCCGTACCACCTTGGCGGTGGATCACCCTTCTCTACAACGTCGGCACGGAATGCATTCTTGTTCCTTCTGAATGGATGATCTTTTGGCAGAAATTGTCGATGACAATCAAAGAAGCACGGTTTTCCTCCGTGTTTCAAGCGGAAAGCCATAGTACGGTCCATACAATACGGACATGAGAGACGGCCATGAGTGCTCCATCCAGATAACATTCTATAGGCCGAAAAGTCGTTGATGGTCCATATAAGGGTTGCCTTCATCTAAAAATTCTGCTTCCTGGAAACATCGTACGTGTTAGCGCCTACTTTCCATAACTGATTCAACTCATCTATCAAAGGTTGTAAGTACACATCAATGTTCCTCTTGGGATTGTTCAGACCAGAAATTATAACGGTTAGAAACATGTACTGAGTCTTCATGTACATCCAAGGCGGTAGGTTATACGGAGTGACAATCACAGGCCAGCACGAATACTGGGATCCTGAAAGACCAAAAGGAGTAAAACCGTCAGAAGATAGCCCCAACCTGACATAACGCAGATCTGAAACAAAATCAGGATACACTCGATCAAAGTGCTTCCACGCTTCTCCATCGGATGGGTGATCCAACACTCCTTCAATCTGTTCTCGCATGTGCTAACTCATATTTTCAATCGTCTCTTTCACCATAAATAATCATTGCAACCGTAGCGTTAAAGGCAAGTAGTGCATTGAATCTGTCTTCTTGCACCGGTAGACCTTCTTGTACTAGTTGTCTTATAGCGATCAGCACCACAAAATCTGCACACATCTGCGTCCTTGTCGTCTTTGTAGTACAGTATGCACCCATTGCGACAAGAATCAATTTTCTCGTATCCCATCCAAAGCGATCTCACCATCCTCTTAGACCGATAGAAGTCTTTAGGTAACTTAGCACCCGCCGACAAGATCTCTATAATCAACTCCAACACTCGGTTGTAGCATTCTTGCGACATATTAAAATCGAACTTAATGCTCAACAGTCTTATAACCACCTCCAACGGTGAATGATCCTCACAACAAGGATGCAATGGAGTTCTTGTATTCTCCAGCAACTCCATAAACTTTGCAGCATCGACATTCGGTACCTCTTCAGCTGCATCATGAACGAAACTAGGCCCCGCAGCGTCGAAAATCATGTTCACGCACCCGTCGTCGTATGCATGATTATCTGAAACAAAATTAGGTCCCGTATGCATATACGACTCAACATAAGGCTCCGGCTCTGATGCTAAAGACACAAGTTCTCCGTGTGCGGTCCACTGATAGTAATTAGGCGTGAAATCCCTCGAGTACAAATGATATGTCACTTCTACTTCTGGATAATATTTCACGTTATAACATTTTACACACGGACACTTAATTTTGGTGTCGTCCATGTACTGATAGAACGTCTTAGCAAACTGCAGGAACTGCTCTACTCCCGCTATGTATTCATCCCGCACACCACACATATCATCAGGACGACGATTGTACATTCATGAACGATTCTGCAAGTAGTAATTCATATCCATTTGGAAGTAATTCTGCAAAGATGGACACATATACAAACTATGTTCAGCACAGTAACTAGTCAAACTGGGTGAAGTTGAGTTGACTAAGTCAATATCTTGGACAAACTAGTCAAACTGGGTGAAGTTGACTAAGTCTAGGCAATTATCCTTCACTAGACATAGACATGGAACAAACACCGATATTTGCAGTGTCCGAACTTCCTAGTATATATTATAGTAGAGAGACATGGTAACCGTGTGTAGGGGTGCAACTCGGGCGGGTTGGGTCGGGCTTAAGGTCAACCCGAGCCCAACCAGATGAATCATAAGCCTAATCCGAGCCCAAGCCCGGCCCGACCTCGGGTTCAACATATGAAGCCCAAGACCAAGCCCGGAGGATCGGGTTGAACTCGGGTTGGGTCGGGTCCATCGGGTAATGTTGACCAACTGTTGACTTTCAGTCAACTGGTCAACTCTGGTTTGATTTCGGGTCAATTCTAGTCACTTTTAGGCTAAGTTTGACTTTCGATTGACTTTCGTTGACTTTTGATCAAAACCGTCACCGAGGTCAAAACTAGTCTAAGAGCACTAATCCTAACCATTACCAACCAAGACAATCAATTTCTAACCATATCATAACACCTTAGACTCATACCTTCGCTTCTAGCAATTACCTTAACTTACCCTATTACCTTACCCTTTCATAGCTAGGGTAAATCCTAATTATCTTGTGATACCATCTTGGTATCACATGATACCTCAACCTGTCACGCTCACTCTAGCCGACATCTAACTCTAATACAAAACTTCTAATATAAAATCTTACTAACATATCTTCCACAATTTTCTCACTCTCTAACACAAACCACATCCTATTACCAAACCTTTCCTTAACATATTATCTAACCACTAACATACTCTTCTAACTAAACGCTCAACTCACTAACTCACTAACAACACACAAACACACACAACATGAAGGGGGTTAAGTGACTGTTTTTGATGAAAATGATGAATGGATGAATGAATGGTGAATGGATGAATGAATGGTGAATGGGTGAATGAATGAATGAATGGTGAATGGGTGAATAAATAAATGAATGGTGAATGGGTGAATGAATAAATGAATGGACTGCTATATGTGAAGGATGAATGGATGGATGAATGAATGGATATGGATGAATGGTGAATGGGTGAATGAATGAATGAATAGTGAATGGGTGAATGAATAAATGAATGGTGAATGGGTGAATGAATAAATGAATGGACTGCTATATGTGATAGATGAATGGATGGATGGATGAATGGATGGATGGTGAATGGGTGGCCGAATGAATGATACTGCTGCTGCTTGCTGCTGTAATTGTTGTTGCATATGCTGCTGCTACTGCTTATGCTGCCTAGCTGCTGCTGCATATGCTGGCCTAGCTGCCACTGCATATGCTGGTCTCAATCCCCCCTTCAAACACCATGAACACCACCACAAACCACCACTACAACACCACAACTACAACCACAACCTACCACAACAACTCCCTCCATTCTCACTCAAACTCACACACAACCAATAAATATATATATATATATATACATATATCAAGACACCTATATATACATATATATATATATATATATATATATATATATATATATATATATATATATATATATATATATATATATATATATATATATATATATATGCACTCTCAAATATAAAGAGACACACACACACAATATTTCGGGTTCGTCGGGTAACCCGACGCATGAACCCGAGCCCAACCCGATTGTTGATCGGGTTCAAATATTTTAACCCAAATCCGAGCCCGAACCCGAGTACCTTCAACCCTAACCCAACCCATTAACGGGTTTATCCGATTAGGTTCGGGTTTAGCCCGCCCAAGTTGTACCCCTAACCGTGTGTCCGTGTGTGTCTCTATGTGTGTGTGTGTCCGTGTGTGGGGGGGGGGGGTGTGTGTGGGAGAGGAGGAGGAGGAGGAGGGAGAGGAGTTAGGTTAGGGTTTACCTGATGTCATCTCCCTATTTTTCCAAAATACGTAAATGACTGTATTTCTGTATTTGGAGGATTTTAAATTTGGGTATTCTCAAAATTTTATTTATTTATTTATTGAAGGGGAGTGTACTCATCCCATTATTAATATTGTTACTATTATTATTATTAATATCATTGTTGTTATTATTATCATTATTATTATTAATTTCCTTGATCCCTATATCTACCCTCCCAAAAGAAAACCCAAACCCTAACCTAACTCTCTCTCACTCCACACTCTCAGCCGCCCCGCCCCCCAATTCTCTCTCTTCACTCTCTCTCTCCCGATCCCTCTTTCTCCCCCTACTGGACCAGAGCTCCCCCTCTCTCCTCCCTCATTCTGATCTCTCTCTGCTCTCCCCACACTCCCCTCCCGGGCTCACCTTCTCCCTCCCCTCGTTCTCCTCCTAGCCACCACTACTTCAGCCGTCACCGCCATGGCGACCACCATCGTCGCCATCGCCTCCCTCATCACCACCGCCTCCATCTTTGGCCTCCACCGCCGCAGTCACCACATGCACGACCACCACCAACATCATCTTCTGCGGCCACCGCCTGCGCCACCCTCTCCCACCACTGCCACCTCCATCCGCCACCCTCATCGTGGTCGCCCCCGTCTCCAGCCCTCACCACCGCCGCCCTCGTCGTCGACGCCATCTTCTCCGGCCAACGAGAGCAGTACCGCCACCGCTGTCCTCCCTCCTCCGCCGGTAAGCCGCCCCGAGCTCCTCCGCCTTCCCCCTTTTTCCTTTTCTGGCGACCATCGTCGCCGCCGAGCCACGCTGGCCACGCCAGCCTCGAGTGGCGGGTCGCCCTTGGGCCCCGTGCTGCTCGAGCAGTGTGCAGCCTTGGGCGTCGCGCTCTCCTCGGGCCGCGTGGACCCTTGACTTGCATGTTCCCCCGTTCTCCGTGCTTCTCGGGACGTGCACTTGATTTGGGTGCTATCTCGGTTCCCGTGCCACCCCGATCCACGTGCTGTCTTGGGCAGCGGGACACCTCGAGCCCCGTGCTGTCTCAGGCACCGTGCCATCTCGATTTGTGCACCGCCTCGGTTTTCGTGCCTCGGCTTTTGTGCCTTCCTCGTGACCCGTGCCGCCTCGATTTACGTGCACGCACCAATTTGCGTACCGTATCGATTTGCATGCCCTCTTGGACTCCGTACCGCCTCGATTTGCGTGTATATGTTGACTTGCCTGCTCGCTTCGATTTGCGTGCCGCATCGGTTCTTGTGCTGTCTCAATTTGCGTGTACGTCTCAATTTGCGTGTCGTATGATTCGTGCGCTATCTTGATATTCGTGATTTCCTCGATTATATACATGGCATGCTCGGCACGGTGAGGCGGTTATTTTGAACATGTGCTGTGATGTGCCCTGTGAGGCGGTTATTTTGTTATATTATGCATGTTGGCTTGGCGCCCAGTACGCATCGTAGTGCTGCTGGAGGCCGGGGCTTAGTGGTCTCGGGTTCGATTGGTTCCCAGTACGCATCGTAGTGCTGCTGGAGGCTGAGACTTAGTGTTCTCGGCTATCGATTTGTTCCCAGTACGCATCGTAGTGCTGCTGGTAGCTGAGACTTAGTGTTCTCAGCCTGCGATTCTGCGATTCTGCGGCAGATTGCGCCGAGTGGTTTTAGTCCCAATTCGTAGGGTGCTCCCATCCAGATTACAAAGGAGACTTTGTCGGATTTTTCTAGAATTTCCAATTGGGAATTTGGTTCGAAGGATTAGGCAGAACTATTCCTTTGGTTTGCTGGACTGGGCTCGTGCATGTCCATCTTGGTATAGTATACCTGATCCCATTGCCTGCTAGGTAGACTCCATACTAGATTAGTCGCCTAGCTCCTGACCTGTCTTGTCCGTCGGATAGCGTAAGGAGAGCGGTTCTACTCGGGAGACGGTCTGCAACCATGGTCCTTGTTTGGTTTAAGGGTTGTGGATCTGCTCCAGAGTGGTTCACGCATTCCTTGCCACTTTTCCGGCGGCATTTAATTATATTCTTGTCCCCTGATTATTCATTATAGGAGTTGTCCTAGTATAGCCGGATAGGCCTGACAGTTGTCCTATGCATCGGGATTGTGACCTTGGATATGTATGAGGATTGAGTAATATATGAAGTATGATCTCGGGATGTTCAGTTGGTAGACTCACGTGGATACTTGGATAGTGCTGTCGATTCCTTTAGAGGATGTTTGATTTTGATCAGACATGTGGGTTCCTAGATTTTGATTAATTGTTCGAGTGCTTCGCGGAACGAGGAGAATATTGAGGGTATTATAATATGATTTTTACTCGACTTTCCAAACGCCCAAAACTGGGTACCTTTGTGTATTCCGGTAGTTGGGAAACCTGGTTTGATTGCTATGTCTTGGTAGTTGAGGGGCTCATTTTCTAGTGGCTTGTGATCATTGACTTGGAGGATTCTTGTGAGCCAGAGGGCCTAGCATTGCTTATAGTGATTAGCTTGGTATTTGGTTATTGACTTTCCTGACATGATATTGATTCCATCGTAGAGGGGTGACTCTTGATAGATTGATCTGGTGGATAGACCGACTGGATGATTGGAGCTCTAGGCTCCCATATATGCTTGAGATGTAATTATAGTAGAGGTTCTGATCTTGTACTTGACCTGATATACATGCCACGATGTGGGCAGATGACTTCTTGTGACTGACAGCTTTGTCCTTGTCCTAGACCTGACTACATGTATCTGTGCTATAAGTCCAGTTACCCTTTGAGGCACTGGCCCTGACCTTGCACTGCGGTACCCCTTGTCTACTGGCACTTTGTGGTGCTACTTCCATGATTATATGGCATTGCAATATAATCTTGATATTCTAGCTATATTATATGATTACCTGTACGGGTATCTGGTAGTTGGCCTATAGTCTTAGCGTGGTTAGGATTGCTTGCTTGCTTGTTGCATAACACTAAGGATGGATCACAACTGGGACTATAGGTGCCGAGGTTGATTCTTACTTACTGTTCTCGTACTGAGGTACGACATCTAGGAGGATGTTCATGTGACCACGATATGTGATTCCGGATAAATGTATGGTTAATCTAGGCAACTTAATCTGGTAGAAGCATTGGGAGGGAATGGAATTCCGAGATCGTGCATTACCAGCCTTATCCCAGACATTAGTCATGACCTGCAGGCTGGCCGCCACGGATATTGTTACCATTCGTACTAGTGGATGACAATATCCGGCTACTTATGTACTATACATTTTATGTATGGCATGCTCGGCACGGTGGCCTTACGAGGGACCGGTGGTGACATGCAGAGCCCGGTGGCCTTACGAGGGATCGGTGCTCTTCTTACATGCTATACTTGGCCTCGCTAGCCCTGCTGGGATGGTACGATCTGAGGATTCCCATACTTGCATTGTTGGGGAAACCCAACCTCCACATAGAGAGCCGTAGGCATTTTGAGTGGCCGCTTATTCTCCTAAATTGTATGGCTTGTTGGTTGCTAAGCTGGCTGGCACGTAACGCTGTCCTGGTACGGTAATTCATTTCCTTGTTCTTGTTTGATGTAGGGGTGAGTTACTGTTCTGATGACAGACTACGAGTTCCAGTTGGCGATGCAAGTATTAGTGGATGTTAGGATGACTGTGATGATTGTTGGTTACTTACGTATTAGTAGTTGGATTGCTGCCTTATATTCTGTAATCGTGCGTTGGTACCGTACGATCCCTTACCTTATTTACTGTTTTTAGATGCTATTTCTATCATATTTTATATTGCTGGTTTTCTTCGTCCGTCCTTGAGCCTTCCTTTCTGGTACTTGCTACGGTTGGCCTGACCAACCCTGGATTGTTCCCAGATTGCCTGAGATCGATCCTATGGATCTTCCAGACTTGACTTGGGGGATGTGCTTCAGTTCCAGACCATGCTAGGGACTGTGGGAAGGTATACTAGTCTACATTATTATTCTGTACTGTGGATTCATGATTATCATATGTGTATTCCTTGCTTTCCATATGATTATCTCTCTTGATGTTGTTTCATTGTGATTTGCATGTGGACATGAGATCGAATTTAGGCCATAGATTGATTGCATGCTAGGATACCCAGCAAGACTTGACAGCCGTCATCGCCGTATAGCGTATTCGTACCTTATAAGGTGTAGCTGGCCTACGTCCGCCTCCGTATTCCGGTACTGGGGCGTGACATGGTTTTAGTGGTGGCCCATACAGGTCTCGTTTTGAGATATCGTTGGGTATCACATGATTATTAATCTCAGTCCACAATTCCTTGGGATTCTAACTTGCTATACACTTGCCCTTCGCTCCCTTGAACCTGTGAATTGGTCATCATCTCTATCTGGACCTATTTTGCTTTGCCATGTCTTATTCGTGTTATCTACCTCTGATCCTTGTTTGATAGATATGATCCTATAGTTGGTCATGTCGATCACCTTATTTGATGAGATGTTATCTTATCTCCATCATTTGGTTAATGATTATTTATCTTGGGTTCTGTACCCTCTACCGGTGTTTTGCCTTGGTTGATTTCTTGTTATCCCTTTCGTGCATTGACTTCGTGTTGACTTAGTATCATTATCGCCCTCTTTGAGCGTTGGCTGGATTGCTGCAGAATGAAGATTTCATCAGGACTCTGAGATTGGATATTTTAACATTTGTTGAGTATCCGAGGGATATTCTTGTATCGATTCGGCTTCCTTGATTCCGGACAGTTCCGTACTCATGATTATCTGTTTTAGATATTATTTTTATAGATATACTTGCTATACATTATATTTTGATATGGATCCTTGATTTGGAGTATTTTCCTACGGATATGGAGTATTTTTCTAGAAAAGCTATATTGTGGTTATTATTGAAGATATTTTTGGATGTGTGTTACGATTCACCTGGATTTTGGATTTTGATGGTTTTCTAGGACTCGTTATATTGTTAGAGATTTTGTGATTTTAGTGATTCGAATATTTGGGTTATGGGTTTGATTCGTTTTGGGTATTTGTCAAGAGTAACCGGATGAACCTAGTGTACCTTGACGGCGTGGTAACAAAGGTTGCAGCCGCTCGATTATAGTGTCATGGTAAATCTTTTGCAGCCATTCCGGGTGGCGTGGCAAGGAATGACCATGACATATTTTTCGGATATTGGGAAACTACAGTCGTCGGGTCGAGACAGATATCCTGTGTTTTATGATTTTATGCGGATTTTCATGCAGTGGGGCTTTCAGGTTTTCTGATATTGTTTTCGACATTCTATGCTTGTTTTAATTTATGGGGTTATTTCGTGTATACGAGACTTTGATTTTCGAGATTCTTTCGATGTTTTGGATTTACCTTGCGAGTTGATTTATTTAGCCAGACCTTGTTCTCTTTGATGTTTTCATATTGAGATTTTGTTCGTTTTCTATTGTATTACTTGATTTCTGTAAGGTGGGTAGAGTTTTCATGGCATAAATATATGTACTAGTTTTGAAAACCCTATTTTGATAATTTTGAAATTTCGAGGACGAAATTTTTGTAAGGTGGATAGAATGTCATCTCCCTATTTTTCCAAAATACGTAAATGACTGTATTTCTGTATTTGGAGGATTTTAAATTTTGGGTATTCTCAAAATTTTATTTGTTTGTTTATTGAAGAGGAGTGTTATCCCATTATTAATATTGTTACTATTATTATTATTAATATCATTGTTGTTATTATTATCATTATTATTATTAATTTCCTTGATCCCTATATCTACCCTCCCAAAAGAAAACCCAAACCCAAACCCTAACCTAACTCTCTCTCACTCCACACTCTCAGCCGCCCCGCCCGCCAATTCTCTCTCTTCACTCTCTCTCTCTCCCGATCCCTCTTTCTTCCCCCACTGGACCAGAGCTCCCCCTCTCTCCTCCCTCACTCTGATCTCTCTCTGCTCTCCCCACACTCCCCTCCCGGGCTCACCTTCCCCCTCCCCCTCGTTCTCCT
Source organism: Iris pallida (assembly GCA_029216955.1). Classification (NCBI taxonomy): domain Eukaryota; kingdom Viridiplantae; phylum Streptophyta; class Magnoliopsida; order Asparagales; family Iridaceae; genus Iris; species Iris pallida. The sequence continues at coordinate 1,379,232 of JANAVB010037417.1, forward strand.
CCCGGCCACCACTACTTCAGCCGCCACCGCCATGGCGACCACCATCGTCGCCATCGCCTCCCTCATCACCACCGCCTCCATCTCTGGCCTCCACCGCCGCAGCCACCACTTGCACGACCACCACCAACATCATCTTCTGCGGCCACCGCCTGCGCCACCCTCTTCCACCACTGCCACCTCCATCCGCCACCCTCGCCGTGGTCGCCCCCGTCTCCAGCCCTCACCACCGCCGCCCTCGTCGTCGACGCCATCTTCTCCGGCCAACTGGAGCAGTACCGCCACCGCTGTCCTCCTTCCTCCGCCGGTAAGCCGCCCCGAGCTCCTCCGCCTTCCCCCTTTTTCCTTTCCTGGCGACCATCGTCGCCGTCGAGCCACGCTGGCCGCGCCAGCCTCGAGTGGCGGGTCGCCCTTGGGCCCCGTGCTGCTCGAACAGTGTGCAGCCTTGGGCGTCGCGCTCTCCTCGGGCCGCGTGGACCCTTGACTTGCACGTTCCCCCGTTCTTCGTGCTTCTCGGGACGTGCACCTTGATTTGTGTGCTATCTCGGTTCCCGTGCCACCCCGATCCACGTGCTACCTTGGGCAGCGGGACGCCTCGAGCCCCGTGCTGCCTCAGGCACCGTGCCATCTCGATTTGTGCACCGCCTCGGTTTTTGTGCCTCGACCTTTGTGCCTTCCACGTGACCCGTGCTGCCTCGATTTACGTGTATGCACCGATTTGCATAACGTATCGATTTGCGTGCCCCCTTGGACTCCGTACCGCCTCGATTTGCGTGCATATGTTGACTTGTGTGCTCGCTCCGATTTGTGTGCCGCATCGGTCCTTGTGCCATCTCGATTCGCATGCACGTCTCGATTTGCGTGTCACATGATTCGTCTTGATATTCATGATTTCCTCGATCTACGTACGCGTCTCGATTTACGTGCACGTTGTTTCCTGTTCATCTTGATCCTCGAGTCATCTCGATTCTCGTGCACGTCTCGATATATGTGCACGTCTCGGTTTGTGTGCCCGTATCGATCTGCGTGCCTCGGTTTCCGTGCCAGATCCCTGTGCTGCTTGCGGGACCCGTATGGTATAGCCTCCTGCCATCCTTCGTGCTTCCTGTTATTATTTTATTATTTAATTCTAATGATTGTTTATTGTGTGTTCTGAGGACCTCGATGGACGTGCTAGCCTGGATCCCGATCGCCGAAGACTTGCTTACCTAGCCGAGTCCTCTAGGCAAGTATCCCTTGCTCATCGACGGCTCTTGCCCTCTCTCCTGGATTTTATTGCATTTAATTAATTTGTACTTGTAAATTGTATAACCATGATTAGTATAGCTTAGCAGTAGAACTGCCATGATGATAATTTAGGATAGCTTGGTCCGATACTGGGATAGACCGTATCGGACAACTCGGATGGGTCATCCACACCTCCGAGGACACAGCACGACTCACTTGTACGGATTGTCCCCGTATGCCCCGTGTCCGACTCGCGGTCGGGTAACAGCTTGGCGAACTATTCTTGTGGCTATGATTGCGCTTGGGTTAGAATTATGAACATGTGCTGTGATGCGCCCTACGAGACGGTTATTTTATTATATTATGCATGTTGGCTTGGCGCCCAGTACGCATCGTAGTGCTGCTGGAGGCCGGAACTTAGTGGTCTCGGGTTCGATTGGTTCCCAGTATGCATCGTAGTGCTGCTGGAGGTCGAGACTTAGTGTTCTCGGCTATCGATTTGTTTCCAGTACGCATCGTAGTGCTGCTGGTAGCTGAGACTTAGTGTTCTCAGCCTGCGATTCTGCGATTCTGCGGCGGGTTGCGTCGAGTGGTTTTAGCCCCAATTCGTAGGGTGCTCCCATCCAGATTACAAAGGAGACTTTGTCGGATTTTTCTAGAATTTCCAGTTGGGAATTTGGTTCGAAGGATTAGGCAGAACCATTCCTTTGGTTTGCTGGACTGGGCTCGTGCATGTCCATCTTGGTATAGTATACCTGATCCCATTGCCTGCTAGGTAGACTCCATACTAGATTAGTCGCCTAGCTCCTGACCTGTCTTGTCCGTCGGATAGCGTAAGGAGAGCGGTTCTACTCGAGAGACGGTCTGCAACTCTGGTCCTTGTTTAGTTTAAGGGTTATGGATCTGCTCCAGAGTGGTTCACGCATTCCTTGCCACTTTTTCGGCGGCATTTAATTATATTCTTGTCCCCTGATTATTCATTCTAGGAGTTGTCCTAGTATAGCCAGATAGGGCTGATAGTTGTCCTATGCATCAGGATTGTGACCTTGGATATGTATGAGGATTGAGTAATATATGAAGTATGATCTTGGGATGTTCAGTTGGTAGACTCACGTGGATACTTGGATAGTGTTGTCGATTCCTTTAGTGGATGTTCGATTTTGATCAGACATGTGGGTTCCTAGATTTTGATTAATTGTTCGAGTGCTTCGCGGAACGAGGAGAATATTGAGGGTATTATTATATAATTTTTACTCGACTTTCCAAACGCCCAAAACTGGGTACCTTTGTGTATTCCGGTAGTTGGGGAACCTGGTTTGATTGCTATGTCTTGGTAGTTGAGGGGCTCGTTTTCTTGTGGCTTGTGATCATTGACTTGGAGGATTCTTGTGAGCCAGAGGGCCTAGCATTGCTTATAGTGATTAGCTTGGTATTTGGTTATTGACTTTCCTGACATGATATTGATTCCATCGTAGAGAGGTGACTCTTGATAGATTGATCTGGTGGATAGACCGACTGGATGACTGGAGCTCTAGGCTCCCATATATGCTTGAGACGTTATTATAGTAGAGGTTCTGATCTTGTACTTGACCTGATATAGATGCCACGATGTGGGCAGATGACTTCTTGTGACTGACAGCTTTGTCCTTGTCCCAGACCTGACTACCTGTATCTGTACTATAAGTCCAGTTACCCTTTGAGGCACTGGCCCTGACCTTACATTGCGGTGCCCCTTGTCTACTGGCACTTTGAGGTGCTACTTCCATGATTATATGGCATTGCTATGCCATCTTGATATTCTAGCTATATTATATGATTACCTGCACGGGTATCTGGTAGTTGGCCTATAGTCTTAACGTCGTTAGGATTGCTTGCTTGCTTATTGCATAACACTAAGGATGGATCACAACTGGGACTATAGGTGCCGAGGTTGATTCTTACTTAGCGTTCTCGTACTGAGGTACGACATCTAGGAGGATGATCATGTGACCACGGCATGTGATTCCGGATAAATGTATGGTTAATCTAGGCAACTTAAACTGGTAGAAGCATTGGGAGGGAACGGAATCCCGAGATCGTGTATTACCAGCTTTGTCCCAGACATTAGTCATGACCTGCAGGCTGGCCGCCACGGATATTGTTACAATTCGTACTAGTGGATGGCAATGTCCGGCTACTTATGTACTATACATTATATACATGGCATGCTCGGCACGGTGGCCTTACGAGGGACCGGTGGTGACATGCAGAGCCCGGTGGCCTTACGAGGGATCGGTGCTCTTCTTACATGCTATACTTGGCCTCGCTAGCCCTGCTGGGATGGCACAATCTGAGGATTCCCATACTTGCATTGTTGGGGTAACCCAACCTCCACATAGAGAGCCGTAGGCATTTTGAGTGGCCGCTTATTCTCCTAAATTGTATGGCTTGTTGCTTGCTAAGTTGGCTGGCACGTAACGCTGTCCCGGTGCGGTAATTCATTCCCTTATTCTTGTTTGATGTAAGGGTGAGTTACTGTTCCGATGACAGACTACGAGTTCCAGTTGGCGATGCAAGCATTAGTGGATGTTAGGATGACTGTGATGATTGTTGGTTACTTACGTATTAGTAGTTGGATTGCTGCCTTATATTCTGTAATCGTGCGTTGGTACCGCTCGATCCCTTACCTTATTTACTGTTTTTAGATGCTATTTCTGTCATATTTTATACTGCTGGTTTTCTTCGCCCGTCCTTGAGCCTTCCTTTCTGGTACTTGCTATGGTTGGCCTGACCAACCCTGGATTGTTCCCAGATTGCCTGAGACCGACCCTGTGGATCTTTCAGACTTGACTTGGGGGATGTGCTTCAGTTCCATACCATGCTAGGGACTGTGGGAAGGTATACTAGTCTACATTATTATTCTGTACTGTGGATTCCTGATTTCATATGTGTATTCCCTGCTTTCCATATGATTATCTCTCTTGATGTTGTTTCATTGTGATTTGCTTGTGGACATGAGATTGGATTTAGGCCATAGATTGATTGCATGCTAGGATACCCAGCAAGACTTGACAGCCATCATCGCCGTATAGCGTATTCGTACCTTATACGGTGTAGCTGGCCTACATCCACCCCCGTATTCCGGTACTGGGGCGTGACACCTGAGGAAGATGAGGAGGAGCTCGGATTGGGGGAGGAGGAGCTCGACGGGGGGGGGTAAGGGGTCGCCGGGGGGGGGGGGGAGGGAGTCGCCGGGGGGGGGAAGGGGTCGCCGGGGGGGAGGGAGTAGCCGGGGGTCGAGGGGGAAAAAGAAAATTCTAAAATTTTCGAGTGAGGGAGAAAAAGGAAACAGTGTGCCCTAAGTAAAAAAGTTAGTGACGTCAAGAGGAGACGTCGCTAAACGTCGCAAACATTTTAATATATGGCGACATATTTAATAATATGTCGCTAAACGTCGCTATTCAGCGACGTAATTTATCTCCTGTCGCTGAACGTCGCTATTCAGCGACGTTTTGCGATGTCAATAGAAAGGAGTCGCTATATTCGATATTTAGCGACGTTATTTTATTCCGTCGCTAAATTACGTCGCTAATAGAGCATTAGTAGTGGTTTTTAAGTCCCAAAATCACACCCATAGGAAAAAAAAAACCCACATTGGGTAGGAAATTGCCATCCCATAACGTATTTATAAAAAATTTAAAACATGTCAATCTTGGAATATACAAAATGTCCATAGAGTTTTATAAATTTGTAAAATCTTTAAAAGAATGAAATTGACTGACATTAGAACGATACGAGTAGCATATATATTATTATGGGAGAAGCTAATCATTCCTCTGAAATTGACGTCTGAATAATGGAATTTGAAACGAAGTAAACAACAAATTCTAACTAAACAAGGGTATTGTGCATCGGAAAAAAAAAGAGCTTAAGCAAATGCACCCCTATTTTTATTCACTTTTTTTTTGGGTTAATTTTGTTAAGTTTATCTTATAAAGTTTTTTCAATTTACCTGCTTCCTCTTTACCCATCAATTTAATATAGTTTTATTATCATATTAACTTAAAATTAAAAAAAGAAAAACAAAAAAGAATGAGCGAAAGAACGAGCAAAAGGATTAGGGTTTACAGTAAACTCTATGACAAATTCAAAGAAAAGATTGAGTGAAAATGAAATGAAAGATATGCAAACATGCAAACCTACTCTCTTCATTTTCAAATCCACTCAAAATGATTAAGGTTTAGAGTAAACTCCATTGCCCTAGCCATGGACAATGAGTTCATAGATCACGTTGAAGGTTATATTTCTAATTGCTAGCTCTCATATTCTAAAATTTGACTTGTACTTTTAGTATAGGTTTAGTTTTTTTAAAAAATTCTAATGAGGGGATAAACTGATAGTTTAATTTGTGGGAAAACAAATGTAACATCAGTCAACGCACCTAAAAATAAGGAAGGGGGTAAACAGAATGAAAACAACATTATGTTCAATAACACCCACAACTTTAAAGTAGAACATCAAATTCCAACAATAAAATGTTACCTAAATAGTTGAACAAATTTTACATACTTAAAAAAATAGGATGTTGTCAAATGAATTCATATTTTTATTCACTCTATTTTTCTTGTTGACTTTGTTAAGTTTACATTGTAAAATTGGGCAAAGCACCTAAAAACAGAATGAAAACAATGGTGTATTTAATAACACCTTTTAAAAATATTAACATTATAGCAGTAGAAAAACCACAATACAATATATCGGTTGGGTTATAATTAATTAAACTTACTCCCCGTTTGGTGTATTGTAATCGTAATGTAATCAAAAAAAAAAAAAATACATTACGACTATGATTATATTACAGTGTACCAAACGGGGTCTAGTCTGTTTAAATCATTATTTACTAAAAAATATTTGATGGTATTTTACTTTGATAAATTTAATTTTTGCAAGACGAATTTTAGAAGAAAAAAAAAAATCTTATATGTTAAAACAATGATTTTTTAAAACATATGCATCTGACGAACTTGATATGTAGGTGAGGTCCTTTTGCATTCTCAAAATAAAATCATTAATAAATTATTAAATATATAATCTTATCAAATAGGAAAAAAATAATAATTAACAAACAGTTAAATACATATTGTAAATATTTTGCTAAATTTTCTTCCATAGACGATTATGCATTTCCTTTGGATTATTCGGTAATATGGTCTCACATAGTAATTAATATTAAGATTTAGGTCTTCAAAATGTTGAACGTTAGTATTTTGGTTTAAAAATTACACTACATTTCTGACACCCAACTCTAATTGTAACTATTATACAGTAAATGTTACCAAAATATCTTACGGGTGGACCCCACATAAAAGTCTACGGGTGGACCCCACGTCAGAGCCCGCTATCTTGGTCCCACTAATGGGCCCTACCAGGAAAATGCCAGAAACACGTGAAGGTCCAGTTTAAGCAACATATCCGAAACGGAAATGCTTTCTTGCCCGCAGGCGGGCCAGCCCGTCCGCCTGCGTGGCACTCTTCCATTGGCCCCCCTGTTAGTATGGGGCCCACGCCATTGACTGGCCAATGGAAGAGGGCCACGTGGCGGGCGGGCTGGCCCGCCCGTGGGCCAAATAGCAGTCCCGTATCCGAAATTTACCGACACTGCTAAGAGGATCATTAGTAGTTGGGACTCTCCGATGCAATTTGGAGCCCAAAATTTCAAAAAAAAAGGTAAATGTAGAACGGATTGAATTTGTATGAGAATAGTAGGAAATGATAAAGTGAGCTCCGGTCCCAAAAATTGTGTGGTCAAAATTTAATGTAGGAAAAAAATAATATAAAGTTTAGAATCTAGAAAGTTGGGCTCCAAATTGGAACTTAGTATTCTACAAAACGAGTTTCTACAATCTAGAATCTAGAAATTGGGAGGCCCAACCCTTAGCACCCATGGATGGGTTGGGACCGAAATTGTAGAAATTGGGACTAGGGATGAGACTTATTATTCTACAAAATGAGCTCCTACATTCTAAATCTAGAATCTAGAAAATGGAATGGGCCTTACTAATGATGCTCTAAATAGAGGGAGTCTGTGCCTGCCACGTGTCAGGTAGACCGAGTATCCACGCTATTGGTCATTCCACCTCGCCAAACTTCAACCGGCAGGATCAATCGAAGGCGGAGGAAAGGGATAAATTATCGATTCCTCTTTTTCCTAATTGTGGCATATTTGTTCATAATTTAGTTATTATTATTAATTTAAAATTTTCAGACCCTTTCATTTAGATTTTAGATAATATTTCTTCATAATTTAGCTATTATTATTAATACCAAAACGGTATGATATCTAAAATTGGCACCATGCCCATGTCTGGTAAACGTATTTGACATGACACACATTCCATATTCATCTGGCCGTGTCAGTAAGGTGTGTCGTGTCAGTATCCACGCAACGTAGTGCGATGTCTGATGTGAAGGTGTTGCCGATGGTTTAGGTGTAGTTTTTAACTATTAGTAGAGATGCTAAATTAGTTCTGTATTGTTACGTGCAGATTTGCCAGCTCTAAGTGAACTATAAGGAGCACAAGTCCATGTGTTATAGTTTGAATGTTCATGTCATTTCCTTCTTTAGGTTCTGTAGGAGAGCTCGCGGTCGTCTTTGTAGCTTCAGCTTCACCAATGCCAGTGTTAAGTTTTCTCTTCTCTTTCTTTTCGGATGACTTTGTGGATCGAGTAAATGTAGGTATTATGGTAATTGTATTTGTTTTCCAATTGGGGGGGGGGGGGGGGGGGGGGGGGGGGGGGATGAGCGATCTATCGAATCTCTATCGAATCGTTGTAATTGATGTTCGCAACGATGTTCGATCCGAAGAGAAGGAAGAGATCTTCGAAAAGTAGATTTTTACGATCCGATACAGAATCAAACTTATTTAAATATTCCCGCTATTCTATATTTCCTTGAAAAAGACGCTCAACCTACAGGAACTGTTCATGATATTTTAAGGAAGGCAGAATTATTTCAAGAAATAACTTCGAGTTAATTAAGGTAAAAAATCAAAATGAATGAATAAAAAAGGGGGGTTAACTAGTATCTTTTTTTTTTGTAATTATTTACCCACAAGTCGCCCGTTTCTTGTTCTATTCACACGTAGGAATTGAAAAATGTTTCAATATTGAGTGAACTTTTGTGTTTAGTTATAATGGATACAGAAGACTCGGGACCCTTGTTAGCAATTCGGCAAATGGACAAAATTTGGGACAACAAAAGTACAAGTATAATTCGGCACAGTGCAAATAAAATACGTTCAAAATTCGGTCAAATATTAGAAAAAAGAAAATATTGAGGTTAGAAACTTCACATTCTTAAATATGTTGTTAAATTAGTTTAATTAAATAGGTTTCCAACATATTTTTTGTACCAAATTTTTCAATAATTTATACGGAACACGTTTAAAATTTTGCATGCTTAAAATTTATGTACTGATTTGGATCTGTAAAAAGTACGCAAGCATTATACTTTTATGAAAGATACGAAAAAATTTGCGTATAATACGAGTTTTATTCGGGTGATTGCTAACAATGCTCAGGACTAGTTTCAATTATAGTTACGTTTTATCTCATTTGTTCAAACATATATTTTTCGAGCGCTAGTGAAAACGGCCGTTTGATCCTAAAATGAATGACACCTTCGAGAAAAGGCTCACTACCGATGAGGGAAGAGGCGGAAAAAAGTTAGCACACAACGTTTGAGAATAATAGGGTTCACACAGGGCTGGTCTTGTAATTTATAGGATTAGGACAAAATCTAGACATTGGACCAATTTTATCCAATAAGTAAATTTTTTTAGCAGTTTTACAAGCAAAATCATCAATTAAGCTATTATAATCAAGTTTTTTTAGCATTTTTTTTCAATAGATATCAGAGCTAAACCTTTTAATCTTTCTTGTGACATAGTTGATTTTAAATAAAATTTTATTAGTTTTAGTTTTGCAAAACTTTTTTTCCGCGGAAGCAACTGTAACATATATAGTCAATAAAATTCTATATGCAATCCAAACATGGGAAAAAGATCTACATTTTTTTATAAAATTAAGTATTTCAATGGGATTTATTATTTCTTCGGATAAAACATTTTGTAAATATTTTAATTTCAAAAATAAATTGTCACGTCCCGTTTCCAAATAACGGAACCCAGGTGCAATGATACATCTCCAGGCTAGGCACGTACACAACATTCCAATATTAAAATTGCGATTGTCGCCTGTAATATTCTAGGATAGAAAGACGAATTATACTAAACGTACTTTTATTTCAGCAAACCATAACTATTATACATAGACTGTTTTCAAAGAGCACAACTTATATCAGTCATTACAACAAAACTATTAATTTACATAGCTTCTAGCTAAAAAATGTTATTTTGCTGCATCTTCTAAAGACCACTTGAAGATTACTCCTCAACCTCTTTCACATCATAAAAGGGGTAGCTTTTCACCAAAAACTTCGTCTTCTCCTAGTAAACAATACTAGGTCGTCAGAACGACAGCAAGTCCTCGATCAAGAACGGTAAGAAATAAAAATATGATATAATATTGTAAGGAATGATATGGAATGACTTACATTGAAGTTAGGAAAGTAAGTTGAATAATCATACCTACAACTCTAATTTAATTCCTAAACTATTGTCCTTATAGTGTCCAACAGAGCAAACAATACAATCCTATTTCACTACCACAAACAAAGACAAGTTTCCTAAATGATGATGCAATTCGGAGAACAATTTTTTGAATATTCACAGTAACTTGGTGGCACGGTGCTTAGAATATTCCCTGACAACTTTTTGAATATTCCCTGACAACAATTCCGTATACCAGGGATCAGGCTGTAACTTGGTGGCACGGTCCTTAGAATCCGGCCCTGCCTCTCACGGGCTTAAATAATTAAATCCTTGGTTCACCTATTCGATGTTTCCAATCGAATAGGTATGTTCAATTAACTGAGATTTGATGGCACGGTGTTATAAGTTCGACCATGCCTCTCATGGGCTAAAATAGATTGATGGCACGGTTGTTAAATTCCGACCCTCCCTCTCATGGGATAAAGTGAGCTAAGCATCACATACTCAATTCGCAAGGCCCTACGAATGAGCTTAAATTACTGATCATCTTTTGGTTATTATTATGTTGTGGGACTTCGTAAGTGATATTCAAGTTGTACACCCCCGCCCAATGTTTTCTAATCCTAAGCTACAACAAATTCTTAATTCTATTATCTTAATTAATTCTGCTCTGATTATCAATTACAAGTGTATAATCTAGAGGTATCCGGATACAAGTTTAAAACTTATCCGTAATTTCAGGAGGCAGTAAAAATCTACTTTTCCGTATAAAGATTATTGTAATGTAAGCATACAAATTTCAGAATTTAATAATCTTCCAATTTCATAGAGCAGCAATACCAAAATCCAATTTTCTTTGTTTATAGTTGCGTGATTTGTGTCTGTGTCCTCTGTGTTCTGGATTCTTGCTATTTGTCTCCTACTTAAATTGAAGGCTTAATTGCACTTTGCTACCCTCAACTATTCCGCTTTTTCAACTTGATATCCTAAACTTTTTTTTGTAACAAGTTGATACCTCAACTATTTTTTTTTTCAACTTGATACCTAATTTTTCAAAAAACCCCAAAATGCCCTTATCTCTTCCCTCTTCCCTCTTCCCTTCTCCCCCCCCCTCCCCCACTCCGGCCACCCCCACCCTCCCGCTCCTCCTCCCCTCCGGCCACCCCCCTCCCACGTCCGGCCAACCCCGCTTCCGGCGCCACCGTCGCGGCGGCGGCTGCTGCTGCTGCTGCGGTTGCTGCCGCCGCGACGGCCGGCGGCGGTGGGGGTAGGGGGTTGGCCGGACGCGGAAGAGGGGGGTGGCCGGAGGGGGGTTAATTTTAAGGTTTGAGCAGGGGTATTTTTGTCCCAAAATTTTTTTGGGTATCAACTTGTTACAAAAAAAAGTTTAGGATATCAAGTTGAAAAAGCGGAATAGTTGAGGGTAGCAAAGTGCAATTAAGCCTAAATTGAATTTAAGTTGTTGTAAGTCTATCGCTAATATATATATATATATATATATATATATATATATATATATATATAATGCAAATGACCTCTAAAAAAAATATATATATATATATATATATATAATGCAAATGACCTCTAGCCTAGTGGTTAAGATAGATGCATGCGGCCCGAGTGGTCAGGAGTTCGAATCCCAGTTGGAGCGATTCCAGAAATAATTTACCTGGTTCCAATATATATATATATATATATATATATATATATATATATATATATATATATATATATATATATATATATATATATATATAATCCAGGGATTAGGAAATATCAATAGTATTTCCGGTTATCGAAATTTGGTTCAACTTCCGAAAGAATCTTCTTTGTAATTTGGCTCTGAAAACAGTTTATATATTACACCTGGAGCAACCCTCCGTAGAATTTAATCCTGGGTTCGTCGACCCCTTCGGTGGAACAACTCTCAACACCGAAATCACACGCAGTTATATATTTATAAATTAAAATTAAAAAGCCAAAAAATTTCTTGTTTCTTACCTAGCAAGCGTGCTTAGCATTCCTTACCAATTTACAGCAATGATTTAGAGCAATTAGATAGCACTTCGGTACTCTATCACAAACATAAGAAAAACTAGCATTTCTTATTAGTAACCATAATTCACAAGAATGAATTATATTCGAAATAAATTTGAATATTACCTATATTGCATTTGTGTAGTTTCCTAATTCCACAAGATACATTACAACAATTCAAACTTACTAAATGCTAAAATTATAGAAAAAATCAGATTAGAGTTCAAAAAATATAGATAATATGACCTTGTATTATGTATGAAAATAATTTCTAAGGTCGTCTATACATCCCTACTTTAGTGTTTCAAAAAAAAACATCTTGTACTAGCCTCAAGAGTATCTATCTACGCCCAAAACAATTTTGGAAAGCCATTACCTATTCCAAGAAAAAAAAAATATATAGTGACTAATAAATATAAATTCAAAATCGATTAGTACAATTTAAAGTATACCATATTGAATCTAGTAATTTGTTTTGCCATCTTAAATTTGAATCCTACTTAATATAACACCCATATATCATTACACCCTGAATAATGATCATAATTAGTCATTTTACAATTTCATAATTGCTTACATATATCATAATATTTACCCATAGCATTCAAATCTCTATATATATCCGAATAAATATCAAGTCTAGCATCAACATATCATATATTTAAAATTCAAAGTTATTATGTCAAAATCATATTGGTGAGTCATGCCGAATCCTAGTTCGTGTGTCTGTGTCGTACCATGCACACGTATGTATACATAAATTCATAATATTCATAATTTAAACTAATTTAACTTGAATATTAACCAAACAAAAGGACTAACATATACCATAAATCATTTTCTTGTTTTGATGTGTCCATATTGTGTCCTGAATACGTGTTCAAAATTTTGGCATATAAATAACCTTATAAATTTATAAAAGATCGGAATTAAAGGATGAATAACCATGATTCACTAATACTACTTCATTATATATATATATATATATATATATATATATATATATATATATATATATATATATATATATATAATTTCAGAATTATATGTACAAAACAGAGCCGTATCGATTATGTGTCATGCGGTCGTGTCCGAGTGTCCATATTTAATCAAAATCATATACCCATATTATATTTGATTTATATCTACCATAACTTATAACCTATAATAGAGTTTTAAACAAAATTTCTTGATTTGAAATAGAAAAGAAATGAAGGAGGAGTTGCCTTGTTTGAGCAACCTAGAATTTTTCTCCCAAGCGAAATTTGGTTATGTGCCTTCTTTGTACTCTTTTCCTAACCCAAAATTTCAAAATTAATTTCTAGCCTAGGCTCAGATTGGGAAATTTTTTGGAAGAAAATTCAGTAGAATGCAGAGGAATTTGTACCTAGGGCATGGGAAGGAAGGAGTTGAAGAAAATGAGGCCGGATGGTGGCGCGAGGTGGTCGACGGCGGGCACGGGATGGCCGGCGTTGGACGCATGGTTGGCCGACGGCAGGCACGCGGGTGGTCGACGGCGGGCGTGATGGCCGGCGTTGGGCGCATGGTTGGCCGACGGCGGGCACGCGGGTGGCCGACGGCGGGCGTGCGGGGCTGCGGAGGTCACAGTAGTAGCAACAACAGTGAGAAGGATAAGAGGAATAGAGGAAGAGTGAAGTGAAGAAGATGGTTAAAAGAGAGAAGATGTGAAAATAGTTATGTAGGTTTAGTTTTCATTAGAAATGGTGGAGACATGAGAGAGAGGTGTGTAATTTTTGAAATTGAGAATGGAGGAGGAGTTGCCAGCAACATGCTGAATAAGGGGGAAGAAATTTCTAGGAAGCCAATGGTTTTCCTTTCTCCCCCCATTTAAATCTTGGTTGTTCACTTAAGTCCCCCTTCGTTGAAATATTTGGAAAAGTTGCAAAAGAATTTTATTATGAAATGGTTAAATAATATATAAATATGTACATTTGTATTTGTATCTTGAGTATATACTCGAGATACAAATACAAATGTACATATTTATATATTATTTTCGAATACAATTCTGACACTCTACCCTCCTTAGAGAAATTCCATCATCGGAATTTGAATTATCAACAATCCAAACTTTAGAACACATGCTAAGGGCCTGCACATTAGATTTTGGAGGATCATGGGACGATTATTTACATCTGGTAGAATTCTCTTATAATAATAGTTATCATGATAGTATCAAAATTGCACCTTTTGAAGCCTTGTATGGAAGAAAATATAGATCAACAGTATGTTGGACAGATGTAGGAGAAAGGCAATTATTGGGTCCAGAGATAGTAACACAGACAATAGACAAGGTCAAAGAAAAAAGAAGTCATATACAAGCCGCTCAGGACAAACAGAAATGTGGGCCGACAAGCATCGAAGGATATTGGAATTTCAACCTGGTGATCATGTATTCTTAAAGATTTTAGCAACTAGAGGAACAATTAGATTCGGGACTCGATCGAGTGAAGCTAAGTCCGAGATATATTGGGCCTGTTGATGTGCTAAAGAAAATTGGAAATGTATCCTACAAACTAGCCCTCCCACCAAACCTTGAAGGAGTATATAACATATTTCATGTGTCTCAACTTCGAAGATATGTATCGGATCCAAGCCATATACTAGATCATTCAGAGATCACCGTCGGACCAACTTTACGGATAGAGCAAAAATTCATGTTGGGATCCTAGATCGAAGGGACAAGATTCTTCGAAATCGGATCATCCCATTGATACGAGTAACATGGAGCAAGGATTCTCCAGGAGATTCAACATGGGAGAAAGAAGAAGATATGAGGAGGCAACATCCGTATCTATTCTCTGAGCAAGGTGAGTAATTGTATGTTAAATTATTTTAAATTCCGAGAACAGAATTTCTTCTAAGGATGGTAGAATGTTGCCCAAATTATTTTTCCTAATAGCAATATTAACAACAATGATAATAATAATAATTTTATTAAATACTTTTACATAAATTTTGCATAGGGAACCCTAGACAAATTGTGCAATTACATGAATAGGTATGCCACCTCATGTGGCTATTTGGTATCAAATGTAGCTAGGTGTCATTAATCTAGGATAGTTGGCAATGACCAATGCTACTTGGCATTGGGCATGGGGAGGAAGCTCCCTTATATGCCACATCCCCCCTTGCTGTCACGCTCCGCTCCCGTAAGAGCGATCGTCCTCGCTAAGGCGTGATGTCGCACGATCCTAGATTACGCTCGTGCAAGGCGGGTTCCATAACGGCCGATTACAGCGGCTGTGACGGGGTCGTCGCACAGAAGTCCCAAGCAGAGACATTGAATAATAACATCAAAAATTTGAAGCAAAACACAAGTTATTCAAAAGAAGCTCTTTATTGATATTGAAATAAAGATTACAATGGGGCGCAAGGCCAAGATTACAAGTCACTCAAGCTCACTCTTCTCACATTACAAGTCACTCAGCTCTCTCTCATCTCTCAATACATGTCTCGAGCCAGCGGATGCTTCAGAAGGCGACGTCCATACATTATGTCCCGTATAAGTCCAGACTCCGCGCGGCCACACGCCTCGAATCGCCAAGGAACTCAGTGCCTCGACGCATCCAAGCGAGCTCCGCGCCACGAGCTTCTACCTGTGCCTGCACATGAAAACTGTGTGGGTGTCAGTACTCAACTGTAATGGTGGAATGAGCTCCTCGTCCACCCATACAAAACTGACACGTTCATTTATTTTGTGCAACATAACCCTTTTGATTGTCTTTCTACTCTTGTCTTAGGATCAATTTTTGGACCGACGCCTTGGCCTATTTTGTCTATCTAGACCACCCCGTGCTTGCAATAACAACGTCAACTCATACTTTGCCTCTAGACCCCTTTTCGTATCAATGACGTTAACCTATCAAGTCGTGTTTGCCTTACGGCTCAAAATCAGAGACGCGACTACGCGATAGTACCCAATTTCCTTGTGACCGAGCTACAAATCCATCGTGCCGTGCCTCGCAACCCAGTGTGACTTAACCATATCGTCGTCTCGCGGCCCTTGCTACTTTGATCACCAACTCACCCAATCAAGACTTGTGGGCTAAGTGTCACTCGACCGACTTTGCCTTGCGGCGTTTCCTGACTTAAACTCAAGATGACTCAAATCCAAACTATGTAACTTATATACCGACAACTTAAGACTCGACGCCACATCTTGTGCCGAAGCACGTCGCCTACGTTGAAGCCAAATCTTAGGCCCAACATTTTGCTCTAACTGTACACACATCCAACTCGACTCAATCCAAAGGCACACACGCGGGTTGTCGTCATGCCGACTCATCTATATGAACTAGTCACTAGCGTCCAGCGCTATAATGGACTCCCTTTATAGCTTTTGTTAGACGGACGCCCCTTGCCAGCACGAATAGCGTGCTCCGCTGTAAGTCCCCGTCTAACCCGTGCGGTCATCCAGCACAGCTATTATGTCTACCATCGAAATGGTCCCGTTGGCCGCCTGGGTCGCCGTTCGAGAAACTTTAATTTTACCTTGTACAAGTTGTCCAATGACCATCTAAGACTCGACTCGAACTGACGTCTCACACAGTCATTCTACTTCAAGTGTTACCAACTCTTTCATAGCCAAGTTCAATACTTCTCACATCTGAGACCTCGCCTCGACGACCCATGGTCGCGAGCATTCTCCTTTCTTGTCCTATCATTTCATTCGACTCAGGAACGACTGTTTGAAAGCCCTACTTCCGACTCAATTAAATCAACCGTAGCCCGTGCCTTAAAAACACTAAGTCCGTGACATCATGCATTAAACCAACTTGAACTCTATGCGACACCACCTCCTAAGTCATACTCTATATGATCGTGAAACCAAGTAATATGATAACCGTAGAAAACGTGGGACAGTGCTTAGAAAATACTTCGATAGCCTAACCTAACTCAGCCAAACTTAATCGTACAACAACTTGACGAGCAAGGACTGCGTCAAACCTTGGACGATGGGACCGTGCATGCTTTATGAAGCGTTTATGCTGGCGACGCCTATGACTTACGCAAACTCTTAGCTTGTGGCGAAGACCAACTTTTCTTTCTCCCAAACCACGGGTCGAAGGACCGGGTTTTATTTTCAAAGCACGTCGTGCTCCAACTCTAAGCCGATCGTTGGACATTTCCATATTCTAAATCAATTCGACCTGTCGAGATTATTCCTTTATCTATGTGGATTCGTCTTTTTTATTATCAAGCCTACTTGTGCAAGTTGAAAACATGTGATTTATTATGTGAAGGCTAAGATGAGACGAGTTCACCGAAACAACCCCACCTGAACGAGGAGTCGCCTCGACCGAGCGAGCCTTCGAGCAGCCGTCGCATGGCTAAGTCCGAACGTCGTCGGCGTTTCGATTCCTCCGATTGACTGAGCGGGACGGGGCACTACATCATACACCACTCAGAAAAAGTTTCGTCCTCGAAACTAACCGAGTACTTACTCATCGACTTATCACTCGAATGTTCAACGACTCTCGCGCACATTTCTCCTATGCATTTCTCAAATCCAAGCCACGCTCATGCTACCCACAATCTTTTCTTCAAAACTTACGATCTCAAAATTCTCGACACTTTTCTGTTCCTCAAGTCTCACTTGAATTCAACGTATCTCTTAGTTGGATCGTACACATATTTTAGGCGTCCCCAAAATATATGCATTTCTGCCAAGCCTCGTGATAGAGAATCCGCCATCACCACTCGAGTCGGATTATGCACATATTCGGGCGTCCCTGATATACGTGCATGTCAACCGAGCCTCATAAGTGATGCCTCCACAATTCCTATCGCTCCGCACCGGGACGTCTTCCTAACCGCTAGGCTATGTCTTTAGGCTAAAGTCATCCGTCAGTATTGGAATAATAGTTCCCAAACAACAATATCAACACTGACCCCATCCTAAGGTCAAACCAAGTTCATAGTACGGGATTTTCTACCCAAGCTCGCATCACTCCGATTTCTAAACATCGAGCATCGATTTCCTACATATATCCCAACATTCGTCGCACGGGGTCCGAGCCATTCAGCAAAGCCATCATATCGTAACTCTTATTCAACCAATTCCTCGACATATCAATATCGCACGTCCAAAAAGCCATTTCACATAGTCTATCCCTTCGAATACGTTCGACATAATCCACATATCAATCCTTCTCAATCAAGCACGCTACGGCACGATTCATCGCTAAACCATAGTTCACATTTCATACTCCCTAAGTCATTTATCACAATTCACCTAATCGATCACAAGGTCGTCTAGCTCGACAATATGTTGTGCCCCAATCTCACGCAAATCCGATTATCCACGATGGACATGAATCACCATGCGCGCTTCCGCGAAATAATCATCCTCATCGTGACGTAACTCTTGCATTGAGTCTAGACTAATTTATTTTCGATACGCAGATTGGATCTACACCATCCTCAAGTTTAGTTATAGTTGTCAATCACAAATCCGACCAATCCTCGAATTCACATTCGCATCAAACCACAAGTCGAGACAATCAAAGTTGTCGTGTCCTAATTTTTCGAGTTCGATCATTCCCGCGACATGAATCACCATGTCAGCGCTCACGCCGAACGATCGCCCCAAATCTGACGCGACGCATGTGTGAGGCTAGAGTTGCACTCGTGCAAGACAAGAATCTCGACGTTGTGGTTATCCGCGTAACTATCAAGACACTTCTGTTTTCATCCACATTTATTTCAATCAAAATCCTAAGTATAGCATCCGTCAGAACAATAACACTTGCACGATCGTCATTCCTCGGATCCGAGTATCCCCGAGTTATCGCATATCGATCTTTGATATGCCTCAATACCATCGACAATATACGTAACCTGACGATCTTCATTTGCAACGAATTTCGAGTCGTACGAATGATGCTATCGTTCGACTGGATAATCTCCTCGATATTCAAATTCAAGTTCGATCATTATCCCTCGAATCATTCACAACATCAATTTTCTCAAACCCAAATTCGCGTATTGTTCATCCTTCTATTTTAAGTCATCGACCAACGTATTTTCTCAATTCGTATATTTCCTTGCTAACTCAAATCATCGAGCAACATTCATTCCAATCCTTAGTGTCATTTTTATAACTTTAAAATCAAACATTTCATGCACGCTTCTTCCCGTCGTGCTAACTTTTCGTATACGATCCGTATCAATTTCCTCGATCAAGTCATCCATTCGTACACCCTAACTTTTTTCGATTCGATTTCACCTACTCAATCATTTTGCATTTCATACTCGTGCAATCCCGTGCGCGTCTCTAATTGGCTTGAATCGACTCATCAAACTTCAAGACTACAACTTATTCAACGATACTCAATCTACGGCTTTGCATACATTCGACGCTTGCTGATAGACTCGTCGACACCCCGTATCCTCGATCGATCCCTGAGGCTATCGCATACACCACTCAGGGATGAAGTCATTCAACAAATCCTCAACTTATCATTCGATTCACCATCGATTACTTCGAATCTTTTTCTCGAACAATTCCTCAAAATCGCACGCTCATCTATATCGCACCGATGTTATCGTCGCTCGATAGCACCCTTATCGATAGTCATCACAACTACTCAATCAAGTTCCACTCATTCTTGCTCGACACATTTTGAATCCCGCACTCGACTTTTCTAAGGTCGACGCAACTTTCGTGTATATGCCCAGCCCGACTTTACCAACCGTGCTTCACGTGAACCATCTTTTTGTTTATTGTCAAAAACTGTTTTCCTACGTTTTGCAAATTATTTAGACTTATTGTATGGACATCCAGTGGGACATTTGAGAGAGCGCATCAATGATATCAACTTGCGGAAGTAACAATTCAGAGTTTACGAAAACAATGGAGTTAAAGAATT
The DNA here is from genome assembly GCA_029216955.1 of Iris pallida. Classification (NCBI taxonomy): domain Eukaryota; kingdom Viridiplantae; phylum Streptophyta; class Magnoliopsida; order Asparagales; family Iridaceae; genus Iris; species Iris pallida. Next base: position 1,398,979 of record JANAVB010037417.1, read on the forward strand.
CAATCGATAGTCCAAGAACGTAAAGTCGTGCTCTGATACCATTATGTCACGTCCCGTACCCGTAGGAGCGATCGTCCTTACTAAGGCGTGATGCCGAACGAGTCTAGATTGCGCTCGTGCAAGGCGGGTTCCATAACGGCCGATTACAATGACTGCGACAGGATCGTCGTACAGAAGTCCCAAGCAGAGACATTGAATAATAGCAGCGAAAATTTGAAGCAAAACACAAGTTATTCAAAAGAAACTTTTTATTGATATTGAAACAAGGATTACAATGGGGCGCAAGGCCAAGATTACAAGTCACTCAAGCTCACTCTTCTCACATTACAAGTCACTCAGCTTTCTCTCATCTCTCAATACATGTCTCGAGCCAACGGATGCTTCAGAAGGCGACGTCCATAAATTATGTCCCGTATAAGTCCAGACTCCACGCGACCACACGCCTCGAATCGCCAAGGAACTCCGTGCCTCGACGCATCCAAGCGAGCTCCGCACTACGAGCTTCTACCTGTGCCTGCACATAAAAACTGTGTGGGTGTCAGTACTCAACTATACTGGTGGAATGAGCGCCTCGCCCACCCATATAAAATTGACATGTTCATTTACTTTGTGCAACATAACCCTTTTGATTGCCTTTCTACTCTTGTCTTAGGATCAGTTTTTGGACCGACGCCTTGGCCTATTTTGTGTCTCTAGACCACCCCGTGCTTGCAACAACAACGTCAACTCATACGTTGACTCTAGACCCCTTATCGTATCAACAACGTTAACCTATCAAGTCGTATTTGCCTTACGGCCCAAAATCAGAGACGCGACTACACGATAGTACCCAATTTTCTTGTGACCGTGCTACAAATCCATCGTGTCGTGCCTCGCAACCCAGTGTGACTTAACCATATCGTCGCCTCGCGGCCCTTGCTGCTTTGATCACCTACTGACCAATCAAGTCTTGTGGGCTAAGTGTCACTCGACCGACTTTGCCTTGCGGCATTTCCTGACTTAAACTCAAGATGACTCAAATCCAAACTATGCAACTTATATGCCGACAACTTAAAACTCGATGTCACATCTCGTGCCGAAGCATGCCGCCTACGTTGAAGCCAAATCTTAGGCCCAACATTTTGCTCTAACTGTACACACATCCAACTCGACTCAATCCAAAGGCACACACGCGGATTGCCGCCATGCCGACTCATCTATATGAAGTAGTCACTAGCGCCCAGCGCTATAATGGACTCCTTTTATAGCTTTTGTTAGACGAACGCCCCTTGCCAGCGCGAGTAGCGAGCTCCGCTGCAAGTCCCCGCCTAACCCGTGCGGTCATCCAGCAAAGCTATTATGTCTACCATCGAAACGGTCCCGTTGGCCGCCTGGGTCGCCGTTCGAAAAACTTTTATTTTACCTTGTACAAGTTGTCCAATGACCATGCAAGACTCAAATCGAACTGACGTCTCACACAGTCATTCTACTTCTAGTGTTACCATCTCTTTCGGGCAAAGTTCAATACTTCTCACATCTGAGAACTCGCCTCGAAGACCCATGGTCGCGAGCATTCTTCTTTCTTGCCCTATCATTTCATTCGACTCAGGAACGACTATTTGAAAGCCCTCATTCCAACTCAATTAAATCAACCGTGGCCCGTGCCTTAAAAATACTAAGTCCGTGACATCGTGACTTAAACCAACTTGAACTCTATGCGACACCACCGCCCAAGTCATAATCTATATGATCGTGAAACCAAGTAATATCGATAACCATAGAAAACGTGGGACAGTGCTTAGAAGAGACTTCGATAACCTAACCTAACTCAGCCAAACTTAATCGTACAACAACTTGACGAGCAAGGATTGCGTCAAGCCTTGGACGATAGGACCGTACATGCTTTATGAAGCGTTTATGCGGGCAACGCCTATGACTTAGGCTAACTCTTAGCTTGTGGCGAAGATCAACTTTTCCTCCTATGGACATAATACACCCATGGACACAATACACCTATGGACACAATTAAAAAAATGGTATAAAGGTTGTGTTGCTATTTGTTGTTTGTTATAGATAGAAGATTTCAATAATACTAATCAATTGAAACATACATTGAGTGCTCAATGCCTCCAGATGACATTCTTAATGGAGTTTGTGCTAGTAAATTACTAAATGTATTAACAAGTGAAACCTATAAACCGATATATCGAATATACTGGACATATTAGGCTTACATATCAAAGACAAACCTTAAGCCTAAATAGTTTGAGAAAACAAATAAGTGAAACATATAAACCGATATATCGAATGTACTTGACATATTAGGCTTACATGTCAAAGACAAACCTTAAGCCTAAATGGTTTGAGAAAACAAGTGAAACATATAAGTCGATATATCGAATATACTGGACATATTATGTTAAGCAGTTTTCATCACACACTCTGTCGATGATTTGTTACATACTAAAAGTGGTTACTCGTCCAATTAACCAAAATTTAGACATGACATGGACAAAATATGTTGGACACAAAAGGAATAGGCACTTCGATTTTCTGATCCATTTTTTGCAGATGACCTCTAGCCTAGTGGTTAAGAGAGATGCATGCGGCCCGAGTGGTCAGGAGTTCAAATTCCAGTGGGAGCGATTCCAAAAACAATTTACCTGGTCCCAAAAAAAATATAAGTAAAATAGCTAGCCTGCTAAGGTACGAAAGAAAATGATTTTTCTTCTTGAAATTTCTTTATATATATCATAACTATGTGGTTACCGGTGTTAAGGGTTGCTCCACCGAAGGGGTCGGCATACCCAGAATATTTTATCCTTGTGTATATATATAATTGCGTGTTTCCGATGTTGAGAGTTGCTCCACCGAATGGGTCGGAGAACCCACGTTTATTATTATTTCATATTATTGTCTCTTGTGAATTTTTCGAAGTCAATAAATACAAAGAAAACTCTGCCAAAATTTCTAAGAATTTCGGGAGTTAACCAAATTTCGAAATTCAGAAATATTATCGATAATTCTAACCCTAGACTTTCGTTGCAATTTTAATTAGCAACGGACTCCCGACAACTTCAAATCAAATTTGATTAAGTAATGACTAGTAAAGAGTCCTTGCTACGTAGGCCACGGACACGAGTTCAAGTAACTAAAACTTAAAATCAGATTCTCGATACTATTTACTCTGTATAAAGTTAAAAGAAATTAATAAATGGAATATAAATTGTTGGTATTTGTAGCTTAGAAAATATTTGGGCGGGGAAGAACTTGAATATCACTTACGAAGTTCTGCAACATAAAAATAACCAAAAGTTGATCAGTATTTAAACTCATTCGTAGAGCCTTACGAATTGAGTATGTGAGGCTTAGCTCACTTTAGCCCATGAGAGGCAGGGCCGAAATTTAACAATCGTGTCATCAATCTATTTTAGCCCATGAGAGACGGGGCCGAATTATAACATCGTGCCACCAAGTCTTTGTTATTTGAACATACATATTTCGACTTAAAACATCGAATAGGTGAATCAAGGATTTAATTATTTAAGCCCATGAGAGGCATGGCCGAATTCTAAGCACCATGCCGAAGCTTCTGCGGAGATGTTAACCTCTTTATGACGTGGACGAAGTTGAGTAGTAGATTGTCAAGAGGTTTTCAAGAGACGGCCAATATCATTTTATAGCTGTCAACATATGTAAATTAATGGTTTTGTTGTAATGACTTGTATAAGATGTATTTCTAGAAAACAATTTATGTATAATAGCTATAGTTTGTGGAAATGAAATGTGTTTAGTATTTACATGTATTTTCTATTCTAGAATATTACAGACGACAATTGCAAATACGGATACAGAAGTATTCGTATGGTGTGTCACGACCCGCACCCACTAGAAGGGCACGTGACGCGACAACGCCCAGCCCTCACCGAAAAATCGGCGTGGAACGCTGTGAATTTTTCTACTCTAATCAGTTTATATATATAACAAAACCTGTCAAGAATATGGTCAACTTCGAACGGAGGACAAGCAATAAATATATATATGAGTACTCAATCACGACTCTAAGATAACAAAGTAAAGACTGAAATGAAAAGACAACAAGACGATAAAATAATATATAGCCTGTCAAGTCCAACACAAAGAATATATACAAGTCCAAGTCTCTAATACAGTCCATAATAATAACAGTCTCAAAAGTAGCTGAAGACAAAGTCCAGTACAAAAGACCTACTCTAACTAAGCAAGGGGTAAGGTCTCGCCAGGCGGAGCTAAGCCCTGCTGGACCAAAGTCTCCAGGTCTAGGCCCACTACGTCATCCGGACCGTAGTAGGTACAGTAGTCTCCCTCATCTACATCTGTAATATTTTCAACATATCCTGTCAGGATGGAACGAGTACAATCTACTAACAACAGTTCACAAGATATGACAAAAGCTATAAGACTGTAAATAGAGAGTATATACAAGAAAATCATGGAATGTACATGTGAGTATCATGGCAAGGTAAGCTGTAAAACTAGAGCTAGAACAGATCATGGCATGTACAAGAATCAAGAATCATATCTCTAGGTGTGTGAGTACTAGCTACAATATGTGGCCGGCTTGGGTCTGCACAAGGTCTACTGATCAGCCAATCCTACGTGGAGTGTAGGATTGGTAGCATTCAAGGTCTACAAGAATAAACAAGGTGGATAATGACCACACATCTACACTAGTACTCCCCGTCCCCGACTGGTAGAGTGGATCCAAGCAAGACACGTTACGACACGGAATTCTACGAGAAGGGAGCAAGTCTTCTCGAGAATCGGTGTCCATATACTGTACAAGAACTACAAGGGGGCTTGCACAAGATATACCAAGATAACGAGAAATAACATCTCATGTTGAGATCCATGAATACCAATCCGTGTGACCAATGTGTCGAGAACAAGCATATCCACACTAATTACATGAATCATAACAATCATTATAAATTGGAAAAGTGTCAGAGAATGTACTCGCCTGAAATATGATATGGTATATCAACTGGAGCAAATGCAGCGTCTCGAGGACCTATAGAGAACAAGACGTATCAATACTCAATCTAGGAAATAAAGTCAAATCAATTTAGACCCTATTAAATCATTCTAGGTAAAGACACGTCAAACTAGACTGTACGAGGTCAACCTAAGTCATATTAGGTCTAGCTAGGTCATACTAGGTCAACGCAAGTCAAACGGAATTAATCTAGGTCAATTTGAGTCAACAGTTGACTTTCGATCAACCGGTCAACCGTGGTCAACTCTAGGTCACTGGTGACTAACAGTTGACTTTCGGTCAACTGCACAAGTCTAATGGAATTTGGAACTAAATTGGGCAAAGTGTTGACCCATAGTTGACTTTTGGTCCAAAAAGTCAACCGTGGTCAACCGGGGTCAAGACTAGGTCTAGGCGACTATTCCTAACTATTATCAACCTCTACAACCCATATCCAAGTCCATCTTGGATTTCTAAACTCAAATCTTGGCCGTAGGCCAATTCTCTATTTTACCCTTAAAAAGGGCAAAATTCTACCTTCGACGATTATCTAGTTAACCTACCTACGCTTGATATTTTGACCCGATCTCCCCAGGGTAGTAAGGTACTAGCCTATAGGTATATTACCTACCAAGATACCTAAGTAAAGTGGACGTCTAGTCCACCTTACGGTCCGTTGCCAAAATCTTGAATATTTCAAGATACGCATTGATACGGCGCGATACCGGCGCCCTACGACCCCGATTTCCACTCGGGAGCCTACCCGCAAAATCTAAATCACGTATTTGAACTCCAGGCCAAGTTTCATCGCGATCCGATACTCCGGGCTCAATTTCGCTCTCTAACTCGATTTCCTCCAAAATCCTTCTCTAGCTCTCACTCTAACTCATCTTCTAATTTCCTCTTCTAACTTCTTCTTCCCATTCTAATTCTCCTCCTCCTTACTAATCTCTATTCTCCCTTCCTATTCTCTTCTAATCCTCTTCTCATTCTTTTCCTAACTTCTCTTTTTCCTTCTACTTCTCTTCTAACTCTTCTACTTTTTCCTTCCTCTTAACCTTTCTTCTTCTAATTTCTTCCTAAATTTCTTCTAATTCTCTTCTTCTATTCTCTCTAATTTCTCTATGTATCTATCTATATATATACATATATATATATATATATCTATATATATATACATACATATATATATATATATATAATTGGGGGGTCAATGGGGCTTAAAGGGGGTAAAAAGGGGAGGGTCCTAGCTGCTACTGCAGCTGCTACAGCTGCTGCTACTGCTGCAACCTGCTGCTGCTGCAGCTCCTACTGCACATGCTGCTGCTACTGCTGCCATCCTGCTGCTACTGCAGCTCCTATTCTTCTTCATTCTCTTCTACTTCCTTCCCTCCTTCCTCTACTCTCTCTCTATATATATATATATATCTATATATCTATATATCTATACATCTATCTATCTTAATATATATATATATATATAGATATATATATATATATATATATATATATATATATCCACCACTTACACCCTCATCTATACATACCTACACACACACACACACACACATCTCCATATACATATATACACACACACACACACATATATATATATAAACACTCATACACACACACACATATATATATATACACTCATACACACGCACACACACACACACACACATATATATATATATATATATATATATATATATATATATATATATAGATAAACACATACACACACTCTCACAAACACACACAAGCTCACTCACACTCTCACACACTCACATGACACAAACACCACCACCACCATTCTCTACACACACACACACAAATATATATATATATATACACACACACACACAATATATATATATATATATATATATATATATATATATATATATATATATATATATATATATATATATACCACCCAAACACACACATCACCCTCTCACACTCTCTCTACCACTCTTACACAACCTCATGACACAACCACCACTTCTACATACACATGAATACAAATAATTATATATAAATACATACACACACACACACACACACACACACATATATATATATATATATATATATATATATATATATATATATATATATATATATATATACTACTCTAATGGAAAAACTCCCAAATAAATCATTAACCTAGATTATTAGGAAACCTACAATTTTCCATGGGCAAAGTATAGAGAATCCTTTTCTCTACACTAATGGTGAAGGAAATAAATGTAAAGGAGGATTAAATGACAAATTAGAAGCATACCTAGATTTCTTTTCTTGGAGGAAGAAGAAGCTTGGAAGAAAATGGAGTTTGGAAGAGAGAGAGAGAGAGAGAGTTTTTCTTAATAGAGAAGGAAAGGGGGGGGGGGGGGGGGGGGGGGGGGGGGGGGGGGGCTTGTCATGGCCGGCCAAGGGGTAGGGGGTTAGTGGGTTTGGGTTGAGGATCCAATAAGCCCCCAACCCATTAGACTTAGTTTGGGTTCGGTTTGTTTCGGGTTTGGTTCGGTTTGATTTCTAAATACTAATTAAGCTCTAAAATGACTAATTAAGCCATGAAAATAGGTTTTATAATTTCTAACCTAATTATGATGGTATGTGGGCCAAGTCCAGCTAGTATGTGGGTCCCGCTAGGGTCCAGGCTACCCGGGTCTCCAATTTGAGTCCGAATTGGATAAAATCCAAACCAACCCAAATAAATCCCAAAAAATCACATAAAATCAAATAAAATTCCTAAAAATTATAAAACTTGAAAAATGACAAAAATACCCCTAATTCGAAAACTGGGGGTGACATGGTGCGTAGCTTGGAGATGATGTTACATACCCGGCTCACCGTATTCTAGGAGCGGGGCATGATATGTCTTTTAGTGGTGGCCCGCACAAGTCCGCGAAGAATGAAAAATTGTAGGAAGTATCCGTGATTGTAGGAAGGACTAATGATATTACATAGATTATTCTTTTGTTATCTGACCTATTTATTAAATTTTAAATTAGGGTACTTACTGGAGGATACTAACTTGAAGTTTCTTGGTGTAGATCATGCCTTGATTCGTGCCCTTTGCAAGGTTGGGGAATAATAGCCACAGTTTAGATGAGTATTATCATTTTGTAAAAAGGATGTGGCGACTAGCTCGCAAACAAATGATATGGGTTTATGGGGTGCATTACGAAATAAAATATCTAGTAGTTTTGGATATTACTGACGAAAATGATGTGTACTTTAATACGATAAATTATTATATACTTATCAATGCTCGGCCCTCCGAGGATCCAAAGTCAGATGGGAATAACTACAACGGAACTATGGAAGAATGGCAGGAAGCTCATCCAGAAGCAATCATCATCAAGATAAGAAAAATAATGATCTAAATAACGTTAGCTTGAAGGAAAGTACAACTATGTAAGAGGGTATTTTTTCTGTTGTACTCCACTTTGTAAAGCAGCAGATGTAAATAGTATATGGGGTGTAAGTAGTGGTAGGAATGTAAATAGTATGTGTAATGTCTAGTGACCTCGACTGCATATTTGTACCACCTTTTGACGATAGTGAATGAAATATGCATGTTCCTCATCTTTGTCTTTTGTGCTCCTTACAAATACTTTCTTATTTGAGGATATCATGAATGTAGGTTATGGATTTATTTCTTCCAAGCTTGCTTTGGTATAGGAGCGACCGCATCCTATATGGATACCAGCAATATGTAAGAGAACTGTGGAGGTTGCCAGACTGGTATGATATACCAGTTTATGAGATATTCTACGGAGTTCTTAAACCTATTATCAGGGATATTGAACATGGTGTTGAAGTAGACAATGAAAGGGAGGTTTACTGCATCTATGTACGAGACCCAGATTATCAGTATATATATCCCAGAAGGATATGAAGGAACGCTGAATGACTTCCAAGAACTACATCCTGAAGTTACGATCCTTAGCTGTGAACTGACCCTTATAAGTAGATAACTAGATTAAGGGATCCTATGTATATGTAAGGGATTGCTTTTCTCTTTTGTACCATATTTTGTATGACAACATATGTATATAGTAACTTGAAGGAAGAAAGAAAGTAAGGGTAGGTATGTAAGAAATATGTATATGGGTATGTAAGATAGTCTCGGTAGCATATTTGTATCACATTTTGGGTATGAGTGAATGAAATATGCTCGTTTCTGAACATCCCCGAGGAAGTTCAATGGAAGCAGCGCAATGGTTGAGGACAATTGAAGGATTGCTAAAAGCTACAAAGGTTAGCCCCGAGGACATGGTGTCTACAAATGTCTCATATCCAGATGTCTCGTCTGAACATCCTCATTTTTGACTTTTACTTGATGATATCCAGATCTCAAAACAATCTTTGAGAATACCTTGGCCTCTCCTAATTGATCAAATAGTTCATCAATTATAGGTAAGGGGTATTTATTTTTTATTGTTACTTCATTCAGGGCTCTATAATCAATTACTAGTCGTAAGGTCCCATCTTTCTTCTTTACAAATAGCACTGTTGCACCCCATGGCGAAGCACTTGGTTTTATGAATCCTTTTGTTAATAGTTCTTTTATCTGCTTATTTAACTCAAATAACTCTTCTTTGTTCATTGGATATATCTTCTTAGCTATAGGTGATGCTCCAGGTACTAAGTTGATAGAAAATTATACTGCTCTATCTGAGGGTAATCTTGGTAATTCTTCTGAAAATACATTGTTAAAATCTTTTACTATTTTTGGAAAGTGTTCTTCCTCTAGTTCATGGAGTCTCCCTTGAATTGGTAGTTCAAATTTTTCTAGTTCTTCAGCATCAAACTCCTTCTGATCCCGAACAAACTCATATATTTCTCCATCAGGAGGTTGAAATAAAATCTTCCCTTGACCACAATCTATATTAGCTAATGTTTTGGTTAGCCAATCCATTCCAAGTACTACATCATAATTATTCATTGGAAAAACTGTCACGTCCCGTATTCCAGAATCACGGTGACGTCAAGAAACACATCCCCAGGCTACGCGTCGAATTCGCGATTGTCGCCCGAAATCAGCAGAATGAAAAATACAAGAAAATTACTACATTTATCAATACAACTTTAGTCATATTATACATCAAGAGTTTCTTAAGTTTCTTTAAGAGTACATTAGCTATAAGTCAGTTACAACAAAATGTTATACATATGACTGACTACAAAAATATTGGTTGCCACCTCCTGAGGTTCTTTCAGATCGTTTATTCTTCATCAAACAGGGGTAATGGATCTGCTGGAACGTCATCCTCTCATAGTGAACAAATACTAGGTCGTTTATAAACGACAAGCAAGTCATCGGTCAAGAACGGTAAATAAATAATAATAATAAAGACTGGAAATGAATGATATATATATATATATATATATATATATATATATATATATATATATATATATATATATATATTGAAATTTAGGAAATTAGTTTTACTTTTATGAATGTAAATTGAATACCTCAATATTAATTATTTTATTCTCTTGCATAAACACTTAATATGCATACAATAACGTATATTCCAAATGAAATGCAATTTGAGAACAACCCTTCCGAATACTTTCCTAATCAGCTTTTCCGACAACAATCCCGTATACCTGGGATCAGGCTATGACTTGGTGGCGCGGTGCTTAGAATCCGGCCCTGCCTCTCTTGGGCTTAAATGTACCGAGTCTCTCTTGAACCCAGAAAATCACCAAGAGTTTCTTAAGTTTCTTTAAGAGTACATTAGCTATAAGTCAGTTACAACAAAATGTTATACATATGACTGACTACAAAAATATTGGTTGCCACCTCCTGAGGTTCTTTCAGATCGTTTATTCTTCATCAAACAGGGGTAATGGATCTGCTGGAACGTCATCCTCTCATAGTGAACAAATACTAGGTCGTTTATAAACGACAAGCAAGTCATCGGTCAAGAACGGTAAATAAATAATAATAATAAAGATGAAATTTAGGAAATTAGTTTTACTTTTATGAATGTAAATTGAATACCTCAATATTAATTATTTTATTCTCTTGCATAAACACTTAATATGCATACAATAACGTATATTCCAAATGAAATGCAATTTGAGAACAACCCTTCCGAATACTTTCCTAATCAGCTTTTCCGACAACAATCCCGTATACCTGGGATCAGGCTATGACATGGTGGCGCGGTGCTTAGAATCCGGCCCTGCCTCTCTCGGGCTTAAATGTACCGAGTCTCTCTTGAACCCAGAAAATCACCAAATCGATGTTGTTGTCGACGAGGTGCAATTGTTGGATGGCACGGAATTAAATCCGGCCCTGCCTCTTACAGGCTAAATGGATGACTCGGATCATTACAATACGGCCCTACCTCTCATGGGCTAAGTGAGCTAGGCCTCACATACTCAATTTGTATGGCCCTACGAATGAGCTAATGTACTGATCAGCCTTTGATTATTATGCTGCAAAGCTGTATAGGTAATATTTGGGTTGTTCTCCCCTCCCAATGCTTTCTATCTAATTATTACGATTACTGAATATTATTATCATCATCATAAATAGGGAGTTTATCTATCTAAGAGGCTAAAAATGCATCTTGTAAATGTCCATTTTGAACGGTATTTAGAAATTAATTATTCCGAAATGGCATTTAGGCATAAAACTACCAAGTGGAATATTATACTCATATTTTACAAAATGATAAAATAAGGAGTCTATTCTAAGTTGTGATACGTGTCATATACATATTCTAAATACCCTCTAAGGTTTACGGGATCATCCAAATTTCTCAGGAGATCGAGAATTTCTCTTGAAATTTTCGAAAATTTCGGCAAAATCTCCTTTGTTTTTAGAGACCTCGGAAATTTACAAGAGACATAATAAAAATTTAAGTATAATCCGGGTTCGCCGACCCCTTCGGTGGAGCAACCCTCAACACCGGAAACCACGCATTTATATTATATGCATTAATATCAAAGTTTTTCTTACCTTGGTAAGCAATTAGACGATTCAAGCAATTTAGTTATTCCCTTTTCTTTCTATAACTAATCACAACAAAAGGGATAGTACTACCATGATTTAAGCATCAGTTTTCAACTTATCCTTTACTAAATAATGATATTGGTTAGATTAAATCTAATAGTACACTTAAACTCGTGTCATAACATACCAAAGTTTTTAGCTTCTTTAAAGACACAAAAGAGACTAAAATTGGAATTTTTCAAATGTATGGTTACCCTAACAGATGGGGACTTAAAAATCTCTTATTTAGACTATCTTCTGAGGTCCAAATGTATAAAATGAGTCTACACAATGTGGACAGAATTGACCCAATATGCTAAAATTGAGCACTTAATCATAGGTATTCATGTCAAACAAGGAAGTACGAATCCATATTTATTTATCCTCTTTGGTGTATGGTTAAAATGTTGTACGTATCTCATATGTATGCTTAATGGTATAAATTCATGAATTTGCCTATATACATATATTGTGCCAAAATATGTAATTTAGTGTCCTTTCGTAAATACATGTACCTTGTAGATTGCGATTTTTCTTTGAAAGACCCAGCAAATGAACTATCATAACGCTTGGGTGTTTATGTACAATAGTTCTCACTATATATTTCTATAAAAATGAATTGTTTGACATATTACAATTTTGAACAAAATTTATATAAATTTGATAGTATAGCAATTTCCCTTGATTAGCAATTTATGTGCCATAATTGTCTTTATAAAGGTACTAAGTAGCAATTTTATTGAAATCTATCAAGGATGTTATCTCGTCATTCCGGTGTTCAAAATTTTTCATTCTAACTATGTGTATATGTCCAAAATGGTGCTTTTACGCTTATTTTTAATTTCGGACAGAATCATATTTTTATTTAAATTTGAAAATTAGATAAATGTATTTATCCCAAACTTAATTAAATCAAGCCCTAAACTATATATATATATATATATATATATATATATATATATATATATATATATATGCATTCTCTAAATTCAAGTAAACTCCTAATGCCTAGAACTCGAATTTTGACATATAAATACACGTGTGTTTATGGTTCATAGAAATGAATGGATAAGTACTTGAAATTTTTCACAATGTATATATACAACTAGTATTTATGGAAATAAAGTCATATATTTGGTGAATATCCTCCTTTAATAACAATCCCATATTTATATATATTATGGATTAACCACGTGTCCATCTTCGTATCCGCATTATTGTGTCCATTTCATACATCCATTTAAAGTGTCCTTACGTGTAGTGTCCATTCATTGTGTCCAAACATATGTTTGCTCAAAGTGATCATTTGTGTTGTGTCCATGACAATAAATTTTCTTGTTTCCGTATCCAAACATTATATCGTAATATAGGTGAATATATATTTTATGCTAGCATGTTGTACACATATATACACATTCATGTATTTATATACAAGTATCATATATATATGTAACAAAAATTCATTTCAAAATATCTAATTCATTATATATTCAATACTTGTGTCCATGTATGGTATGTCCACGTGTTGTTGTATCCAAAATAGATTCTCTTTCAAATTTTCAAAGTCTATTTCCATATTACATCCTCACAAAGATTTTGTCATGAATTTAGTTAAATTTCATAATGTAATTAACTCATATTAATTCAAGAGAATTTAGGAAATTAATTCTTGAGCAAATATTCAAGAGGAAGAGAGAAATTGAAGAGGACTTGCCTTGGGTTGAAGATGACCTAGGTTTCTCCACAAATTTCCTAATTTGAACCCAACAATAGTTCAAAAATACACTTTTGTTAGTAAACCCTAACCTAGGTTTGAAATTTTGAAAGAAATTTGAGAGAAGAAAGGGGGGTTTTACCTTGGGTTTAAGGAGTGGAAGAAGAGGAAGAGGAGGAGGAGGAGGAGATGAAGCTGGAAGTGGTGGTGGACGGCGACGTAGGGGTCGGCGGCGGCCGGAAGCGGGTCCGGTCGGCGGCGGCCGGAAGCGGGTCCGGGCGGCGGGCGGCGGGCGGCGGCGGTCGGTGGCGGGTTCGGCGGCGGGCAACGGCACAGTAGCAGCGGCAGCAGCGGCACAGTAGCAGCAGCAGCAGTAGCAGTATAGTAGCAGCAGTAGCAGTAGCAGTAGATGGAGATGGGGAGAGGAGTGGAATGGAGGAATGAAGGAAATGGTGGGTAGAGAGGAAAAATAGGGAAGAAGGAAATGAAGAAGAGGTTGTGTGTCATGAGAGGGGGCTCCTCTTGCCATTTGGCAAGTTAATAATGCCACTCACCCTTAGCTTTTGACACCTAGCCTCTCCAAAAATTTCCACATACTCCATGATGACACATCACTAGTTTGGGTAGGTAAATTCAGAATTTAAATTTACAAAAATTTTGGGTCTTAATAATTTTTTTTATATGATTAGCATTACCATTATTTGTTAATTATTATTAAAGGATAATTAGAGCATGTCTACCATCCTTAGAAAAATTTCTACCTCGAAATTTGAAATACTAAAATAACAATATGATTACTGACCTGTTTCAGTGAAAAGGTACAGGTATTGCCTCCGCATATCTTCTTCCTTTTTCCAAGTTGAATCTCCAGAAGAATCCTTGCTCCAAGCTACTCGGATTAACAGAATGACCCGATTTCGAAGAATCTTGTCTCTTCGATCCAAAATACCAACATGTTTCTATTCTATCCTTAGAGTTGGCCCGACGGTGATCTCTGAATGGTCTAATACATGACTTGGATCCGATACATATTTTCGGAGCTAAGACATATGGAATACATCGTGTACTTCTTCAAGGGTTGGTGGACGATCTAGTTTGTAGGATACTCTCCCAATTCTTTCTAGCACATCAAATGGCCCAATATATCTTGGACTCAACTTCCCTCGAGTTCCGAATCTAATTGTTCCTTTTGTTGGTGAAAATTTCAAGAATACATGATCACCGGGATGGAATTTCAACATCCTTCGATGTTTGTCAGCCCACATCTTTTGTCTATCTTGGACGCCTTGCAGGTGACTTCTTGTAGCTTTGACCTTGTTTACTGTCTGTGTAACCAGTTCTGGACCTAGCAATTGTCTTTCTCTGACATCTATCCAACATACTGGTGATCTACATTTTCTTCCGTACAAGGCTTCAAAAGGTGTCATTTTGATACTATCATGGTTATAGGAAAATTCCACCAAATGTAGATGGTCATCCCATGATCCTCCAAAGTCTAACGTACAGGCCCTTAGCATGTCTTATAATGTTTGAATTGTCCTTTCGGACTGACCATCTGTTTGAGGATGATAGGCGGAGCTGAACTTCAATCGGGTATTAAGATTTTCCTGCAGACTCTTCCAAAAATGTGAGGTAAACCTGGTGTCTCTGTCTGATATTATACTCACTGGTACTCCGTATTGTTTGACAATCTGTCTCATATACATCTCAGCCAGTGTTTCTGTTGACTGTCCGACTCGAAAGGGTAGGAATCGAGCCGTTTTAGTAAGTCTATCTACGATAACCCAGATAGTATTATCACCCTTTTGGGTCTTAGGCAGTCCTATCACGAAATCCATTGTAAGATGCTCCCATTTCCATTCCGGTATGGGCAAAGGCTGAAGAAGTCCTGCGGTTCTCTGGTGTTCTGCTTTCACTTGTTGACAGAATAGACATTTAGATACAAACCTGGCAACTTCTCTTTTCATTCCATGCCACCAGAAATTTTGTCTCAAATCCTGGTACATCTTAGTACTGCCCGGGTAGATAGAATATTGCGAGTTATGAGCTTCTGACATAACTTATGCCCGCAATTCTCCACCAGGTACGCACAATCTATCTCTGAATCTTAATGATCTGTCTGGATGCTTCCTCATCCCGGTCTGGAGCCCTTCATTTGTTTGTTTCCAGATTTTCTGAAGTTTTGCATCACCTTATTGAGCTTCCTTGATTCTAACTACTAAGGAGGATTGTATTTGTAAATTTTCCGACTTTCCTTCTGCTGTAGGGCATATTACTTCAATTCCCATTTTTCTCAAATCCTCTAGGATTTCTTTTGGGGTATTCATGAATAATGTCGTTGGCTTCCTGCTTAGTGCATCTGCGACCTTATTATATTTACCAAGATGATATTCCATTTTCATATCAAAGTCTTTAAGTAACTCTAGCCATCTTCTTTGTCGCATATTGATCTCTTTTTGGGTAAATACATACTTTAAACTTTTGTGACCTGTATAAATCTTAATCATTTTTCCATACAAGTAATGTCTCCATAATTTAAGTGCAAATACGACAGCTGCAAGTTCTAAATCATGAGTCGGGTAATTTCTCTCATGTTGTTTTAGCTGTCGAGAGGTATAGGCTATAACTCTTCCGTGCTGCATTAGCACACAACCTAGCCCCTTGTCTGAGGCATCACTGTATATCTCATATCCACCCGATCCTGACGGTAATGCCAATACAGGTTTTGAAATCATCCTTTCCTTTAATTCTTCAAAAGTTGCTTGGCATTTCTCCGTCCAATTGAATTTTTCTTCTTTCCGGGTTAGCCAAGTTAAAGGTTCCGCGGTTTTTGAGAAGTTTTCCACGAAGCGTCTATAGTAACCGGCTAAACCCAAGAAACTTCGAATTTCTGCTACACACTTTGGTGTTGGCCAGGATTTAACAGCTTCTACCTTCTTTGGATCTACTGAAATTCCTTCACCACTGATAATATGACCTAGGAAGGATATATGGTCCAGCCAAAATTCACATTTGCTCAATTTGGCGTATAGCCGTTCTTCTCTCAAAGTCAGTAGTACTATTCTCATATGCACTTCATGTTCTTCTTCGTTCTTTGAATATATAAGGATATCATCAATGAATACAATCACGAATTTATCCAAGTATTAATAGAATATTCGATTCATCAAATCCATGAATATAGCAGGAGCATTTGTTAACCCGAATGGCATAACTAAGAATTCGTAATGCTCATACCGAGTTCTAAATGTTGTCTTCTGGATATCTTCCTTCTTGACTTTCACTTGATGATACCCAGATCTCAAATCAATCTTTGAGAATACCTTGGCCTCTCCTAGTTGATCAAATAACTCATCAATACGGGATAAGGGATACTTATTTTTGATTGGTACATCATTCAAGGCTCTGTAATCTATTACCAGTCGTAAAGTTCCATCCTTCTTCTTTACGAATAACACTGGCGCACCCCAGGGTGAGGCACTTGGTTGTATGAATCCCTTTGATAATAATTCTTTTATTTGTTTGTTAAGCTCTGCTAACTCTTCCTTGTTCATGGGATATATCTTTTTAGCTATAGGTACTGTCCCAGATATTAAATTGATAGAGAATTCTACTGCTCTATCCGGTGGCAATCCTGGTAGATCTTCTGGAAAAACATCCTTAAAATCTTCTACAACTTTTGGAAATTATTTTTCCTCCAGTTCTTGGAATTTTTCTCGAATTGGCAGTTCGAGTTTCTCCAATTCTCCAGCATCAAGCTCTTTCTGGTTTCGATTAAATTCATATGTTTTATTATTGGAAGTTGAAATAAAATTCTTCCTTTACCACAGTCTATATTGGCCGACGTCCTGGTTAGCCAATCCATCCCAAGTACTACATCATAATTGTTCATTGGGAAGACCAATAGTCTTACCCGAAAAGCTCCACCACCCAATTTTACTGGGCAGGCGTTGCAAACATAGCTAACCTTTACCATGCCATTGCCTGTAAGAATATTTAGATTCCTAACCAGGGGTTGTGATTCAATTTCCCGTTGTGATAACTAGCAGATATAAAGGAGTGTGTGGCTCCTGAATCAAATAAAACTGATGCTGGATATGATGAAACTAATATAGTACATGTTACTACTTCGCCTGCAACCTCAGCTTCTTCAGTATCCAGCATAAATGCTTGTCCATGTTTCTTTTTCTTCTTCCCAGCCCGGGGTTGTCTAGCCTTCTGTACTTGTTGGAATTGATGGGCTTGTGATGTGAGTGGTGGTCTTTGTTGCTCATAGGTTATCATGGCCTGGTGTACAGGTGCTTGTAGCAAGGGTCGAGAACCATTTCCTTGGAGCATTGGCTTGCCCTAATTCCCTCGGAACGTTTGCCATGCTCCCTGCCCTAGATTTTGGATTACAGGCCTGGTGGTCGATTGTTGTAGACATTGACTAGTCTGGTGGTTAGCTGAACCACATCTTAGACATAATCCCAATAGCTTTCTACAGTTTCCTTTTAAATGTCCAGGCTTGTGGCAATAATTGCAAATGAACGGTCCATCCGAATTATCAACTTGGGGACGTTTGGATGGTCCCTGCCACTGATTCCTGGAGGATGGTACTCCCGACTCCAGAGCCCTCTTCTGAGCTTGGGGTCGGAACGGTTGTTCCTTCTTCAACATTATTTCCTGGTTTCGGGCAGCTTCGGTTATTTCAGAGTACGTCTGGCACCGATAGGCTGCTACTTTACTGTTTAGCTGTCCTCTCAATCCTTCCAAAAACCTTGATACCTTAGTTTCTTCATCTACTACCATGTATGAAGCAAAATGACTAAGCTTGGAGAATTTGGCGGTATACTCATCAATTGTGAGCCTTCCCTGCTTCAAATGGATAAATTTTCGTTCCAGCTCCATTCTAGCGGACTTTGGGAAGAATCTTTCTCGAATTTCTTTTTAAATTCTTCCCAGGATACTGCATCACCAGACTCCTCGGGATGCTCTGCACTCCACCAATGCTCAGTAACATCCTCCAGCTGGATGTAGACTGTAGAAACCATATTTCCAGGACTAACCTTTACTGCCTTTAATAATCCTTCAATGGTCCTTATCCATTGCCCTGCTTCTATCGGGTTCTCCGTTCCACGAAATTTTGGTGGCCTAAGATCTCTAAAATCTGCTATTGTCCCATCTTTGGAGTTTGTTGCCCACATTTGATCCAGTACTTTAGCAGTAGTGGCTTGGGCCGCGTTCGCATGTTGACTGTTAGATTCTAAAACTTGTTGAAACAGTCGATACATGTCCGAGATAGATGGTTTGGCTTGGCCTTGAAATGATGATGATGCGTGGGACTGTCCTGGATCAGACATTATCCTAAAATTTTGAATAAACAAATTTTCTCAGGAATAGTCCTTTGTAATGCCCACAGAAAATTTTTGCATGGCTTAGCAATAAAGGAATATGATTCATAAAGTAAAACACTAGAAGACAAGCATATTTCATTCACTCTTATCGAAGTGTGATACAAATATGCTGCTAAGTCTTATCTTACATACCCATACATACCTTTTTACATATCTTCCCTTACTTTCGAGTTATTATACATACAAATCTGCTATGCTACATAGCAGAGAAAGGAAAACAACCCCTTACATACTTAAGATTCCTTATTCTAGTTACCTACATATAAGAGTTTGTTCATAACTAAGGATCGTCACTTCAGGATGTAACTCTTGGAAGTCATTTAATGTTCCTTCGTATCCTTCAAGTACGGGACATATGTATAGACAATCGGGGTCTCGAACATATATAAAGTAGACCTGCCTTTCGTGGTCTATTTCGGCACCGCTTTCGATATCTCGGATAACGGGATTCATTACTCCATAATATACTTCATAGAGTGGTATGTCGTACCAGTCTGGTACCCTCCAAAGTTCCCTTACATGTTGCTGGTACCCATATAGGGTACGGTCACTCTCATCCCATGGCAAGCTTGGAAGAAATAGATCCATACCTACATACACAATATTCTTTAACTAAAGCCATATTTGGAGGGAGTATAAGGACAAGAACATGGAGTCATACATACTTTATTTATTTTCAATACAGTACATAGTCAATCATTACATGCTTGCTATTTACATTCTTACACTTTTACATATTAGTGGCTTATATCCACATTTTTCTTATATTGAGGATTTTGGCCTCAGGATAGGTTGACATCCACTCCTCCAGGGTGCCGTTGTGTTTGGACCCTGGTTCTCCGGATGATTGTGCCTTAATAAGCACATAATAATTTACTATATTGTAGTATTCCTTTCTTTCATCCACGATATCTGTTACTACCGGATGCTTCAGTTCGTAGTGCACCCCGTAAACTTCTTTCATCCCTTTGGGTGCTACTCGCCACATCTTCTTCATGAACTCATAATATTCGTCCAAGCTGTGGCTGTCGTTGTCCAATCTTGCAAAAGGCACAAATCGGGACATTATCTACACTAAGAACCTTTAGGTCAGTATACCTTTAATTAAGATTAAAATAAATGTGTTAGATAGTAAAAATAATCATTTGTATAATGCTACTAATTATTGATACTACCTTCTTTAGGGATCTCTATGGTAAGATTGGGACTCAAGGTTTCACCTATAGGTTCATAATCTATATTCTACTTTATACCTAGACCTATATCTGTCCTAAATTTTCCATTCATTGCTGACCAGCATGGGCCACCAACAAAAGACGTGTCACGTCCCGTATTCCAGAATCACGGTGACGTCAAGAAACATCCTCAGGCTACGCGTCGAATTCGCGATTGTCGCCTGAAATCAGCAGAATGAAAAATACAAGAAAATTACTACATTTATCAATACAACTTTAGTCATATCATACATCAAGAGTTTCTTTAAGAGTACATTAGCTATAAGTCGGTTACAACAAAATGTTATAGATATGACTGACTATAAAAAAATTGGTTGCCACCTCCTGAGGTTCTTTCAGATCGTCTATCATACAGGGGTAATGGATCTGCTGGAACGTCATCCTCTCCTAGTGAACAAATACTAGGTCGTTTAGAAACGACAAACAAGTCATCGGTCAAGAACGGTAATTAAACCCGCACAGTAACGGATTTTAGTTAATTGGGTTTACTGTTAATAGCGGGTTTGGGTTTAGGCCCAATGGGTTTGGGCTGAATTTTATATATATATATATATATATATATATATATATATATATATATATATATATATATATATATATATATATATTGAAATTTAGAAAATTAGTTTAACTTTTATGGATGTAAATTGAATACCTCAATATTAATTATTTTTATCTCTTGCATAAACACTTAATATGCATACAATAACGTATATTCCAAATGAAATGCAATTTGAGAACAACCATTCCGAATACTCTCCTAATCAGCTTTTCCGACAACAATCCCATATACCTGGGATCAGGCTATAACTTGGTGGCGCGGTGCTTAGAATCCGGCCCTGCCTCTCTTGGGCTTAAATGTACTGAGTCTCTCTTGAACCCAGAAAATCACCAAATCGATGTTGCTGTCGAAGAGGTACAATTGTTAGATGGCACGGAATTAAATCCGATCATGCCTCTCACGGGCTAAATGGATGGCTCGGATCATTACAATCCGGCCATGCCTCTCATGGCTAATTACCGTTCTTGACCGAGGACTTACTTGTCGTTTCTAAACAACCTAGTATTTGTTCACTAGAAGAGGATGACGTTCCAGCAGATCCATTACCCCTGTATGATAGACGATCTGAAAGAACCTCAGGAGGTGGCAACCAATATTTTTGTAATCAGTCATATGTATAATATTTTGTTGTAACTGACTTATAGCTAATGTACTCTTAAAGAAACCATTGATGTATAATATGACTAAAGTTGTATTGATAAATATAGTAATTTTCTTGTATTTTCAATTATGCTGATTACGGGCGACAATCGCAAATTCGGCGCGTAGCCTGGGATGTGTTTCTTGACGTCACCGTGAATCTAGAATACGGGACGTGACACGTCTTTTGTTGGTGGCCCATGCAGGTCAGCAAATAATGAAAAATTTAGGACAAGTATAGGTCTAGGTATAAAGTAGAATATAGATTATGAACCTATAGGTGAAACCTTGAGTCCTAATCTTACCATAGAGATCCTTAAAGAAGGTAGTATCATTAATTAGTAGCATTATACAAATAATTAGTTTTACTATCTAACCCATTTATTTTAATCTTAATTAAATGTACACTGACATAAAGGTTCTTGGTGTAGATCATGTCCAGATTTTTGCCTTTTGCAAGATTTGGCAACAACAGCCATAGCTTGGACGAATATTATGAGTTCGTGAAGAAGATGTGGCGAGTAGCACCCAAAGGGATGATAGAAGTTTACGGGATGCACTACGAACTGAAGCATCCGGTAGTAACAGATATCGTGGATGAAAGAAAGGAATACTATAATATAGTAAATTATTATGTGCTTATTAAGGCACAACCATCCGGAGAACCAGGGTCCAACACAACGGCACCCTGGAGGAGTGCAGGTCAACCAATCCTGAGGCAAAAAATCCTCAATATAAGAAAAATGTGGATATAAGCCACTAATATGTAAAAGTGTAAGAATGTAAATAGCAAGGATGTAATGCTTGACTATGTACTATATTGAAAATAAATAAAGTACGTATGACTCCATGTTCTTGTCCTTACACTCCGTCCAAATATGGTTTTATTTACAGAATATTTTGTATGTAGGTATGGATCTATTTCTTCCAAGCTTACCATAGGATGGGAGTGACCGTACCTTATATGGGTACCAGCAACATGTAAGGAAACTTTGGAAGGTACCAGACTGGTACGACATACCAGTCTATGAAGTATATTATGGAGTAATGAATCCCGTTATCCGAGATATCGAAAGCGGTGCCGAAGTAGACCACGAAAGGCAGGTCTACTGTATATATGTTCGAGACCTCGATTGTCTATACATATACCCCGTACTTGAAGGATACGAAGGAACATTAAATGACTTCCAAGAGTTACATCCCGAAGTGACGATCCTTAGTTATGAACAAACTCTTATATGTAGGTAACTTAGAATAAGGAATTATAAGTATGTAAGGGGTTGTTTTCCTTTCTCTGCTATGTAGCATAGCAGATTTGTATGTATAATAACCCGAAAGTAAGAGAAAATATGTAAAAAAAAAAGGTATGTATGAGTATGTAAGATAAGACTTAGCAGCATATTTGTTTCACATTTCGATAATAGTGAATGAAATATGCTTATCTTCTAGTGTTTTACTTTATGAATCACATTCCTTTATTGCTAAGCCATGCAAAACTTTTCTGTGGGCATTACAAAGGACTATTCCAGAGAAAATTTATTCATTCAAAATTTTCAGGATAATGTCTGATCCAGGACAATCCCACGCATCATCATCATTTCAAGGCCAGGTCGAACCATCTATCTCGGACATGTATCGACTGTTTCAACAAGTTTTAGAATCTAACAGTCAACATGCGAACGCGGCCCAAGCCACTACTGCTAAAGTACTGGATCAAATGTGGGCAACAAACTCCAAAGATGGGACAATAGCAGATTCTAGAGATCTTAGGCCACCAAAATTTTGTGGAACGGAGAACCCGATAGAAGCAGGGCAATGGATAAGGACCATTGAAGGATTATTAAAGGCAGCAAAGGTTAGTCCTGGAAATATGGTTTCTACAGTCCGCATCCAGCTGGAGGATGTCGTTGAGCATTGGTGGAGTGCGGAACATCCCGAGGAGTCTGACGATGCAGTATCCTGGGGAGAATTTAAAAAAAAATTTGAAGAAAGATTCTTCCCAAAGTCAGCTAAAATGGAGCTGGAACGACAATTTATCTATTTGAAGCAGGGAAGGCTCACAGTTGATGAGTATACTGCCGAATTCTCCAGGCTTAGTCGTTTTACTTCATACATGGTAGCAGATGAAGAAACTAAGGTATCAAGGTTTTTGGAAGGATTGGGAGGACAGCTAAAAAGTAAAGTTGCAGCCTATCGGTGCCAAACGTACTCTGAAATAACCGAAGCTGTCCGAAACCAGGAAAGAATGTTGAAGGAGGAACAATTGTTCCGACCCCAAGAAAGGGGTAGCTTTTCACCAGAAACTTCGCCTTCTCCTAGTGAACAATACTAGGTCGTCAGAACGACAGCAAGTCCCCGGTCAAGAACGGTAAAAAATAAAAATATAATATGATATTATAAGGAATGATATGGAATGACTTACATTGAAGTTAGGAAAGTAAGTTGAATAATCATACCTACAACTCTAATTTAATTCCTAAGCTATTGTCCTTATAGTGTCCAACAGAGCAAACAATACAATCCTATTTCACTACCACAAACAAAGACAAGTTTCCTAAATGATGATGCAATTCGGAGAACAACTTTTTGAATATTCACAATAACTATTTCCCTGACAACAATCCCGTATACCAGAGATCAGGCTGTAACTTGGTGGCACGGTGCTTAGAATCCGGCCCTGCCTCTCACGGGCTTAAATAATTAAATCCTTGGTTCACCTATTCGATGTTTCCAATCGAATAGGTATGTTCAATTAACTGAGACTTGATGGCACGGTGTTATAAACCCGGTCATATCTCTCATGGGCTAAAATAGATTGATGGCACGGTTGTTAAATTTTGGCCCTGCCTCTCATGGACTAAAATGAGCTAAGCCTCACATACTCAATTCGCAAAGCCCTACGAATGAGCTTAAATTATTGATCAGTTTTTTGTTATTATTATGTTACGGAACTTCGTAAGTGATATTCAAGTTGTTCTCTCCCGTCCTATGTTTTCTAATCCTAAGCTACAACCAATTCTTAATTCTATTATCTTAATTAATTTTGCTCTGATATCAATTACAAGTGTATAATCTGGAGGTATCCGGATACAAGTTTTTAACTTATCCGTAATTCCAGGAAGCAGTAAAAATCAATTTTTCCGTATAGAGATTATTGTAATGCAAGAACACACATTTCAGATAATAATCTTCCAATTTTATAGAGCAGCAATACCAAAATCCAATTTTCATTGTTTTTAGTTGCGTGACTTGTGTCTGTCCTATGTATTCTGGACTCTTGCTGCTTGTCTCCTACTTAAATTGAATTTAAGTTGTCGTAAGTCTATCGCTAATATATATACATATATAGGGATTAGGAAATATCAATAGTATTTCCGGTCATCGAAATTTGGTTGAACTCCCAAAATCCTTAAATTTTTGGCAGAAACTCCTTTGTAATTTGGCTCCGAAAACAGTTTATATATTACACCCGGAGCAACCCTCCGTAGAATTTAAACCTGGGTTCGTCGACCCCTTCGGTAGAGCAACTCTCAACACCGGAATCACACGCAGTTATATATTTATAAATTAAAATTCAAAAGCCAAAAAATTTCTTATTTCTTACCTAGCAAGCGTGCTTAGCATTCCTTACCAATTTACAGCAATGATATAGAGCAATTAGTTAGCACTTCGGTACTCTTATCACAAACACAAGAAAAACTAGCATTTCTTATTAGTAACCATAATTCACAAGAATGAATTATATTCGAAATAAATTTGAATAGTACCTATATTGCATTTGTAGAGTTTCCTAATTCCACAAGATCCATTACAACAATTCAAACTTACTAAACGTTGAAATTATAGAAAAAAAAATCAGATTAGAGTTCAAAAAAATATAGATAATATGACCTTGTATTATGTATGAAAATAATTTCTAAGGTCGTCTATACATCCCTACTTTAGTGTTTCAAAAAAAACATCTTGTACTAGCCTCAAGAGTATCCATCTACGCCCAAAACAATTTTGGAAAGCCATTATCTATTCCAAGAAAAAATTATATATAGTGACTAATAAATATAAATTCAAAATCGATTAGTACAATTTAAAGTATACCATATTGAATCTAGTAATTTGTTTTGCTATCTTAAATTTGAATCCTACTTAATATAACACCCATGTATCATTACACCCTGAATAATTATCATAATTAGCCATTTCACAATTTCATAATTGTTTACATATATCATAATATTTACCCATAACATTCAAATCTCTATATATATCCGAATACATATCAAGTCTATCATCAACATATCATATATTTAAAACTCAGAGTTATTATGTCAAAATCATATTGGCGAGTCATGCAGAATCCTAGTTTGTGTGTCTGTGGCGTACCATGCACACGTATGTATACATAAATTCAGAATATTCAGAATGTAAACTAATTTAACTTGAATATTAACCAAAGAAAAGGCCTAACATATACCATAAATCATTTTCTTGTGTTGATGTGTCCATATTGTGTCCTGAATACGTGTTCAAAATTTTGGCATATAAATAACCTTATAAATTTATAAAAGATCAGAATTAAAGGATGAATAACCATGATTCACTAATACTACTTCATTATATATATATATATATATATATATATATATATATATATATATATATATATATATATATATATAATTTCAGAATTATATGTACAAAATAGAGCCGTATCGATTCCGTGTCCTGCGGTCATGTCCGAGTGTCTATATTTAATCAAAATCATATATTCATATTATATTTGATTTATATCTACCATAACCTATAACCTATAATAGAGTTTTAAACAAAATTTTTTGATTTGAAATAGAAAAGAAAGGAAGGAGGACTTGCCTTGTTTGAGCAATCTAGAATTTTTCTCCCAAGTGAAATTTGGTTCTGTGCCTTCTTTATACTCTTTCCCTAACCCAAAATTTCAAAAGTTAATTTCTGACCTAGGCTCAGATGGAGAAAATTAAGAAAATTCATAGAAGGTGGAGGAATTTGTACCTAGGGCATGGGAAGGAAGGAGTTGAAGGAAATGAGGCCGAATGGTTGCGCGAGGTGGCCGGCGGTGGGCGCGTGGGTGGCCGGCGGCGGGCGCGCGGGGGTCGCAGCAGTATCAACAACAGTGAGAAGGAGAAGAGGAATAGAGGAAGAGTGAAGTGAAGAAGATGGTTAAAAGAGAGCTGATGTGAAAATAGTTATGTAGGTTTGAGTTTTCATTAGAAATGGTGGAGACATGAGAGAGACGTGTGTAATTTTTGGAAATTGAGAATGGAGGAGGAGTTGCCAGCAACATGCTGAATAAGGGGGAAGAAATTTCGGTGGGTACTATGAAGCCAATGGTTTTACTTTCTCCCCCATTTAAATACTTGGTTGTTCACTTAAGTCCCCCTTTATAGAAATATTTGGAAAAGTTGCAAAAGAATTTTATTATGAAATGGTTTTATATATATATATATATATATATATATATATATATATATATATATATATATATATAAAACGTATTTTACAAACTCAAGATATAAATACAAATATACATATTTATATATTATTTTCGAATACAGTTCTGACATAAATCATTTCCATCAAGATCAGATACTTCATTATGTTTTAAAACACCTTCAAGATTATGACAATAGTCTTTTAAATAATTATCATAATCAACTTCCTCAAGTCAAACAAAAATCCAAAAATATTTTCATTGATTGAAGTTGTTCGAACCCGAGGACCCCCCGGAAAGCCTTCAAGGTTACTTCATTATGTTTTTGGGCGGTTACATTTTTTTTTCTAGATTATTTAGATATTGGTTTTCAGATTTGAGCTTGGACTTTTTTGTTGTTTCCAGATTGGGTCTTTGTTTTATCATTATTTTTTTTAAAATTATGAAATATCTAGTCTATTTTAAAATTTTAGGGCGTTAGAAAATTGGGGGCCAAGGCAATCGCTCACCTCGCCCGCGCCCGTGCCTTCCGAAGGAACGATATATATATATATATATATATATATATATATATATATATATATATATATATATATATATATATATATAACCAAAAAAAAAAAAAAAATATAACCAAAGCCTTATGGGTGGACCGGATTCGTGAGTGTATCACTACTCCCACGTTCTCTATACTTATCCAGGGGCAGCCTTATGGGTACTTTGGGAGTAACAGGGGTCTGAGGCAGGGGGACCCGCTCTCCCCCTACTTATTCACCATTGTGATGGAGTACTACACATGTATGATGGATATAGCAGTGCACAGGAAGCAGCTTATACCTCTCTTCCGGCAGGTCGATCCTATTGTCTCACATCTTATATACGCTGATGACTTATTAGTTTTTCTCGAGCCGTCAAGGGGGAGTATCGATTCCCTCAACAAGATTTTGGAGGAACTTGGTCTGCTGTCGGGTCTACAACTCAATCGGGACAAGAGCCAGGTCTATTTCAACAAGGATTGTCAGGGGAAGGAAACTTGGTCGAATTTGCTTAGCATCGAGCAAGGTCAGCTTCCAGTCAGGTATCTCAGTCTCCCTCTTTCGATCAACTACGCAAGGGATTTAGATTGTGAAGGATTGGTACAGTATGTACAATCGAGACTTGAGGGGTGGCAAGCTCAATTACTATCCTTCGGGGGACGAATCGAACTTGTGCGCTCTGTTATTTTTGCTATTGTTCCTTATTGGTTGCAGGCTATCCACATTCCAGACAAGACGATCCTGAAAATTGAACGACTTTGCGCCAATTTCGTATGGCGAGGAGGATACCACTCGATTGCATGGGACGAGCTGTGTCGGCCAAAGGAGGAGGGGGGGCATTGGCCTTCGTTCCTTGAGTGTTCTCCGGGAGGTAGCTTTACAAAAGCTGGTTTGGAAGTTCCTTGAGGGGGAGTCATTATGGGCGCGATGGACTAATAGTAGATACGTGCGATCTGGCAACTTCTGGACTCTCAATATAGACAACAACTCATCGGTGACATTCAAAAACATGTTGCGAATTCGACATTCTCTGAAGGCTAAAATCACTAGGGTCATACATAATGGGCGATCGACCAATTTATGGTTCGACCCTTGGTTACACCATCAGAGTCTCGTCGACAGGTTCGGGTGGCCCTTGTCCGAATTGTATGGGAGGTCGGAAGCTTTGGCGGTGTTGATCCAGGATGGGGCGTGGCAGCTTAACGCCAGAATGTTTGGCCATTGGCTGGACGAGGAAATTGCTAGTGTGCCCATATTCCGTGAAGTCGGTTCCGATCATTGGGTCTGGGATGGTTCCTCGGATGGAAGATTCTCTGCTAAGCTGGCATATGAGAATATGTGTACACGCGGTCAGGTATTGGAGTGGACGAACATCGTATGGACCAAGGGTACGGCGGTTAAATGGCAATTATGTGCGTACAAGGCGGCTCGGGACCGGCTGTTGACCAAGGAGAGGCTACATAAGTTCGGTATCCCTATCACTGACCATGAGTGTGTACTTTGTGGTGGAGGACGAAAGACCAGGGATCATCTCTTTTTTCGATGTAGTTGGTCAAGGGCTATCTGATAAAATTGTCAGGTCCGAATTGGCTTGCCATCCTCCCATGTCAATGGGTTTCAGGATGTTCTACAGGAGATAGCTGCTCTGAAGACTCGTGGGATCAGTATATATAATAAAGCAAGAATCAGGCTTCTCTCGGCTGTCTGGCATGTCTGGAGGGAACGAAACAGGAGAATTTTTTAGGGTGTGCAGTCATCTATGCATTCTGTACTGAATAGTATAGACTGTGATACTAAGATTTTGTAACTTTGCTGCCGAGGTGCTTCCTGTGCTCTCGAGTAGTTGCTTGTATATTTATTTTTATCAATAAAGTACCCATTCTTAAAAATAAAATAAAAACCAAGCCTAATTATTTAAGCAATCTTCTAGTACTTTGATTCCTAAGAAAGAAATAAGACATCCTTGTATGCTTCTTTTAGCTTATAAAAATTCAAAACTTGTCCATGTTGGTTTCAGTTACATTATTTTACTTGTTAGCACTGACACATAACATGTTTGTATCCTCCTCTGTAACAGTATATTTCATAAGCAATAGAAAAGTGTCCGTAGTTCTATTGTACAAGTGAATGTGTTTGAGAGAGTAAAACAAATGTCATTAAACAAATTGAGTGACAAGAACACACCGCTTGGTCCGGTAACAACTAATCTGATCATACATAGATGTGTAGCCCTCTTACGCGACATTATTGATCTCAAAGCAATAAGAAAGTTGTTTGAACAAAGGCTACAGCTTTGTGAAGTATATATATAGTAATCCTATCTTTGCTACCAATATTAATGTTGTTCAAGGACACAGAAAAAGGAGGAAGCTGGAAGTCGTGACTCACTCATTTTTTCTCTTTTAATATTGACTCAAGGCCAACTGGTGAATTCAAAAACTTTGAGGACTATATCAAACCCAGTTGGGATCTGCCATATAAATAGTAGCACATTCAAAGTATTTAATGCAATATGAAGACTTCTGGCTGTTTCATTTCCTTTCTGCATTGCTGGAACAAGAGCTGCTGCCAATGCCCATAAAACTGTGATACCTACATCAGTGATAAAAGAAACAATCTTCATGTCAGTGGGAAATTAATTAAGCCATTGTGCAATGAGCACGATCATATCAACTAGTAAAACTTGGGGGGTTATATACACGAAAACTGAGCTGGCTAACTTCAAATTTTGGTCTATATATTTGCATCATCATTAGAAGTTACCAAATATAGTTTGGCTTATCATGTGGTTTTCTTAAATGTTTCACAAGCTTCAAGGATATATTTCTGGCCATGATCTTAGATTCATCTTCTTGTAAGCTCACTCATTATAATTGAGATAGACTAGTGCATAGATCAGATATTAAGTTCAAAAAGAAAATAGTAAGCTAAATGTTATAAATGTAACTATATAATGCTAGAACAGACTAGAGTAGGCTAATCCAGTAATCCTCAGCCTCACTGCTTACAATTGAGCTTGACCAGTGCATAGATCAAATATTAACTTTATCTATTTTATAAAGGAAATTATAAGCTAAGCTTTCTAATACTTTTGGTTTCCGTTCTAGTATTCTATTGTGGGAACTTAAGGCTGTGTTTGGTTGGTACGAAAGCAAAGCTAACAGTGGCGGAGCTAGCATCTAAAATTAGATAGATAGAGAGAGAGAGAGAGGGTAGCTTGAGCGACACGAGAATACTAGTGCCGTGTAGTCTAAAGTACCAAACTTTTGACAATTTATTTATCCAAAGAAGAGAATAAAACATAATTAAGAAAAGATTTCAAAAAATAAAATAAAATTTTTGGGCGGGCTACAGCCCGACCCGTGCCCCGCCCTGCTGTACCTCCGCCCCTGAAGCTAAATGTTTTATTAATCCTGATTGCAGGAGGTTCTATGAACTAACATCAGTACCAATTAAGCATGATCATATGAAACTGAAAATAAAATTGGATCGAACTCTCACCAGCTCCAGCGAACAAGTGCGGGCCAGGGAAGAGCTTCCCGGTGCGAGTCCAGGTGTTGAAACAACCGCCAACAGCCTCCAACACCCCGAAACCCAGCAATATCGAGCCGGCATTGAAATGCCTGTCCCGGTATCCCCCTTTCAGCAGCACCTTCCTCTCCTAGCAATACCGAAGAAAAAGCGCATAAGTACATAACTAAAACACACAACATTCATCGAGTGTCCAAGTCCGACACAAAATCTCTAGAGTTGTTGCGGGAGTTGAGAGTTATATACTTATATCACTCAGCATGACCTATTTGATAAAATTCGCTTAAAATGCAACCTAGATGGCTCTTATAAAGGGTAGATACGATGCTTACTTCTGTGAGCTGCTTAATTTTCTTCTCCACGGGTGAGAGAGGTGGCGCTGGCGGTGGCTCCGTAGTTGCACCATCGGCGCCTACAGCGACAGCGGCTGGCACAGGAGGCTTGACCTGTTTCTTGAGCTCATTGATATCGTCCTGGATTGTTCTCACTCGGCGCCACTGCCAACCAAGGTAGCCTGCCCAGAGAGTGTAGAAAAAGAGGCCTCCCATCACCAATGGATGTATAAGAGCCACTGACCGGCCCTCGAGAATGCCGAACTCGCCGCCAACAGCTAGAGCATCCTTTACAATCCAAACAAAGTCGAGTACAATTCAATGTCGTGTCGTGTCGTGTCGCATTAGTTGTTGTTCAAGACCTTGCCACTGTAACAAAACTTTTAGAGTTGCGGCAAGGGTTCAAGATTATATATTTACAGCTGATTTATGGATGGTAGCTGGTTCATGCAGCGATATAATTTTCTTCTACGAAATCTGCTTAACATGGCGCGCGTGACTGATTTGAGCATGAGTTGTGAGGATTGAAAATTATGTATTCACATTACATATTGAAGTCTCCACCACTGCACCAAACGGGTGTGACGAGCGTTGAAGGTTAAATAGTTATATTATTCCAACAACCTTGTAGCTAGGTCGATGTCTATTTTGAACGGACGGAGTCTTGTCCAGGCCGGTTTCAACATTTTGGAGGCCCTAGACAAGTCTAAAAAAGAGACTCTTATGCCTCTATATAATTTTTATTGTTTTATTTACAAGTAACAAAGATATATTTACTTTGCGATCTCCTCCACCACTTATACGTTTTGTTCCAATCTTTAATCAATTAATATTAGAAGTTTTACAAGGTTAAAAAGACATTAGAAACTATAAATGAGATAAAACCTGCATGGAAGTGTTTGTTGAGGGGGAGACCATTTCATTTTTTCGTTGGAGTGAGATTTTTGGCAAAAAAAAAGTGAGAGAGATGATGAAGAGACCGCTTAGAAATAGGTACAATATTTTATGTTTCTTTTGAATATTTTATTTGACTCTTGTTCAGGCAGTCATAGGCTTTTCCAGGCCCATAGTTTTTTTTTGGACCGGTATAGAATAACAAAAAATTCAAAAGAAAATGGAGGCCCATTGGGGGAGGAGGCCTAGGCGGCTGCCTAGCCTGCCTGGCCCGGAGCCGGCAAGACTGTCTTGTAGGTCTGAGGTTTATTTTGAACAGAAAACTGGATTCAAGCTCCAGTAATTTTTTTACTAATTAAAGTTCATTTAAAATTCGCGTTACATGACTCGAATCTAAATTGTTTTGATACCATATTAAAGTCGCATCAAAATTCTAGAGGCGGGAGCTGAACGTTAAATATTTATATTAATTTCCAATAGGTTAATTTCTAGTAGCTAATGAAACAATACATGGAGGAGAAGAGAAGAGAAAGAGCTTGCCTGTGGTGGGTTGACGAGGAATGGTAGAGCGAAGGAGGCTGCGGCTGCCGCCGGGCTGAACTTGGTTAGGATGTTGGATGGTGAGAGCTGAAGAGTTTGGAGTTGGAGAGTTGGTTTGGAGAGCTTCTTGGGACATGAGGAGGAAATGGTGGGTTTGGGAAGAAACTTGACGAGGTTAAGAGTAGTGGTGGTGCTGGTGGCAGCCATTCGTGTGCTGTGTGCACTCCTACTTTGTGTCAGATTGAGGATGGAAGTTGAACGAGAGGAGATAGATAGAGGGAGGAAGGAAAGATAAGGAGTTGGAGGTTGGTGCCAAGTGAGTGGCTGGTTTAGTCGGAGGTTGGTGCAAGTGAGTGGCTGGTTTAGTCCAACTTCCCAAAGGCCAAGGTCTCGTTTGTTTGGTTCGCAGAAAAGAAAAGAAATTGATTCTTTGCAAATAAAAAATAAAAAAGAATAATATATATATATATATATATATATATATATATATATATATATATATATATATATATATATGGGAGCGGATCAAAGGCCCCGCCCGCGGAGCCCCGCCGAAGCCCCGCCCCCCCTGCACCGTCGGATCGCGCGGGGCCCGCGTGGAGCCCGCGCCCGCCCGCGCGATCCAACGGCTAAGGAGGGGCGGGGCTTCGGCGGGGCTCCGCGGGCGGGGCTCCCGATCCGCTCCCTATATTATATATATATATATATATATATATATATATATATATATATTCTCTAAGGAATTATAGTTACAATCAAAAAAAAATTCAACGTTCGAAAAAGTTAAAGAAATTGAGACAAAAAGTGAATCCCGTAGGGGAAAATGAATTCTTGCATGGATGGGAGCAACTATTTTCTTCTTCTTCTTTTTTTTTAAATCAATTTATTTTTCTATTCATTTTTTTTTGGCCTCCAAATACAGAAAAGAAATGACTTTTCTTTTTCAAGGTCTTGATTTTGCGAACCCAGCGAGACCAAAGATTGCTCCTCTGAAAAATTCAATTTTCCTATCAGTGCCAAGTGAGTGGCTGGTTTAGTCCAACTCCCCCAAAGATTGCTCCTGTGGAAACTTCGATTTTACTTCTTTTGATAAAGTAGAGTATATGCTACCAATGGACTACAAATTTGTAGTTGAAGGATGGATACACTTTTTGCAGAAATTGTAAAAAAAAAAAAAAAAAAAAAAAAAAAAAAAAAAAAAAAAAAAAAAACCCAAAACCAACAACAACCAACCTCTAAAGTTAAATTTCATTACCAATAAAGTTAAATTTCATTACCAAAAATCCTATAGTAACTCATGAGCTACTAATTTTTAAAACTCGACAAACTTTTAGATTACATGCATCTCATTTCTTAATTTTTTGAAGGACCTAAATAAAAAAGTCAAAAATCTAAATAAAAAAAATATGTACACGTGTCATAACTATATTGCGAGTTCTTATTGTAAGTTCGTATTTGAGTCTGTAGTGGTAATGACCCATTACTTGGATGGTAACTTTTCTAAATGGCATCTATATAGCCTCTCTTTTTTTCTGTTAAGCAAGCATCTTGGAGCACATGCATGTTTTGAGTTAAGAAAATTATGTCATTATGCCATTGGTAAGTTTTTTTTTAAAATGCTGCATTGTATAGCCTTTTCTCAATTAAGCAAGCATCATGGAGGATACAAATTCGAGTTGCAGAAACAATATATCTATTCTACTGTATAATAGAAAAACTTAGATGGTGAAACTTTTGAATTCCGAAAATACCCTTACATACTTATACTAATCTATTCTATTCTACTATATAATCTATTCTACTATATAATAGGAAAACTCAGATGTTGAAACTTTTGAATTCCGAAAATACCCTTACATACTTATACTAATTAAAAATTGTTCATTAATCTATTCTACTATATAATAGGAAAACTTAGATGGTGAAACTTTTGAATTCCGAAAATACCCTTATATACTTATACTAATTAAAAATAGTTCATTAATTTTAATAAGGACAACTTAGTAATTAGGAAGACTACCCTTTGGTCTTCCTAAACTAATTAAAAAATGTTAAAATACGTACAAAGCATGTGCACATATGCTAGTTTTAATAAGGACAACTTAGTAATTAGGAAGACTACCCTTTGGTCTTCCTAAAGAGTCTTCCTAAACTAATTAAGAAATGTTAAAATACGTGCAAGGCACGTGCACATATGCTAGTACTTATAATATAAATAAGACTGCATACATCTCAGTCATCCACATGATCCTCTATTTGGAGGATCCTCGTGACACGGAACAAGATAGACTGGACTAAGACTCCAACAATAAAGGCCCAACCATAGGCTTAACAACAACAACGACTGTAAAAAGGACGTCGTGAAGAACTTAAACCTTCGAATGTTTACTTTTCCATAAAGATCCTTGTGTGCTTTTACCAATGTCTTGTGGTAATATAAGCTTAGATTCAAGTATTAAATACCATCAATTTTACATATATTTTATGATTAAAAATCATGTGAAGGTTTTAGGTTTTGAAAACAACAATTTTATGTATGTCTTTGAAACCAATTTAACAACTAGTCCAACTTTGAATTCAATTGTAAATATAAATTAATCACAATTTCAACTTTGGGTCATATCCATCAAATAATAAAAATAGTGCAACCGAACAAATGGAATAGTTTATCGGTTCGATTTCGGTTATGATTCATTTCGATTTTGATTCAGTTCAAATCGAATAAACCAAACACTCACCCATAACTCGATCCACACAGTTTATATATATATATATATATATATATATATATATATATATATATATATATATATATATATATATATATATATATAGGTAATTATGGCGAACTCATCTCCACTGGGGCTCCGCATGCATCTCTCAACCACTAGGCTAGAGGTCATTTGCAACTTTGATATATATATATATATATATATATATATATATATATATATATATATATATATAGCAGATGACCTCTAGCCTACTGGTTAAGATATATATATATATATATATATATATATATAGCAGATGACCTCTAGCCTACTGGTTAAGAGAGATGCATGTGGCTTGAGTGGTCAGAAGTTCGAATCCCAGTGTGAACGATTCCAGAAACAATTTACCTGGTTTCAAATATATATATATATATATATATATATATATATATATATATATATATATATATATATATATATCAAAGTTCTACTGATAGCGTCGTGTTAACAGAAATTTGAAGTCCAGCTGCATTGTAGTACTTGACTATTCAGCTTAGTATAATCTGGGGCTAACCACAAAGTGCAGGTGAAGAAATCCAAGCATGACCATTAACAAAACTGAACCACACACCAATTTACATATACAACATGAATTTACATCAATAGTTTAATAATTTAGAGGTCATCAGAACTATGTTACATTGCAAGTATAATCCCTAAGTTAGATGATCCTGTATTTATTTTCCTACTTGACCTATGGGGAAAGGACTCAAAAGCTTCATCTTAAAATAAAAATCAAGAGCAATGGAAGCAGAAAGAAATATAAATACATTCTCGGCCACATGAACTGCCCCGTCAATGGAGTGAGATATCAAGCTGTTCATGTTCAACTCCAACGCCACCCTGCAATCAACCAAATTGGTCAACTTTGATTTTTAATTTTTTATACTTCAAGCCAAAATCGAGTTGAGGAGACACCAAATGGTAGATGAAGATGGAATCCTCGTTGAGAGGGGAACCTTTAACAAAGCCAAAAGCTGCAGATGTCCCTGTTTTGAGTTGGATATTCCTCCAGATCTCATCTTATTGTATAGCAGAACGTAACTCCAAACAATATACAGCTAACAAAGATGATCTCCAGGCCGTAAAGAACCAATTGAACAGGTTACAGAAGTTGTATCTTGATAAATGCAAATTGGCAAACTCGCAAGTGTGCCAACTATAGCTGATATTGATGCAGCTGTTACAGACTCAATTCTTTCTAGATCTTAATTTTATCTGTTCATCTGGAGCATCTCCCAAGTTGTTGTCCTCCATGTTAAATGATAAGAAGGTTCAGCTTCTTCCATCATAGCTCTTGCTTCTAATAATTTCCTTTGGGATTCTTAGATCTATAATGGAGAAGGAAAACTATATCAGAAGCAACCCAAACAGTATAGGGGTGAGAGTACTGCAACTAGCATTCACAACTATATTGAACATAGGAGGTGGGTGTAAAAAGTGCTGATCATATAACTAAAAGTTCCTTGTAGAAAGAGCTATTATTAGAAGGCTGTTGACTTGTTCCTAAAGGGGTAAAAGGAAAACTCTATCAGGAAGCTTATGGTGGAAATAAGTATACCAATTATACTATGTTCAAGTTAAAGGTGTAATTTTACGAAGAAAAAATGGTATTATGGTCCAATTTATACAGCTAATTTTGGTATTAGTTGGTAATGCCCCGATAAAAAAGGGATAAAAATATGCTAAACACTCAAATTTTGGGGAGGAATAAACTCTTAACATATGAAGTTATAGATGGCACATATTAAACTGGCATACGTATCATTCTAGTTGTTCTTAGTTGTTGGTATGTTGAACTTCTTAAGAAAGTCTTGGACTATCAAGTGCAGTGTGCTGCAGTTTATGCCCTGCTCAACTTCTTTAGTTGCCTAGGCCACTTCCTCTTTCGATCATGTGCAAGAAATCTTCACCAAGTATACTACATATACAATTGGTAGGTACTAGGGTTAAATTCTGTGTCAAACGCCTGCGTCCAGTTTCCTTCTAAATGTAAGTCAAATATATGGCTATACTAATTTACATTGGCACGTCTTTTCCTCCTATGGGTTAAACTGCAAACGTGAGCTATGTTTGCAACACAAGAAGCTGAAGAATTTGTTTTCCCTTGTTCAGAATCTTAAGATAACAGAAAGTTTGTACAAAGTTGAGTTTTATTCCACTTCCAGACTGTAGAAGGAAATAATGAGATGATTATTATTGATGAAAGACTACATATATATAGGAGAGGCTAGCCTCCTCTCCTATTATTCTAAGCAATGTGGGACTAAAGTCCATTAACTCATAACTCTAATATAACACTTAACACCCTCCCTCGAGCTGGAGCATAGATGTCAATTATGTCTAGCTTGTTACATAAAAATTGAACCCGAGGACCCATAAGAGGCTTTGTGAAGATATCAGCTATCTGGTCGCCGGTCCTCACATGTTGAAATTTTATCACTCTTTTTTTATATTCATCACGAACAAAATGAATGTCAATTTCAATATGCTTCGTCCGTTCATGAAATACTGGGTTGGTGGCAATGTGAATAGCAGACCGGTTATCACACCATAGATCTACCACTTGAGACCCTGCGTCTTCACCCAGTTCTTGTAGGAGATGCTTCATATATAATATCTCTGACGTGCCATGAGCAATAGCTCGATGCTTCTGAGCTTGAGCGTGCTATCACACTTTGTTTCTTGCTCTTCCATGACACTAGATTTCCATCAATAAATACTGAGTAGCCAGATGTAGACCATCTATCTGTCAGGGTTGCTCCCCAGTCAGCATCAGTAAAACACTCAATGCGAGTGTGTCCATTATTCTCCATTCGAATTCATTTTCCTGGATTCTTTACTAGATAACACAGAATTCTGAGAACTGCCTGCCAGTGTGGAATTCTTGGAGAAACCATAAATCTACTTGCAACACTCACTGCAAAAGAAATGTCTGGACGCGTCATAACCGTCAAGTAGTTAAGTTTTCCAACTACTCGACGATACTGATCTGGATTGGTCATCAGGACTCCTTCGTCTGGAAGTAACTTCGCCCCTGGATCCATAGGTGAGGTTGCTCCCTTTGCTTGCATCATGCCTGCATCATTTAGTATGTCCAGTACATACTTTCTTTGAGACATTACAATGTCCCGCTTACCCCGTGTGACCTCAATGTCCAAGAAATAGCTCAAGGATCTCATATCCTTGGTTTGAAATTGTTCTTCAAGAAACTTATTGAGGCTTGCAATATCCTGGCTGTCATCTCCCGTGATTACAATATCATCAACGTAAACTCCAAGGAGTATTCTTCCAGCAGATGTGTGTAGATAGAAGATTGAATGGTCCTTCTTTGATACACATGCCAAATTGAGTAACAACATGCGTAAATCGACCAAACCATGCACGAGGCGGTTGTTTTAGACCATAGAGGGCCTTCCTCAGATGACACACTTTACCCTCCCTTGCAACGAACCCGGGAGGTTGTATCACATATACCTCTTCATCAAGATCTCCGTGGAGAAAAGCATTCTTTCATATCGAATGGCCAAGGCCATGAGGACACGAACGGATGTTATTTTGGCCACAGGAGAGAATGTCTCAAAATAATCCTCACCATAGGTTTGAGAGTATCCTTTGGCCACCAGACGAGCCTTCAGTCGATCAAGAGTGTCGTCCGGTTTTACCTTAATCGTGAACACCCATTTGCAGCCGACAGCCTGTTTACCAGTAGGTAAGTCGACTAAGTTCCAAGTATGATTCTCCTGGAGAGCTTTCATCTCCTCGTTCATAGCAGCACACCAACCAGGATGTCGGAGACCCTCCTCAACGGTATTGGGGATCTGAATTCCATCAATAGTAGCCACCAGAGACTGAGTGTGACTGGTAAGTCCTTTGTAGCTGTCAACATACAAGGGATGATCACGACAGGCACGACAAGAACGTTCTGGAGGCAGAACCGTCGGAGCTGCTGGCGGAACTGGTGGAGCTGCTGGTGGAACAGATGGGGGAAACTCATTGGAGCCGGAGCTTCTGGTAGAACCAGAGGAGGAGGATTCTGTGGGCGATGTCGGCAATGGCTGAATTGGTGTATGTGGACCATCTGCCTGGGAGACTGGCTCGGTAAGGGAGGGCACCCGTACGGAAAGCTGTTGTGTTTGAGGAGAAAATAACAAAAAATCCTCTTCAGGATAAACCAGAGGAGCCGAACCCGTTGATTGTGGAAATGGTGGAAATTTTGTTTCTATAAAGGTAACATCCCGAGTGAAAAAATATCGCTTTAAGACAGGGGAGAAACACCGATACCCTTTCTTATCTTTAGGATACCCAAGAAAAATACATTGTATTGCCTTAGGATCTAATTTAGAAAGGGTTGGTCGGGTATCCCGAATATGGCATAAGCAGCCAAAGATGCGGAGAGGCAGAGGAAATGGTTCTCGTCCAGGAAAAAGCCTAGAGAATGGAGAGCTACCATTGAAAACAGACGATGGTATGCGGTTAATAAGATAACAAGCAGTAAGAACCGCATCCGACCAAAATTGCTTGGGAGTACGTGTTTGAAACATAAGAGCACGTGTCATTTCCAGTAAATGACGATTTTTGCGTTCGGCTATACCATTTTGTTGTGGTGTATACGCACAAGAGGTTTGGTGGATGATGCCATTGAGGGCCAGATGTTTATCGAGATCACGTGATAAATACTCACGGCCATTGTCACTCCGAAAATTTTTGATTGGAAGACCAAATTGTGTTTTTATTTCAGCATGAAAGTTGCACAAGATGTTAAATAATTCAGAGCAATTTTTCATCAAATAAACAAAAGTGACACGTGAGTAATCATCGACAAAAGTAACAAAGTACTTAAAACCCATAACAGAGTCAATCGGACAGGGTCCCCATATATCAGAATGTACCAACTCAAAAGGAGCGGAAGCAATTTTATTTGGACTTACCGGATAAGGAACCCGATGATGCTTAGGTAAACTACATGGCTCACAATGAAAAGAAGAGGGAATATCTAAAGATGGGTACATTTTCTGGAGAGCCTGGGACGATGGATGGCCTAACCGACAATGTAACTCAACAAGATCGAGTTTCATGCTGGCACAGACAACAGAAGGAGTTGCGTCAAACAGGTACAAGCCTCCAGCCACATGTTCCTTACCGATAGTCTTTCCAGTTTTCAGGTCCTAAAAAACATAACCATCAGGAAAAAATGTTACCGAGCAATGTAGTTCACGAGTAATTTGACTAATAGAAATTAAACTGAACGGGTTTCCAGGAGTAAGCAGTACAGAATTGAGTGATAGTCCGGAAGAAAGATTGGCACTTCCACGGCCTCGGACTGTCAGGGAGCCTCCATTGGCAACAGTAATGCCAGAAGCACGACGTACAGGTACACAATCATGTATCATACCTGCGTCACTAGTCATGTGAGAGGATGCACCAGAGTTAATTACCCATTGCTTGGGTTTCACTATGCACGCGGCTGAGTATCCGGCTGTGGAACCAGACGTGGATGCTTCACGACGACGTTGAGCCTGAAAATCAAGGAACTCTGTATATGAGTCTGAAGTCATCTGAATAGATCAGACACCATCATCAGGGGCGTCAGTGGTGATATTAGCAGCAGGTGATTTAGTGCATTGCCAATAGAAATGGCCAAGCTGACCACAGTTAAAGCAAGTGCACGGTTTTCCTCTATCATGACCGCCATTGCCCCGTCCTCCATCACGACCAGCATTACGGCCACCCCGTCGGCCGCCACGACCACCACGAAATCATGTATGAGCGGCCCCGAGAGCAGAACGATCAGCAAGAGTATCACCTGGAGTTGTCTCAACGACTTTGGCAAACACGATAGTGTGCTTCCAACAGGGACGGTACATTCGATCCAGCAATAATCTGAGAACGAGCAGAGTCCGCATCAGGACGGAGAGAGACGAGATAAGCCATGACATGAAGCTGCTCACGTTGAGCCCGTGCTTTATTAATATCCGACGTAAGAGGTAGTACGCGGTCGATCTCATCTGTCATAGCCTTGAAGGCCCGAAAATGATCTTTATGAGATTTGTCTCCTTGATTTGCTCGGTACACACCAACCGAGTCATATATACGAGACAAATCGCGTTTACCATCAAACGCCACTGCCAACATCTCCCATAACTCCTTCACGGAGTCCGTATTTTGAACCATGTCTTCCGTCGATAGTTCCATGGAGTTCATCAACTATGTAAACAGTCGACTGTCATCTGTTACCCATTGCTCAAAGATGGGATCATCGTCTGCTGGAGGATTGTCAGTCAGATGTTTGGACAACCGCATTCCTCGAAATATCTTCTCGACCTTCTTTCTCCATGTCGAGTAGCCCTCTGACCCTTCCAACCGTCGATCGACAAGTCGAATAAAGGAAATCGTCGTGCTAGTGCCCGCTAGTGTGTTGCCGACACTAGTATCTGTGGCACTGCTATTCGCCGTAGAGTCCCATTTGTCAGAGGTTCGACTGTCGATGTGTTCTTTCCACTTGATAAACACAACTCTGCCAATGCGCTAAAAACGGAGCCAGAACCGACATACGCGCATAGAAAGCAGAGAGTGTGGATCACAAGCCAGGTCAGAGAGATAACCCATGGTAACCTCTGATAGATCCTGGTGTGAAGATCAAGGAAAGAAACAAAGATTCATGCACAACAAACCATATGTGTGCTCTTTGTTAAATTTTCAGCATTGATGAGCAGAGGTTCCTACAAATGTTTCCCCTCTGAGTATCCCAACAATGATTTTGATGATTTTTTTTTGAGAGACTAAACTAGGATTTGGAGGGAGTGGGTGGCGACTGATGGAAGGAGATGGTTAGGGTTAGGGATTGGAGGCATCGGGGGCGGGGCTGATACGGTGGGGGGGGCTGACAGGAGGCCGGGGCAGGGTAGGGGGTGGCTGACAGGAGGCGGGGGGCGGGGGGGGGGGGGGGGGGGGGGGGGGGCGCTGACAGGAGGCGGGGGGGGGGGGGGGGGGGGCGCTGACAGGAGGCGGGGAGGGGGGGCTGACAGGAGCCGAGAGGGGGGGCTGAGAAGGGGCGGGCAACAGCAGTGGGGGCGAGGGGGGAGGCGGCTAGGTTTTTTTCTTTGTGGAGAGTCTAGGGTTTTGGCTCTGATACCATGTAGAAGGAAATAATGAGATAATTATTATTGATGAAAGACTACATATATATAGGAGAGGCTAGCTTCCTCTCCTATTATTCTAAGCAATGTGGGACTAAAGCCCATTAACTCATAACTCTAATATAACACTTAACACAGACAACTGAAAAACCATTTTCCAATTTACAGGTATTGATAGTACAAAACTGACTTTTGCATAACTGGCATTGGGCAACGAAAGAAAGGAAC
Source organism: Iris pallida (assembly GCA_029216955.1). NCBI lineage: Eukaryota > Viridiplantae > Streptophyta > Magnoliopsida > Asparagales > Iridaceae > Iris > Iris pallida. The sequence continues at coordinate 1,441,983 of JANAVB010037417.1, forward strand.
GGCAAATAAGGCAATTAACTACTTTCCTTAGTTTGATAATTAAAAGAGGCAGAGAGCATAAGTGGAGATCCACAGTTCATTTTACTTTCAAGTACTGGATATTTTCTAAACTTTAAGGTATGGAAACTGAAAGAGACTAAAATGCATATCAATTTATTAGTTTCTGTAAAAAAAAAATCCCTATTCTTTCCCATTACTTCTTACACAACCCAATGCAATTTATGAAGGGGTTAAATGAATTCATGACGAACAGTCCCCTGATTGGTGGGAAGCCCCACGACAGGAACCTACAGTTTTTGGGACGGGGCATCCAGGACAACGTTGCTGGGGTGGTAGTAGGAACCCGATAACACTGGGACAACAAAATATAAGGCCTTGACAATTGCAGGTATAATTTAAGATTTGAACTTGTTACCTGGAAGAAAGAACTTCTCTTAAGGTAGATATGTAGTTAATAAGGTCTATATCTTGAAAGGGTAGGTAAAGTCATTAGATTTATGTGGGCGTTATCACATATTTGTTTGTGTCTAGACAGCAGGAGCTATATTTGTCTCAAGATGGTAAAATATGCTTTTTTTTATTTACATACATACAAATTTAAAGACTTGTGGACCTTGCTTTTTGAGTTCACAGGTAACAGCAACAAACCCAAAAAAATCCCATTAATCTAGACTATCCTCTCTAGATTTCTCTCCCCTGCCTGACTGAACACATACTAGCTCCTCTCATCTCCTCTCATCTTCTAGCAATAATGCCGGCTACAAGAGAGCATCTGGAAGTGTTTCTTTTGCAGAACCCATTTTCTCTCACCTCCAGTGTCTAATATATGCTCTAGAAACAAAAGGCAGAAGAAAGAGGGGAGAACATTATTTTGGTGGAAGAACTACGAACTTTTTAGTTACTAAATCCAAACACAACTATATGTCCAAGAGCTGTCTGTACCTCTATTTTCAAATTTCCCTATTCCAATATACTTGTTTCCCAATACATACATGCACCTAACCCTCCCTATTTTAAGCAAGACAGCACCGACTATAACTCCGATAAGGATACACTATCCTAGTTCAAAAAGCCTTTTTTGTATATCACTCTTCCCAACTTCAACTTCTAGAAATTTCCACTAAGGACCTAGAGATTGATAGTTTCAATGAGAATAATGAGTCGAGAGGAGTAGCTTTCACTTTTTTATCATGGTAGTCTAGATATCAGCAGTAGTCAGTAAGGATCATGCAAATGCTATATCCTTAGAAATTTCCACTAAGGAAAGGAAGACAAAGTTGTAAAGCTAAACAAGGCTCTCTACGGACTCAAACAAGCACCCCAAGCATGGTATAGCATAATCGACAAATACTTCATCGATCTAAGATTCATGAGGAGCAAAAGCGAGCCCACTCTCTACATCAAGATAACACCAACACTTTCATAGTCTCTCTTTATGTTGATGACTTAATATTCACAGGTGATAATCCAATAATGATTCAAGAGTAAAGGAGGCTACGATGAGAAAATTTGAAATGAGTGACCTTGGTTTGATGCACTATTTTATTGGCATTGAGATAAGCCGAGAAGAAGGGATTTTCGTTGCTCAACAACACTAAACAACATATATATTAAGAAAGTTTCTGATGAATGGTTGCAAAAGAGTTGCTACCCCCTGTAGTTTGAATGAGAAACAACAAAAAGAAGATGGGTCAATCAAGGCTGACACATTGATCTATAGAAGCCTCAATGGAAGTCTACTATATCTCACTGCATATTGGAAGTCTATTATATCTCACTGCAACTAGACCAGACATTATGTATGCAACAAGTCTGCTCTCAAGGTTTATGCGTAGTCCTTGCCAAATCCATTACACTGCAGTAAAAAAGGATACTTAGATATCTACAAGTAACACAAGAGTAGGACACTAGAGTGTGAGATATGGTACAAGACAACTCCCGACTCGACTTTGATCGGATACACTGACAGTTATTGTGCTGGATCGGCACATAATGACACAAAGAGTACATCTGGCTAAGCATTCACTCTCGGATCTGGCATCTTCTCATGGGCTACAAAAAAAACAATCTGTGGTAGCATTATCCTCAGTTGAAGATAGGGATGTAAGCGGATCAGATCCGAGTCAAAGGTTGGACCCTCCACCTCCGCCTCCACCAAAAGACATTTCCTCCATATCCGCCTTTGCTGAGAAACATTGCCTCCACCTCCAACTACAAATGGAGGTCCGTGTACCCACCTCCGACTCCACACCCGCCTCCAACTCCAACTAAATAAGTTACAATGTTTAGTTCAACAAATGGAAAATTGCAATGGAGCTTGTTCACAGCAGCATCGACTAAAATCAACTAGTAAAATTCCAATGTTATATATACATATTTATCGAAGGCGGATGGCGGAGTTGGAGACGGAAGTCAGATGTCTTTGCCTCCAATTACGCCTCCGCTTCGGAGGTTGAAATATTTAGAGACATTCTAGAGAGTTTGTAGGAGGCTATAAATATCCCCAAGGTGGGAGGCCAAGTTGTATCATCCAAAGAGGCACACAAGTCCACAACACTACTACTACAATGTGTAGAAGTTCTTTAGTAAAATTTATATTACTATTTACTCTAGTTCACTGTAAGTTCTTCTATTACTACCTTCCGCTCACTATAAAATCTCTATCCAGCCCTCTGCTCCTACAAAACCAACATAAAGTGAAGAACATGACCTGATGGAATTAATACTTATTGGTAGGATTGTAGCGATGCTAATGTTAATTCAACTGGCTTGATTTTGGAATTCCGAAATGCAACCTTTACCATTCTGGAACAGAAATGTTCCACGATCAGGAACGAAATTCACAGAACCCAAATCTCTAGTGATTGAGCGAATTTTTATAACTCTGATTTGATCAATGAATCATTCTTGGTCAACATTTGTTTAACAGAGGAAGTAAGGAGAACCCATCAACTTTTTCGCCACACGGGTTTCCTTTAAGAAGACATAGCATGGAGCATAGCTAAAGAAACGATTTTGAAGTAAGCATTTCATCAAACATGTGGTGGGAAGAGAAAAGAAAAAAGAAAAAAGAAAAAAAAAAACCTACCAACCTCCGATTTCCTGTTCTTGGAGGATGGCTGATTTGGCACGCGTTGCCTCAGACCCCTACCTCTCGATGTCAGCGAGGGCCTCCCTCGGCCTCTCGACTCTCAGCGACCCCGTCTCCAGTCCGTCGAGCAGCACGCGGTTCTCCTCCCTCTTGAGGAGCTCGTCCACCATTGCCGACACTTTCTAGTTGCGGGAGAGAAAGATGGGTCCCTCTCCTCCGAGCTGCCGCTGCTTCTGCAGCACTGCAGTTCCATTGACGGAGACGGAAATGGTGGCTGGTGGGGAATTTTGGCGGGAGGAGAGGAGGGGAAGGGAAGTTCCAAACGTTGGAAGGTGTCATTTGATAAGAATTACAGAAAAAATTTCCGTAGCGATAGAAAATTATATAAAATTGACCAAAACTAAATGTGTTTGGCAAAGTGTTTGGCAGAAAATAGACATATTCAATTTCTATCAAACTGTTTGGCGGAAACAACATGTTTAAACGATCTGGCGGAAAATGAGTAAAGTTCGATTTTATTGGATTGGTTTTAATTTTCTTTGGTTTTAGAGGTTTTTTATTTTTTTTTTTTTTTTTTTTGAAATCTCACACACACACACACACACAATTGGGGGACTCGAACCTTGCCGGTCCCTCCGGGTGTCCGCTCTAATACCACTAGGCTAGAGAGCTCAGACGAGTTTTTTTGTTGTTATTGTTTTTTTTGGATTTTTTTAGTTTGGTTTGTTTTTTAATTTTTGTTAGTTTGGACTTTGGTTTACTTTGTTAGTTTTTTTTAGTAGTTTGGTTTAATTTGGTTTGAAAGTTGTAGTTTGTTTGGTATAATTATGTAAGAAAAAATTTGTTGTGGCGATATTATATTTGAAAATATTAGAGTGGACGAATTTTTTTTGAAATAATTTGCATGAAAATAAATATAATATTCGTTCACGCTAATATTTGTTCAAGCTAATATTTTCGTTCACGCTAATATTTTCAAATATAATATCGCCATAGCAAATTTTCTGTTACATAATTCTAACAAACAAATTAAATCAAACAAACTACAACTTTCAAACCAACCTAGAACCAAACTTTAAATAAAAATAAAAATAAACCAAAACTAACAAAAACAAAAAACAAACCAAACTAAAAAATCAACCAAAAAAAATTCAAAAAAAAAAAAAATCAAAACTAATACAACAAAACCGAACCATGCTCAATTTCTATCAGACCGTTTACTAAAAATTGGACACGTTCAATTTCTGCTAAACAGTCGGACGGAATATTTGTCTCCCCAAAATTTTGTGAAACATATTTTCTTTTAGCCAATTTTATATAATTTCCTATCAGCACTCTGTAAGAATTAATTGGTTGGTACTTGTATGGAACGGCGGGGGAAATGACGAGACCCACTTGCTGACAGGTGGGACAGCTACACTTAGGGCCTGTTTGATTCAAGGAAAGTGATATGAAACTGAGCCTCTTTTTGAAAGTTAAGAGGGATTCTTTCACTTCAGCTGTTTGGTTGTGCAATGAAATTGGGATAGGAACTTTGGACGATAATGTTTTTGCAGTTCCTGTTGGAAGAGGCATTCTCCAAATTTACATGAAAAAAGAAGGTTTTTTCTAAGGGCACCACCATTTTTGCTAGGGGCAACCCTTACTTGGGAGCAGCCCAAGGAGGTGGAGATTTTGCTAGGGGGCACCCACATTTGGTTAGGGGGCAGCCCAACCCCCCAAACCCTTTATTCCTTCCCATAACCCATTCTATACTCTCTCTCCACCAAAAAAAAAAAAGAACTCTCCCTCTCCCTCTCCCAAAACCCTACTTTCTTCTCCTCCACCACTCCACTCCTAATTCCTCCACCAAGATTTCTTCAACAACATTCGTAGATTCGAAGAGATGACACGCAAGTCGAAGCAACCAGAATCTAGGTACGTTCTTTCCTAATTTCTTCAAAAAATTTGTACACTCTATTCAAAATCCTAGAATAGTTTTAATTCTCTAAAAAGTTTTGATAAATTAGGTTTAGAATATCTTTATGGTTCATGAAAGGAATTTTCGAACACGACAAACCCACATTTTTTCTTGAAATCCTAACCCTAGAAGACGACAAACGAGCATCTCGTTTTGGCCGTTCGGCTGCAACGGTCGGATTTGAATACAGTAGGACTACCAGGCCTGTGGCAGTCCTAATGTAATAAGATATGGGGGTAGAATTGGGGGGGGGGGGAGGGGGGAGGGTTGGTACTCTATCTTGCTCATATGTGTCACGCCCCGATTCGGTAGAATCGATAGTCGTCCCCCGGGCGTAATGCCGTGCAAGCCTAAGTTGCGCTTGCACAAGGCGGTTCATAAGGTTATCCGAAACAACAGCATTTATAAGAGTACACAGAGAAATTGAACACATTATATAGAGAAGGAAACTTGCATTTTTATTGATAATAAGTTAGATTACAGACTCGATTACAAAAGAGGCCTCTCGGGCTTACAACTGACATCGATGAGATAGTCATTCCATACGTTTACATCCCTTTTTACATAACATCAAAATGACTCTCTAAGACCTGGGATCGGTGAGAGTTTGTGCTGCATGATACGGTGGGATTGAATCTTCAAAATATTGCAGAGTTAGCCTTCGCGCTAGCAAGGCTTCAAAAGAAATGAGTGTCGCCTTCAGTTCCTTGGCACACTATCCTGGTACCGGGTACCTATTGAGTGCGAGGGTCAGCACATTACATTTTGTGCTGGTGCGTGGCAAATTTAAATCCCGTGCTCTCATTTGTTGAAGAAGTTAAGTGATCGTGCATGCAAATGTTTAGTGAAGTTTCTAGCCATCCTAATCAATTCAAACCCGTATTTGAAGGCACAACAATATAACGACGATAGATCTTACCCCGGCAGAGCGTGCCATTGTAGCGTAAACTTACCATGTTCTTCCCTGTCATGTTGATCATAAAGACGTATAATAGAGTGCATTCGTGAAGGTCACTGGCACGACAAGCCATCCTGGACATATAGCTTGGTAGACAGAGGTCCTTCAGCGCAGGTAGCGAGCCCCGTTGAAAGCCACTGCCTACCGTGGCATGCATCCGACATAGCTATCCGTGTTTCTTCCTAAGATGGAACGGTCCCGTGGCCTCGAAATATCATTCGAAGAAACAATCGCCCTTGTCGACAAGTTGTCCATGACCGTGCTAAGTTAATTGTTATTTCAAGGCACATTTTTATAGTATCGTTGCGATATTCACTTAATCGATTCATCCTTTCTTAGCACGGTTCTATATAATACGGTAATTGCAAGCACGATAAGGTTATATGGCAAGCAGTTATATAGTTCGTGTTCGTGAGACATCGTGTGACCGTTCATTTGAAATATCATTCATGTCGTTGCATTACATTCTAGAATAACACATGTCTAATATTGATAATATATTAGAGAAGAGGGTCGAGGGAAGAAGGGTTAGCCACTCACCTTAGTATTTACTTGAGGCAAGAAACTGGTTGGCTGCGCTAGACGTTGCCTACGCGATCACCTGAAATCATACAAGCAACCGATTAGAACACTGTGTTATTCAAGGAAATTTGATACGAATGCGAAGTTTGAAACGCAAGCCATGAAAACCAACGAAAATATTCACGAAAACGCATTCAGAAAACCAAAGCGAAAGAAGCAATTGCGACATGAATAACAGAGCAACGGGAGGTCTCTCCCAACTCAGTCGCAGAGTCTATCCTCGAGGCACAACCCACTGAATATGGGACTTTGTTCCGAAGAAGCCACTCCATAACGGAGAATGGATCTTAATTCAACCGTTCCCGTTCGACCGATTCGATCGATCCCGACCTATCGATCCCGACCTATCGATCCCGACCGAATCGATAGCGACAGTGTTCCTTTCTCGTACACCCCATGGACGGAAAATAGGGCACGATGTAAGGACGGGGCACTACACTATAACCAACTAAGAAAAAGTTTCGTCCTCAAAACTTAAGAACATAACCTACCTCTATGAAAATAATGAAGGAAACTTTTCCTTCATCTCTGACTCGAGTTCCCATGTCGACTCTTCTGCCGCATGGTTCCTCCAGAGTACGCGAACGAGGGGGATTGCTCGATTTCAAAGCAGTTTATCCTTACGCTCTAGTATTTGTACTGGCTCTTCTGCATATGATAAGTTCGCCTTCAGATTCAGCTGACCAAAATCTACCATATGGTTCGGATCATGCACGTACTACTGCAATTGAGATACGTAAAAGACATCGTGTACATTCGAAAGCACCGACGGCAAAGCAATTTTGTAAACTACTGGGGCGACTCGCTTCAATATTTCGAAAGGACCTACAAATCTTGGACTCAGTTTTCCCTTCACACCGAATCTGGTAACTCCTCGCATGGGTGTCACCTTCAGGAACACGTAGTCGCCCTCCAGGAACTCAAGTGGTCTTCGATGGGTGTCGGCGTAGCTCTTTTGTCGACTCTGTGCAATCTTCAGTCTTTTTCAAATTAGCTTGACCTTTTCCATAGTCTGTTCCATCAGCTCCGGACCAAGTATCTGCCGTTCTCCGACTTCATCCCAGCAAATGGGCGATCTGCACTTCCGGCCGTACAAAGCTTCATACGACGCCATTTGGATGCTGGACTGGTAGCTATTATTTTATGCAAATTCTGCCAACGGTAGATGGACGTCCCAGCTTGATTTTAAGTCGATCGTACAAAGTCATAACATATCTTCGAGGATCTGGTTCACCCGCTCTGTTTGGCCGTCGGTCTGAGGATGATAAGCTGAGCTGAACTGCAACTTGGTCCCCATAGCTGACTGAAGACTACACCAGAAGCACGACCGTCCATCTTGATCCGAGATGATAGATACTAGTACCCCGTGCAGCCGAACGATTTCGTCAAGGTAGATCTGAGCAAGGCGGTCGACGCTCCAAGTAACTTTAATGGCTATGAAGTGCGCTGACTTGGTTAGTCGATCGACGATGACCCAGATAGCGTCGTTCCCCCATGGTGTCCTCGGCAGGCCAACAATAAAGTCCATAGTGACATGATCCCATTTCCATTCTGGAATGGCAAGGTTCTGCTTCTCCCCGCCCGGTCTCTGATGCTCAGATTTCACCTGCTGACAGGCCATACCTTGTGACACGAAGAGCGCCACATCTCTCTTCATCTCGTGCCACCAGAAGGTCATGCGAAGGTCCTTATACATCTTGGTACTGCCTGGATGCAAGGTATACTTCGTATAATGTGCCTCCGACAATATCTCCTTTCGTAGTTCTGAATCATCCGGAACACATAGTCGGCCATTCAATCTCAGCACGTCGGTCTTATCTTTCGCAAAGTCGGTCGCACTACCTTTTGAAATTCGCTCGCACATTTTCTTCAGGTACGGATCATCCTTCTGAGCGGTCTTGATCTTTTCCAGCAAACTCGGCTCTAACTGTAGTTGTGCCAACCGTACATCCCTGAATCGAACCCGGAGGTCGATACTCATTTCTTCTAGATCTCGTAGTAGTCTACGGTTGATGGATAGCGAGGCAAGATATTTTTGACTCAGAGCGTCCGCCACAAAATTTTTCTTGCCCGAGTGTAGTCGATCGTCAAGTCATAGTCTTTGATCAGTTCGAGCCAACGTCTCTGTCGTAAGTTCAATTCCTTCTGGGTGAAGAGATACTTGAGGCTCTTGTGGTCGGTATAGATCGCGTACGCCACGCCATATAGATAGTGACACCATAATTTCAACACGAACACAATTGCCGCTAACTCCAAGTTGTACGTAGGATAGTTCTTCTCGTGCGGCTTCAACTGTCTGGGGGTGAAGGATATCACCTAGTTTCACTGCATGAGCACACATCCCAAGCCCTGGCCTGAAGCATCACTGAATATCTGAAAACCCTTTGGCCCTGTCACGCCCCAGAACCAGAATACTGGAGAGCGGGGGCGTACATAGCCAGCTACGTATATTAAAATAGAATACATCTCAACTATACGGTCACGGCTGTCTAGATATGAGGGTTTACTACAAGCCAACAGTCTCTTATGGTCAAGCCTATTGTCTCAATCACAAGCAAGTAATATAATCACAAGATGTTTGACCACCAAATATACAATAAAGGCGTCCCAAATATTACATATCAGCTGATCATGAAGCTAGTCGTACAAAATGCAACGACTAGCAAGAGTTAAGTCATACATGATCAACCCTAGGATTTGTTAATTATGTTTACAGTCCGTAGGCAGACAGTAAGTAAAGTGCATCGAGCTAACAGGTGCTCGTCGGCTAAAAGCCTCAAAAGAATAATTTATAATAGAGTGAGCGAAACAAAATAGAAAACCCACTCGTAGCCCGGGTTCCTTCTAGCCGCCACCATCGGGATGGAGGTTCGGTAGATCCTCGGGTACTGCTCCGAAATCTGGCCACACAAAACCAGTTGGGTCAAACCCCAGAAAGAGCAAGTACCACAAAGGAGGCCACGAAATAAGAACAAAAGCCAGCATATCAGAACATAAGAAATAAAATAAAAGTACAAGTAATAAAGAGCACGTCAGGACAATAAACGACTAGGGACGTGGAACCATTCTGGAAACCAGGTTACAACCCGTAAACTAAATAAGGACCGGGGTTGTAATCCTTCGCCTGAATAGCAATCTGTCTCTATCCATTTATTGTTAAGATAAGTAAAACAATCATGCACAAGAGTTCCAGGTACAGGGGCTAGACAAGACTTAGACAAGGCTGGACTCCATCCATTCACAAGCGGCCAAGCAATTACTACGGCTTACTACTTTAACTAACTAGGGTTATCACAAGCCTATTTACTAACAAGATGCAAGTGAGAACTTTCCAGTCCCAAGCCCTGCAGACCATCCAGTTATCCTTTCGCGGGTTGAGAGTATGGTTGGGTACATCGTCCAGGAGACGATATACCCTTAGGTGACTTAAAGGGTGCAACACATGACAGTGCGCTGGAAATGTGCTCTACTCGTCGGCAAGCTACAAGTCCAATTAAGAGCGCCCAGATAACAAGATTGCCTGTGACTGGAAATTCTCCATGAACTATAGTTTGATCTAGTCATTAGCCTAATCCATATTCAGTATGAATCCGTGACCGTGGGAACCAGGAAGTCACGTCCTAGACATGATGCAAGACAAGACAGGTAGATTGCACAAGCAAGCGAGCAGGAACACCCACGGTGTCAAGTTGATTATACGAGTCAAGTTAGCCGTCGCAACAGCATCAAGATAAATCATGTTAGGGTACTTGTCAGGAGTGCGCCACGACGGGCCACTATCATGTCAGGTTGGTCATGTCAGGAGTGCACCACTACGGGTCACTGTCGTGTTATGCTAGTTCCTTGTCATACCAAGCCATGTACAATAGTCATTCCAAACATATTAAGTAAAATCAAGTTCATGACAAAAGGCGTAAGGATATAAAATGGGCGTAAAATATCTAATAAAATATTAATATGGCGTAAGGATATAAAATGGGCGTAAAATATCTAATAAAATATCAATATATAGGGCTATAGAAGAGCCAAGCTTATAACCAATTTCACAAAAGAGAAGCCAAGTCCAAGATTTAAAACCAATTATCATGGTCAATAGACTGCGCAAGGGGATAGGTTGTGCAAGAGAATGGACTGCGCAGGGGTGAATTGCGCTGAAGGAAGAGGGCTGCTAGGGGTGAACTGGCACAGGAGATGGATTGCGCAGGAGTGGACTGCACATGAGTGGATTGCGTAGGAATGGACTGCATAGGAGTGGATTGCGCAGGAGTCTGACACGCAGGGCGCGTGCGCAATTGGCAAGTGCGCAGTCGGGTAACGGCCAGGCTGCGCGGTTCAGTGCTGCGCTAAAGAGCGCCGACTGTAGATCTTCTTCTCCAGGCCGAGAGGAAGCTCAAAAACACTAAAAATTCCATTCTTCATATCTTGGTCAAATCAAAGCCAAATCTAGATTTTTAAAGTTCTAACTTGAGTAAAATTGAATTCTCTTTCACATGGAAGCATCAAAACCCACAAAAATCCAACTAAAATAGGTCAAAACCATGTAAATCCGAAAATAGAGAAAACTTAGATCTAGAACAAAGGAGACTCCAAATCACAAAATGTCAAGTTCTAATGTTCATCTCCATGGCCTAATCTAGCTAATGGACAAATAAAAAGTGGTTCTCATGTGGTGGCAAGGTGCACTTGCCTATGGGTGATGGTGTGGTGTAGAGGCAGAAGAAGAAGATGGAGAATTAAATGAGAGAATTATGGAGGAGAGAGAAAAGTAGGTGGAGTTTTAATGGTGGAGGTTGTGGTGTGTTGTGTTGAGGGTGGAGTATAGGCTAAGGTGTTCCAATGCATGTTAAACCAAACCAAACCAAATCAAACCAATTTTCCTCCACAAAATAAACTAAGCCAGGTAAAACCCAATTACGAGAACCAAAATCTGCAAGTCAAGCAAATTATAAGTACATGCCAAAATCCGAGAAAATAAATACAGGTCTGAAATACATGCAAGCTTGACAAAATACGTATTCAGAATATGGGTGTTACAACTCTACCCACCTTAAAAGAATTTCGTCCTCGAAATTTAATTAAGAGGCTAGAGAGACAAGGACAAGCTATATTAATCACAGGCAAGCTATAACTAGGCAAGCAATCAGACAGTCATACATGCAAGCAAGGGATGGAAAACATAAGGCATAAGGAAGACATTATACCTTACGAGTCAAACAGGTAGGGATATCGCGATCGGATGTCATCCTCACGCTCCCACGTTGACTCACCTAGAGAGTGATGACCCCAAGCAACACGGACTAAACTAACAGTCTTGTTCTTGAGTATCTTCTCTCTTCGGTCCAATATAGACACGGGCCTCTCCTCATACGAAATGTTGGTACCAACAACCAGTTCCGAATGATCCAGGATATGGCTCGGGTTCGAGACGTACCGTCATAATTGGGACACATGGAATACATTATGCACCTCACTTAGCGACGGCGAAAGAGCAAGACGATAGGATACATCTCCTACTCGCTCCAGGATATCGAACGACTCTATATACCTAGGACTAAGCTTTCCCCGCACGCCAAAACGAATGACGCCGTGGTTAGGCGAGATCCTAAGGAATACATGGTCGCCGATAGCAAACTCCAAGGGACGTCGATGAGCATCGGCCCAATGCCGCTGGCGATCTTGGGCAACTCGAAGACGATCTCTGATCCTTCTGACCACTTCAACTGTCTGGGCAATCATCTCTGGACCAAGCATCTGCCTCTCTCCGACATCATCCCATGCTAGCGGGGATCTGCACTTCCTACCATACAGAGCCTCGAATGGAGCCATCTGATACTGGCCTGGAAATTATTGTTGTACGAGAACTCCACCAGATGCAGGTGATCTTCCCACGAACCACCGAAGTCGAGGGTACAAGATCTCAGCATGTCTTCAAGAGTCTGGATAGTGCGCTCTGACTGGCCATCTGTCTGCGGATGATATGCTGAACTAAACTTGAGATGAGTTCCCAAACTCTCTTGCAAGCTACGCCAAAAGTGCGATGTAAACCTGGAATCTCGGTCCGAGGTGATACTGACGGGCATACCGTGAAGCCTGACAATCTGCTTGAGGTACATCTCTGCCAACTGGGCCGTAGACTGACCAACTCTGAAGGAAAGAAAGTGAGCCACCTTCGTGAGCCGGTCAACTATAACCCAAATAGCATCTCGACCAGCTGGGGATCTAGGCAATCTAGTGACAAAATCCATGGTCACATGCTCCCACTTCCATTCTGGAATCGGCAAGGGCTGAAGAAGTCCAACGGGCCTCTGATGTTCAACTTTAACCTGATGGCAAACCAAACACCGAGAGACAAACTGGGCTATCTCCCTCTTTATGCCATTCCACCAGAAGTGCTGACGGATATCACGGTACATCTTCGTGCCACCGGGATGAATAGAATACTGCAAGCTGTGAGCTTCTGCCATGACTTCCTGTCTGATATCTCCACTGGGTACACAAAGACGAGAGCCGTGTCGAAGTGTACCATCTTCATGAATGCATAACTCTGTCCTTCTTCCTGCCTCATACTCTGCTCTGAGCCGCTGAAGCTTGGAATCTGTAGACTGCGCCATCTGGATCCTCTCAACTATGCTGGACTGAACTTGTAGGCTGGCCATCAGTGCCACGTTGGTAGGAAGAACCACTTCAATTCCCATCTTCTGAAAATCTGCCAATAACTCTGGTTGTGCCGTTAGAAAATAAACTCCGGCTCTCCGGCTCAACGCATCTGCTACAACGTTGGCCTTCCCTGGATGATACTGCAAATCCACATCGTAGTCCACCAATAGCTTAAGCCATCTTCTCTGCCGCATATTAAGGTCTTTCTGGGTGAAAACATACTTCAGGCTCTTGTGATCAGTAAATATCTCCACTCTATCTCCGTACAAGTAGTGCCTCCACAACTTAAGTACAAACACTACTGCTACTAGCTCCAAGTCGTGGGTCGGATAATTCTTCTCATGGTCACGAAGTTGACGTGATGCATAAGATATTACCTTCCTATGCTGCATCAAGACACATCCCAATCCTCTACCTGAAGCGTCGCAATAAACTGTGAATCCTCCGGTCCCATCTGGAAGCGTGAGAATGAGAGCCGTTATCAAACCTCGCTTTAACTTCTCAAATGATTCCTGGCACTCTGCTGTCCAAGCAAATCACACATCCTTTCGAGTTAACTGGGTCATCGGTGCCGAAATCCTTGCAAAATCTGAAACGAATCGCCGATAGTAGTCGGCTAATCCAAGGAAGCTGCGAACTTCTGCCACTGAGCTGGGTACTGGCTATGACTTAATAGCCACAATCTTCTGGAGATCCACTTCTACTCCTCCTCGAGTAATGATGTGACCCAAGTACGAAATACGATCGAGCCAAAACTCGTATTTACTGAACTTGGCGTACAACTGATGCTCCCTAAGCGTCTGGAGGATGATTCTGAGATGCTGCTCATGCTCTGCTTCGCTCTTACTGTAGACCAGGATATCATCTAGGAATACGATCACGAACTGATCCAAGTAGGGCATAAAAATATGATTCATGAGGTCCATGAATACAGCCGGCGCATTGGTTGCTCCAAAGGGCATAACAAGGAACTCCCAATGTCCATACCTCGATCTAAATACTGTCTTCGGGATGTCCTGCTCTCTGACTCTGATCTGGTGGTATCCTGACCGCAAGTCTATCTTCAAGAATACTGAAGCCCCTCTGAGTTGATCAAACAAGTCATCTATCCTTGGGAGAGGGTATCTGTTCTTGATTGTCACTGAGTTCAAGGTACAATAATCTACACATAGCCTGGACGTACCATCCTTCTTTTTTACAAGAAGCATCGGGGCTCCCCAAGGTGATCCACTTGTACGAATGAATCCCTTGGTCCTGAGTTCTTCAATCATCTTGTACAAAATCTCTAACTCTGAAGACGCCATTCTGTAGACTCGCTCTGATACTGGTGCTGTTCCGGGGATCAAGTCTATAGTGAAATCGATCTCCCTCTCTGGCGGCATCCCTAGAAGTTCCTCTGGGAAGACATCTGGAAACTCTTCCACTATCCTGGGCAACTGCACTGCTGCTACTGCCATCCGCAATACTAGAGAAGATGGCTCCACCGCGTCTCTGGAAAAGGAAAACTCTGGCTCGCCTGGAATGCTGAAAACAACTCTGCCAACATGGCAGTCTATCCTATCATACTGGTTCCTCAACCAATCCATGCCTAAGACTACATCATAGTCTGCCATAGGGAATTCTATGAACCTAGCGGGAAACTCTCTACCGCTAACTACGATCCGACACGAGGAAAACACTCGATCTACTCCCACAAGACCATTACCAGTAAGTATATTGAGCCTCACTGATAATGACTCGGGCTCCAATCCTATCCGTGTCGCGAATCGTGCAGACATGAATGAATGCGATGCACCAGAATCAAATAATACTGAAGCTGGAAAGGAGTTGACGAGAATAGTACCTGCCACTACCTCACCTGGTGAAACTTCTTCTTCCATAGCCATCATCATGGCCTGACCTCTAGCTGCGGGTCCCCTCTGCTGGAAACCTCTCTGCCTGCTCTGCACTGGAGCCTGGGCACATTGCTGTTGGAATGCCTGGGTCTGAGGCAACAATGGCCTCGGGTACTGCTGCATGGGTGCTGGTCCCCTAACCGATGGACTGGTTAGGTTGGAAGAGGATAAACTATCCCTATTCGGGCAGGCTCCTATCTTGTGATCTGTCGCTCCACAAGCTAGGCACAATCCTTGTGCCCTACGATAATCTGCCACCACATGGCCTGGCTTCCCGCAATGAGAACATCCCATTGCCGAAGTCTGCTTCTGCTTCTGCGGGTACGTCGGGGTCGAATGCTGAACCGACGTTACTGAGGCCGCCCGCCTCGGAGTCCCAATGGTCAAACTCCTAGCTGCCGGGACTGGAGCTGATGATTGGTGCATCTGACTGTGGGACCGCTTCCTGCCTCCGGTCCTATCCACGATCCGCTGGGAGGTGTACTCATGCCTCCTAGCTGCTCTCAATACTGCATCAAACGTCTGGTGCTCGAACTGCTCGACTGCTAACAAGATCTCCAAATGCAGTCCCTGCTGGAACCGCTGGGACCTATCAAACTCGGTTGCCACCAAGGTGGGGGCAAACCTACTGAGCCTAAAAAACTCAGATGCATAACTGTCGACTGTTCTGTCTCCTTGCTTCAGGTTGGTAAATCTGGTCTGCAGGTCATACCGAGCCACAGCATCGAAATACTTCGTCTGGAATCTCTCTCTAAATACTGTCCAAGCAATGGGTGCCACTAATCCTATGGCTTGCGCTGCCCACCAACTGCGAGCCAAGTCCAACAACTGCAGGCGTACCACCGCCACCTTCTCATTCTCAGGTGTCCTAGCTGCTTCCAGAACCACCTCGGTATCCTGAAGCCAAGCGTCCGCGACAATCGCATCTTCACTGCCGTCGAAGAATGGAGGGTTCAAGCGCTTGAAGCTGTTGGCCGCGCTGTTCCCTGGGTGACCGCCCCTGGTCAAAGCATCTGCCACAGTCTGGTGCAAGGCGTCTCCTCTATGATCCTGAGAAGCTATCAAGGTCCTGATGAGACCTACCAAGGTACCATCATCCGGTTCGACAGGCTGAACGGGCTGAACTGGGGGCTCTCCTCCAGTAGGCACAACTCTGGAGGCTACTCCGGAGTGTTGGGCTTGATCTCCTGGTTGCTGGTCCACGAGAGGTGCTCCTCCTTGCTGATCGGCAGGGTCAGGTACAGTGCCGCTGAGGAAGATGACACAGAGAAATAATAAGGAAGGACCAGGACAGATCAACGATACAAGCATGTAATCAGGGCAAGAATTGCATGGATTTGAAAATACGGGCGGAGATCAAGGGCGAATACTGATTGAGACATCTATTCGGTAAACCCTCATATTTCTTGATTGACAAGACCTGCATGGGCCACCACTTAAACCATGTCACGCCCCAGAACCAGAATACTGGAGAGCGGGGGCGTACATAGCCAGCTACGTATATTGAAATAGAATACATCTCAACTATACGGTCACGGCTGTCTAGATATGAGGGTTTACTACAAGCCAACAGTCTCTTATGGTCAAGCCTATTGTCTCAATCACAAGCAAGTAATATAATCACAAGATGTTTGACCACCAAATATACAATAAAGGCGTCCCAAATATTATATATCAGCTGATCATGAAGCTAGTCGTACAAAATGCAACGACTAGCAAGAGTTAAGTCATACATGATCAACCCTAGGATTTGTTAATTATGTTTACAGTCCGTAGACAGACAGTAAGTAAAGTGCATCGAGCTAACAGGTGCTCGTCGGCTAAAAGCCTCAAAAGAATAATTTACAATAGAGTGAGCGAAACAAAATAGAAAACCCACTCGTAGCCCGGGTTCCTTCTAGTCGCCACCATCGGGATGGAGGTTCGGTAGATCCTCGGGTGCTGCTCCGAAATCTGGCCACACAAAACCAGCTGGGTCAAACCCCAGAAAGAGCAAGTACCACAAAGGAGGCCACGAAATAAGAACAAAAGCCAGCATATCAGAACATAAGAAATGAAATAAAAGTACAAGTAATAAAAAGCACGTCAGGACAATAAACGACTAGGGACGTGGAACCATTCTGGAAACCAGGTTACAACCCGTAAACAAAACAAGGACCGGGGTTGTAATCCTTCGCCTGAATAGCAATCTGTCTCTATCCATTTATTGTTAAGATAAGTAAAACAATCATGCACAAGAGTTCCAGGTACAGGGGCTAGACAAGACTTAGACAAGGCTGGACTCCATCCATTCACAAGCGGCCAAGCAATTACTACGGCTTACTACTTTAACTAACTAGGGTTATCACAAGCCTATTTACTAACAAGATGCAAGTGAGAACTTTCCAGTCCCAAGCCCTGCAGACCATCCAGTTATCCTTCCGCGGGTTGAGAGTATGGTTGGGTACATCATCCAGGAGACGATATACCCTTAGGTGACTTAGAGGGTGCAACACATGACAGTGTGCTGGAAATGTGCTCTACTCGTCGGCAAGCTACAAGTCCAATTAAGAGCGCCCAGATAACGAGATTGCCTGTGACTGGAAATTCTCCATGAACTATAGTTTGATCTAGTCATTAGCCTAATCCATATTCAGTATGAATCCCTGACCGTGGGAACCAGGAAGTCACGTCCTAGACATGATGCAAGACAAGACAGGTAGATTGCACAAGTAAGCAAGCAGGAACACCCACGGTGTCAAGTTGATTATACGAGTCAAGTTAGCCGTCGCAACAGCATCAAGATAAAACATGTCAGGGTACTTGTCAGGAGTGCGCCACGACGGGCCACTATCATGTCAGGTTGGTCATGTCAGGAGTGCACCACTACGGGTCACTGTCGTGTTATGCTAGTTCCTTGTCATACCAAGCCATGTACAATAGTCATTCCAAACATATTAAGTAAAATCAAGTTTATGACAAAAGGCGTAAGGATATAAAATGGGCGTAAAATATCTAATAAAATATCAATATATAGGGCTATAGAAGAGCCAAGCTTATAACCAATTTCACAAAAGAGAAGCCAAGTCCAAGATTTAAAACCAATTATCATGGTCAATAGACTGCGCAAGGGGATAGGTTGTGCAAGAGAATGGACTGCGCAGGGGTGAATTGCGCTGAAGGAAGAGGGCTGCTAGGGGTGAACTGGCACAGGAGATGGATTGCGCAGGAGTGGACTGCGCATAAGTGGATTGCGTAGGAATGGACTGCATAGGAGTGGATTGCGCAGGAGTCTGACACGCAGGGCGCGTGCGCAATTGGCAAGTGCGCAGTCGGGCAACGGCCAGGCTGCGCGGTTCAGTGCTGCGCTAAAGAGCGCCGACTGTAGATCTTCTTCTCCAGGCCGAGAGGAAGCTCAAAAACACTAAAAATTCTATTCTTCATATCTTGGTCAAATCAAAGCCAAATCTAGATTTTTAAAGTTCTAACTTGAGTAAAATTGAATTCTCTTTCACATGGAAGCATCAAAACCCACAAAAATCCAACTAAAATAGGTCAAAACCATGTAAATCCGAAAATAGAGAAAACTTAGATCTAGAACAAAGGAGACTCCAAATCACAAAATGTCAAGTTCTAATGTTCATCTCCATGGCCTAATCTAGCTAATGGACAAATAAAAAGTGGTTCTCATGTGGTGGCAAGGTGCACTTGCCTATGGGTGATGGTGTGGTGTAGAGGAAGAAGAAGAAGATGGAGAATTAAATGAGAGAATTATGGAGGAGAGAGAAAAGTAGGTGGAGTTTTAATGGTGGAGGTTGTGGTGTGTTGTGTTGAGGGTGGAGTATAGGCTAAGGTGTTCCAATGCATGTTAAACCAAACCAAACCAAATTAAACTAATTCTCCTCCACAAAATAAACCAAGCCAGGTAAAACCCAATTACGAGAACCAAAATCTGCAAGTCAAGCAAATTACAAGTACATGCCAAAATCCGAGAAAATAAATACAGGTCTGAAATACATGCAAGCTTGACAAAATACGTATTCAGAATATGGGTGTTACAGGCCCATCCGGAAGTACGAGTATAGGGGCCGAAATTAGTCACTGTTTTAGCTCCTGGAAGGAAGCTTGACAGTCATCCGACCACTCATACACAACTTCCTTTTAAGTGAGACGAGTCAATGGCGATGCAATCTTTGCAAAATCTTTTACGAAGCGTCGATAGTATCCCGCCAAACCAAAAAAGCTTCGAATCTCACAAGCAGACGCAAGCCGCTTCCAATCAGCAATAGCTTCCACTTTCTTCGGATCGACTGCAATGCCTTCGGACGAAATGATGTGACCAAGAAAGGATACGCTGCTTAGCCAAAATTTGCACTTACTCTGCTTTGCATACAACTGATTCTCTCGAAGTATCTGGAGCACGGTCCGCAGATGTTCTGTATGTTGTGCCCTGTCCTTCGAGTAGACGAGAATATCGTCATTAAAAACTACCACAAATTTATCAAAAAAGGGTCAAAATATTCGATTCATCAGATCCATGAAGGTGGCAGGTGCGTTCGTCAGGCCGAATGGCATTACCAGGAACTCGTAGTGGTCGTACCGAGTACGAAAGGCTAACTTTTGTACGTCGTCTGACTTGATCTTGAGTTGATGATAGCCCGAGCGGAGATCAATAATCGAAAATACCGAGGCACCTTACAACTGATCGAATAAGTCGTCTATGTGGTGCAATGGATACTTGTTCCGGATGGTGGCCTTGTTCAGCTCTCGGTAATCGACGCACAGACGCATGGACCCATCCTTTTTCTTCACGAACACAGGGGCGCTCCCCACGGTGAAACACTAGGCCGAATAAACCCTTTGTCAAGCAACTCTTGTAACTGGACCTTGAGCTCCTTCAGCTCGGTGGGGGCCATTCTGTACGAGGCCTTAGAAATCGGTCGAGTATCGGGGAATATATCGATGCTGAACTCGATTTCTCGGTGGACGGCATGCCGGGTAGCTCGTCTAGGAACACATTGGGGAATTCTGCAACAACATCGGTCTGACCCGTGTTTAGACCATCTTGTCGCGTGTCTCGAACGGACACCAAATAGCCTTCGCACCCAGAATGCAGCATCCTTCGAGCAGAACTTGCCGAGATCAACATGCAGGTCGACGGCGCATCACCACACGAAAAGTAGAATTCAGGCACTCCTGGTATACAGAAGATGACCGTCTTTCTGGCACAGTCGATGGTTGTATTGCACGGCCCGAGCCAATCCATTCCCAGAATGATATCATAGTCCTTCATGTCTAGAACTATCACGTCAAGACCGATCTTTTGATCACCGATACAGATAATACCGTCGCCGCAGGCTAAGTTTGTGAGTAGTGGTATGCCCGAAGGTGTACTTACACTAAGGTCGAGATCTAATGATATTATAGGAAATTTGTGCTCAACGGCAAAGTCCGCCGATATAAAACTATGCGAAGCACCTGAATCAAATAGTACACGAGCAGGTACATTATTAAAATTTAGTATACCTGTCACGACCGTATCTGATGCAAGCACTTCATCTCGAGTCATGGCGTAGACGCGGCCCTGGGTATTAGGGCGACGGTCTTGGCCATTTTGCGGTGCAGGTTGATGGGCTCGAGGCGCTGGACCTTGGTTCCCTGGACGGTGCTGTTGATGCTGAGGCGTGTTCAAGTTGTTTCTTCTACGGTTCGGGCAGTCTCCATGATAGTGACCCCTTTTTCCGTAGAGGTAACACCTGCCATTTCGAACTTCACAGTCGACGGCAAGATGTTCGTTCCGGTAGCATTTGGTGCAGCGAAGTCCCTGATTCCGCACATGTTGTCCGCCCTGGTGCCCGTTGTTCGGACGCTTGGTCACATTGTTGTAATGTTGTAGCACCCAGTTTTCCAAATGAGGGTAATTTTGAAATTTCGTATTTATAGTTATTTTAATAATGATATTTAATTCATGATATGATTTTTGGTGATTTTAAATTATTTTAAAATTATTTAAATCAATGACTTATGGTTTTGACATTTTGCTAGTGAAACCCTAGAGACTGTTTGACCTAGAGCCTAACCATATGATTATGATATTTTAATATCATTTTTGGCCTAAGGATATTTTTGTATTTGACCTTTTTGAATTATTTTGATATTATTTTATTATTTATGATATTGTTTTGGGGTTATTTGAGTCGGGTTCGAATTTTAACTCAATCCGACTTGAAACGGGGACCCGGGGGTCGTTGACTCTAGTGGGACCCACACACTAGTTAGGCATGGCCCACATGATATTAATTTTAGTCCACATGGTAGAAATATTTTAGTTAAAGGTTAGACTAATTATTATGGATAAGGTTAGTGTGATTAGAGACTTTAGAATGACTAATTTAGCCCCAACCAATTAGCCCTTTCCTAATACTCATAGAATAGGTTAGTAGGGGCTTTTGGACTTTTCCTAATAGGACAAAACCACCTTTATGGCCAGCCACAATAAGGATAGGGTTGAGCCTCCCATTTGTCATTATCTATCTATTTTTCTCTCTCTTGTTCTTCCCCAAATTCCTAGAGAGCAATTCCTAGCAATTTCTCCACAAAATCCTTCCATTTCACCACCAAATCTTCTTCTTTTCTTCTCCATTCTAGCCAAGGAGGAAGCTACCCAAGTTTGGGAGGATTCGGAGCTCGTTCGTGTCCTTTTGGAATCTCTACGTGTCGGTGTCGCTCCGGGAAGGTTTTTCTTCGATTCGATCTACCGGGAGGTATAAATCCCTTCTCTTTTTCATTTCCTCATGCATATAGGTCTATTTTGAACCCATAGGAATGACCCCAATGGTTGTATCTCCATTTGTGTCCATTTTGTGTCCATTTGGAGGTCATCGGAGTGTCCTTTGTGTTGTGGATGTGTTCATGTTACATATATAGATTTATATATATATATATATATATATATATATATATATATATATATATATATATTGTAATGAGAGTGTATCTATATTTATATATATAATAAATGGTTCATGATGATTATATATTCAAGTTTGTGAGTGTGGTTCCTCATATTATTATTGCTATTATTGTTGTGGATAATTAGGATATATATTGTGTATTCTTTTGGCTCAAACTACCCAAATCCGTCATAATTTTTATCCACGTTTTTAATTTTAGCCCTAACTTAGAAATGTCATAACTTCTAGCTCAAAGCTCGGTTTAATCTCCCTTTTTTTTTAAAAGAAGCGTATTGAAGTTAGCTTTCCAAAAACATGTATTAATAGGCCTAATTCTTTCTGTAAATTTTTGGAGATTTATTTGAGTGTCAGCTGTACGAAAGACAAACGCGTTCTCGGTGTTTTCGCGATTCCGGGAGTTTTCGGAAACGAAAACGCGATCCGTTTGAAGTTTCGGAAAGCTAACACATAGATCTATAACATACTTTAATCCTAGATTTTAATTAATACTGAGATGGTACAATATTGATTATTAGTAGTAGTTACTATTCGGCATATACATTTTGTGCACCCTTGTGTGTAATATAATGTTCTATTTGATTTTAACCCATGTTAATGTATATATATTATGTAATTAAATAGAGGATGCAAGCATGAGTAAATGTTTAAATAAATGATATATGAGGTGTAAGTATCCTATCTAATGTAAGCATATATAAGTATGGCTTGTAATGAATATGTAGGTTCCATAGTATGTAATGTATGGTGCATATAGTGGTGCAAAAGAATAAATGAATGATAAATGAATGCAAGCATGAATGTAATGTAATAATAGATGTAATGTATGCAATATATAAGTTAATAAGATGTAATGTTCTATGTTAACACAAATCCTATATTACCTCATGTACCCCTTATACTATGTTGACACTATCACACTTGACACTTTGTTCACTTACACTTTGACACTCTTTGATATGTATACACTATGTATGCCCATTTAACACTCACTTGCCCCTTTGCCATGTTTACATACATACACATAGCCTCTTACATAAGTATTTATGAATACAGTTAACTTAGCTATGTATATATATTATATATATGTTAGCATATTGTGTTGTAATATATAAGTTTATATAACCATTTGAAATGCCATGATTATAGACCTAATATTGAATACCAATATATGCATGTGTATATATGTATAGGCATATATAGCTTAAAGTAATAGATTACCTAGTGTATATCCAATGTGAATTCTTGCCTATTTGAGTATTGAATAATTGCATACTATATAGAGTTGGGTGTATATTGGCTTGTATAGCCTTGTATTGATGTGTGCTTGCTAGGATAGTCTTGGTTAGGCCTAGTAAAACTTGCTGGATTAGGACATGACCTAGTTTGACCTAGTTTGACTAGTGCAGTTGACCAGAGTTGACCAAGGGTTGACTTTGGCCTAGTTTGACCTAGATTCATGTAGAATGCATTGTAGTGCTTTATATTACCCTTCTGGACATGTCGTGACTTGTACTGTTCTATAGGAGACAGACACCACTCCTCGGATAATATATTCTCTTCAGACACTCAGGCTATCAGGCGAGTACATTCTCTGATCGTTTCATACTTGTATGGATTTACATTCTTGCTCTAGATTACTGTACTTGATGCTGACACGATTCATTATCACGGATTAGTACTATATGGATCTTCTTCTGAGATGTTATCTCCTTGTATTCACTAAGTACATATTGTGATGTGCGTTTCACTTACATGTATTTATTGAATACCCTTATCATTGTACACTCATTGTGCATATTGTACTCTCAGTATCACATTGAGCCATTGTACAAGCCATTGTATAAGTCATTGTACAAGCCATTGTACAAGCTATTGTACAAGTCATTGTATAAGGTAACGTAACTGAATTGGATCCTTGTGTATTGATTGGGGAGGGAGAGTAGAAATGGTTATGTGATCAATCGTATTGTATAAGAAATTGTATATGTCCATTGTACACCCACGTACAAAGGAGTCCCATTTTATTGTATAACCTAACCCGTTTACATAACCATATTGTGCTCTAAATCACATGTTCCTTACAGTCTTACTTATCATATTTAGATATTTCATGTTATCAAATCTCTACTGTTTTTTATATATCTTCTTCTTTTAGCGTTTCATGTACTTTACTCTATTGCATGCTTTATATTTCCTAACTCGTTATGAACTGCGTAAGATGTTTTGTGCTTGCTCCAGTCCTGACTGGACCTGTTGATAAATTTTACAGATAGCCTGGAGGTTGCCTGCTAGCCTAGAGGAGACAGTAGAGGTTGCATAGATAGCTAGGGTTTTTGCTTATAGTTTATTTTCAGTCATCTTGAGTTGTATTTATGGATTACTGTATTTGGATTTTGAGATGTATTCTGAGTTTGTATCTTAGACACTTAGACTTCTATCTGTTGTATCTCTTTTCGATTTCATGTTTTATCTATCTTCCTTTATGCTCTACCTTAGATGTGATTGAGTTTACATTATGCTATGTCACCCCCATTCGGGGAGTATAAACTGTTTAGTCTTATACTGTTAGATGCATTGAGACCTAGGACAGCGTTCTTCCGTCGACACTGCGACATAGGCTGGGCGTTGTTACGTTCTCGTGCCCTAACTCTAGGGTACGGGTCGTGACAAATGCCCCACTCCACACGGTGCATTATGCTGAGTCGTTGACTCGAAGAGTTGCGTTGACTCGATTACGTATCGATGTGAATCGATACAAAGAGTTACGTTGTCCCGAGTAATGCATCGAACTAAGTCGATACAAAGAGTTGCCTTGTCCCAAAGAATGCATCGAGTTGAATCGATACGAAGCGCTGCGTTGCCCCGAAGGATAAGGGGTCTGCGAAAGGAAATCGTCACCTTGCGACGGACTGAGGCGTTAGCACGGTAAGCTAAAACGGACGTATAATTCAATGAAGCACGAAGTGCTCGAATGGCTAAGTCAGAAGAGTTGCCCGTGTAACGAAGTTATGAAATCGAGCCGCATCGGCTCGGCGAAACGATAAGGCATATCGACTCAAGGTGGGGGGACATTGACTCTCTTTTCTACTCCTTCATGCCTAAGTAAAATATATTCCATTGTATGCTGAGTTAACCTATCAACGCCACGGGCGTGGCTCGATAGAGAGATAAACATAGTGCGTGTCGAACGCTAGATAGAACAATTGAAATAAATCGTACAGCAAATGTACGAGTCACTACGGAACATTGAATATTGCAAAGGCGAGCGCCTCAGTGCACAAGCCACAAGAAAATGGGATAACTGTATCGACGAGTGCCCCAGTGCATAAGTTATTCCGTGCCCCCCCGCGCACAAGTTAGCATGCTAGAACATTGAAAGACTATATCGGTACGAGTGCCTCAGTGCACGAGCGATAGAACATTGAATAGCCTATCGAGGCGTGCCTCAGTTGCATGAATCGGAAGAATGGAACATAAGTATAATGCGTTGAATACTAAGGCGTAGAATAGGAAATACGGCTTCGAGGCGTGCATTGAATGCAAGATGCAAGGAAAGACGGCGAATGTGCGCAACCACACAATACTTACAAAAGATGGCGTCGTTGCGACGAGGAGAACAGTTATGGCACGGTTGTGACATAACTGTTGATGCGGCATGGTGCGTTCGAAATGTTCATAACCTTCGGGACGTTCGTTGAGAATATTGGAGCGTTGTGCCAATTGAGATAGATATAGACAAACTTGCTTGGTTGTATGAAGGATAGATGCGTTGCATGGTCAAATGGACTTAAAGATATAAAAGCCCGTGCATGGGTATTCCCTCGAACGTGGCGCACTAGGGCGCTGGGACCGTTCGGCCTAGGAGGGACTGCATTTACGGTATTGTTGGTGCACTTCATTTAGACGGGTAGAGACCTTCTGGTGAATGTGATAAGCCATTTGCTGCGATTATTTCGGTAGCCTCTGATGTTTTGGTTAGCACCCGTACAGAGTTAACATCGTCTTATGTTTCGATTCGATAAATATAAGTCCATTATAGCCCGGAAAGCTAGTGACCTTCATATAGTTAAGGGCGATGGGTTAAAAGTGCAAGGTATATATGGTACACATATAGACCCTGAATAGAGGACACTTATAACATGACAGGAAAGCTGATAGGCATATTCACCTTGCGTCGATGCAAGGGCGAGTACATCGACTTGGTAAGAAGTCGCGCCACGAAACAACACGGGATTGCTATTGGTTGCCTGTTTCATTATGCGAATCAAATATACATGCTTGCCATGATAACATGCTTACAGTCTTCGAATATGCCATGAACTCATCCTAAGGAGAACGTAGAAAGAGAACTAAATTGTATGTTTGTATGAATCAATACAATACTAAATGTCGGTTTGTTAAGTGGGTTTTTGATCAATATTGCGAGGACGAAAGTACTAATCCTCCACTAGTTTGCTAACAGGTTCAGGGATTGGTTTGCTCGCAGCGGAGATTCACTTGAACGGATTGAGGCTTGGAATGCCGAAGCGTATTGAGGCATGCAACCACATTGACGCTCGGACATGCAACAAGATGGATGTGACCGAGATATAGAAGGCATGATGTATGGAACGGTGAAATCCTTTGTGGGCAAGAGGGAACCTGGGTGTTGTAGCCAATCTGGCATATATTGTTGGGCTATCGAAAGCCTTTGTAATCTTATTTCGAATATCAATAAAGAGAATCGTTTCGTATACTCTATTTTCCTTTCGTTGTTAATATTCAACTCAAAGATAACCATTGAGAACTTGTCATCTTGCCTTGCACGAGCGTAACTCCAGGCTCGTGCGGCATCATGCCCCCTGTGAGGACGATAATTCGAATGATTTTGGGTCAGGGCGTGACAATTTGGTATCAGAGCTCTAGGCTCAATTTCCTCTGGACGCTTGCTTTATTCCATTCCAAAGAGTTGCCCACCACCAATCGAAATCACTCTTGACTCTACTCGATGCCGCACTGGGTGTTCCATACAATAAGTCTAATAAAAATCATGTAATTTTGCCGCATGTTATTTTGGAAATTTTATGGTGTTGCTGGGAAAGTCGTGAAAGGTTTGTTGCCATAAGTGCAACAAGTTGCGAGATTTGAATTCAAGGAATTGTTGCTGCGGATGCAACACGTCATGAATTATAATTTGAGGTATTCGTTGTTTGCAACGATCGATATGAGAAATGTTGGTTGCATCGATACAATGATAGTCGTGGAATGTTGCTGCAGCAATTGCCATACGTTGATTGTAAATGATGCGTTGAAGAGAAAATGAAAGTTGATATGGAATGTATCGAATGGATTCATATATTGATTTTGAATGTGCGTTGCGATGAAAAGTGATAAGTCAATATCGAATGTGTTGAACGAATTTGAGCATTGACTTTGAATGTCGGAAATAAAATATTGCACGAGGTGCAACAGATGTCGAAAATAATCATTGCATGAGGTACAATAAATGTCGAAAATAAATCGTTGCACGATGTACAATGTGTATCAAAAATAGATTTTTGCATGAGGTACAATAGATATTAAAAGTAAATTGTTGCACGTGGTGCAACGCATATCAAAGTAAAATCGCTGCACGAAGTGCAACGAATATCGAGAATAAATTGTTGCACAATATACAACGGAAGAAAAAAAAAGTTATAAATTGAGAAACAAAATCGGTTCGGTTGCGCATCGAGCTTGTGTTGGCAAATGAAAACATTGGCCGAGTTGTGTCAGATTTGATTTAATCAAAGTTACGGTTGTGATCAAGCACGATCACTGCAGAAATCGTGAGTCGGAAGAGATTGTTTGTTCGTACTTTATATAATACAAGGAAATGACTTGATTTCCGAGTGGTATATGGAATACCACCGATGCAATGAATGGTTCAATTTCGAGTGGTATATACAATACCACTTGTGCGATGGGTTTCATCGACGCATTATGTGAATTGCGGAAGATTCGTCCGCAACGGACGCGATAGCACTGGGACTCGATTGAGAATTTGTATGATGGCATGTTGATGCAAGTGTTCTTCGATGATCAGTTAGAATGGTAAGGCGGGACTTGTATCATTGAATGATACGTCGATTGAAAATTTTATGTATTGGTCGAATGACGAAAAACTAGCGAAACGATTATACCTTGAGGCAACAATCGGACCGACAGGATAGGAAACTTGAAACGTTATAATCGAACCGCACGACTTGCGATCTCGATGAAAATGTTAGCCAATGCGAATGGTAATCGGATCGCATAAATTACGACTCGGTGAATAGTTGGTTAACGCGGTATTCGTGCCTATGAAGATAGATTGGTTACGTTACGGTGAAATTCATTTGAGTACAACTGAAAAACACGCAAAACTTAGAGGGCGAGATCGTATGACTTGAGGGTTCGATGTTGGATAATTGGTAACTCAGTTACACGATCAAAGTATAGTGGGATGCGGCAAATCGGAAACGAGTTTATGCGTATAGAAAAGTTCATTAGAACTTGGATGTATGTGATGCGAGTTAAGTTAACATTGAAACAGATTCAAAGTTGACCCTTACGCTATCGAAATTGATATGATGTATCGAGATCGATACGTAAGGAAACGTAAGCACGATATGAGAATACAAAATGGAGTGTGTCACGCCCCGATCCGGGAAATCGCTCGTCCTCGCTATATTTTACCCGAATCATCGTCCTCGCTGGGGCGTGATGCCGCACGAGCCTGGAATTGCGCTCGTGCAAGGCAAGATAACGATTCACATAGTGATTATCTCAAATTCGTACCATAAGCAGCGGAAGGAAAACAGAGTATAACATAAGAATCTCTTTATTAATATTGAACTGAAGGTTACAAAGGCTCTGAATAGCCCAACTTAATATGCCAATTGGCTACAACGCTCATGATCTCTCTAGCTCACAAAGGATTACATTGTTCCATACATTATGCCTCTGTATAGCCACCAAGTAGTCTTCGGCCGAACATCTCCATGTCGCAAGTCCGAACGCCTATGCGGTAGCTCCTCTTGAACGCCAAGGACTCCATGACTCGGCACGTCCAAGCCAAGCTCCGCCCCGAGCTGATCATAATCCAAACCTGCACACAAACTAGTGGGGGATTAGTGCTTTCGTCCTCGCTTCACACTGATCAAGACCCTCTTGCACCTAAACCAAACACTAAATATCTTTAGTGAAACTTGCAACTTAATTTGTGGTCTTTCTATTTAGCCTTAGGATCAGTTTCATGGCAATGTTTACGTATAGCAACTTTATCATAATGTGTCCACTACCGTGTTCCTGCAGCAGATACAGTTAGGCATATTATGAACATAAACTTAGTGCTCGTGCACATCTCCGTCCCATATTGCCTAGCCTGCACGGGTTAGAACTTAACATATAATCATATCATTCATGCAACAACCAACCATAAACTTAGACCACGCATAAGGGTCGCAGGCCTTGCGCCTGCACCCAACTCTCATCTCAGCCCACCGGCCCTATCTATATGAAGGTCACGGTGTTTCGTACCGTAATGGACTTGGCATCTCTTATGTGTAAGCCTACGATCACTTCGATATGGGTTGCTAGCCCAGTATCCGAAGGATCCCAAACTTACGGATATCATAGCTTATCATAGCACTGGACGGTCGTAATCCGTCCGAATATTGTGTACCATAAATACCACACATAATTTCCTCCTAGGCCGAACGGTCCCGGTGCCCCGGCGTAACCGTTCAAGGGAAGCCGTACCCTGCACGGGCCATCCGAATCCATTGACCATGCAATACGTACCATATCATACAATCCATAGCATACCAACCGATTTCGTATTCCATAAACATAGTCTCATTCCATAAACGGTTTCCCGTGCCATAAACATAATCCACCATCCATATGGGGAGCTCCGTCGGCGTTATACCCCAACACATCCATATTGATGCACGACGCCCAACGGCTTAGTCATCTCGTACGCATATTCAACACGTACCATTCGTAAGTCATTCGCATAGCCTAGTTCCGTAGTTACTTAGTCTCTTCGTCGCATAAGTGCCCGAGGGCACGCTCAGTGCCATAATCCATGTTCTACGCCTAGTGTTCAATGTTCTCAGAGCCGTGCATATGATGCACATCTCGATATCGTCTTTCAATGTTCTACCATCATTGCCCTACCGCGACTCGTACACTTGATGTACGTCGCTTCAATTGTTCGATTGTTCAATGTTCTACCTTAGTGTTCAACGCATATTTAGACACTTACTCGCCGAGCCATGCTCGCTAACTCGATAACATATTACGCATACAATGATATCTCTTATTAGACGTGAAGGAATAGGGAGAGAGAGTCAAGAACCCGTCCATCTTAAGCCGATATGCCTTATCGTTTCGCCGATTGAAGCATCTCGCTTCCATAACTCGATCGCATAGCTAACTCCTGGACTTAGCCATTCCTTTGAACTACTCGGTTGATTTGGCCTATCACGTCCATGCCACAATCCGTTGCAAGGCCACGATTTGGTTTTGCGGACACTTCATTACATAAGGCAAAATGTCGACCTCTTATCGTCCAGCATAAAAGCATAGCCTGCATACCAGATCAACTAAAATTAGCACTTGCTCAACGAGACTTATCTTTTGTATCGATTCGATTCATAGATTCCAACCGACTCAAAGCTTACCTTTGGCCAACGTAATACTTGCATCGATTCGCATCGATACCACATCGGGTCAACGCAACTCTTTGAGTCAACGACTCATCGTAATGCACCGAGCGGAGCGGGGCATTACAGAGTGCACCTTGCGCTATCAAAATTTTGTAAGTAACAATACGAGAAGGAACGAACTGGTTGATCATAAACTTCATGATTGATCAAGACGAGACTATAAGTCATCGACGATTGCTCGATGCGTATAGCATCTCGTGTGTCGACCGCAAATAAGATAGACTCGAAGTCGATATGAGTAGATGTTTCGTAAATTGCAGAAATCATCGACGATAGTGCATGAGTTAGTCGGGGGCTAGTTGCGCATCAGTTTCGCCGATAGAAATGGTTATGTACGATTTGGGTAGCTGCATAGAAAATTGTCGGAACATAATTTGGCTCCGAAATAAGATATAGCATGGTTCGTAGTAAACTATCCTTTGGTAATGATCCACAATTATCGAGCATATCTTCAGGGCAGCTGACCCTAGAAGACTTGACCACCAAATAAAATTGAATGTTGCTGACCGTAAGATGACCTATGCGTTATCGCATACAAAATTTTATCGATAACAAATGTTATGTGGTGCATGTTGATGATAAGTCTAGGCGATTGAAAATTGTTGGAACAACTTTCGATTGAGAATGATATAGTTAGATTGAGTATTCGTTGGATGAATACTTGAATGGTTATGTCGGTCGATGATCAAACTAGAAATTCACCAACGAACTTGGTGATTCGGATAGGCGATTGCGAGATTCATGCTATGCACGAGAGAGAATGATAAGAGAATGACTTACGAGTTATGTCGTTAGATTTGATTCGCCTTGCAATTGAGCTTGCGTGAATCGAAATTATGTTCGATGTTGCGAGACGGATAAGTTGGGAATTTGGCTAGTGAATTCCTACTCGTTAGGAATTGAACGTAAGGCGCATCGTAAAGACCTTCGTGTCAAGGCGATCGTTGTCTTCAGCACCGTCGCCTTGAATTAAACTTTGTATCGGATAGATTGTGGCCTTTGTGCAATGTCAATTTAAAGTTGCGTTGGAAGAATTTGAGCACGGTGTCTAGGTAAGTCACCTAGCAGACGTAGTCCTGAATGTTGATACTTTTGCAAGTCAACAAAAGAGAATCATGTCGAGATAAGATACGAAGTGAAACATCAGAAATCGTTGGATAGTGACGCCGAATGCAAGGCGTTGCAGAGACTCGTTGTGATCGGATGCACGGCGGCTTGACCCGACGCATAGAATTAATAGTCCCGAGGAAACTTACAAAATGAGAAATACAATTTTTGAATCGTATCGTGTGCCTTGACTTTTGTTGGAGGATCGCGTATGTATCAATATGCATATGCAAGAGAATTGCAAGAACTTATGCTAGAGCCCAAGTCCGATCGAGAGTACGAGATGGCAAGCAATTGAGAATAAGAAGTTACATGTTTGCGTTGTTCCGATATCTTACAACTGAGCTTGGCTAAAATGCATATATTGGTGGGACACCTAAAATATGTGTATGATTTTAAACTAAGTTGTATGATCCAAACGATAGTGAGACGAGATCGTGGAACGATCTAGTGAAACACTTGGAAATTTAGTATTGGTTTCGGTTCGAGGACGAACCTTGTTTTGAGTGGTATATTATGTAATGCCCCACTCCGCACGGTGTATTAGGCTGAGTCGTTGACTCGAAGAGTTGAGTTGACCCGATTACGTATCGATGCGAATCAATACAAAGAGTTACGTTGTCCCGAGCAACGCATCGAACTAAGTCGATACGAAGAGTTGCCTTGTCCCAAAGAATACATCGAGTTGAATCGATGCAAAGCGCTGCGTTGCCCCGAAGGATAAGTGCGTTGAGACGGTTCGAAGATTCTAAGAAATCGAATCGACCAAGGCGCAAGTCCGAATCGATGCAAGT
Organism: Iris pallida; assembly: GCA_029216955.1. NCBI lineage: Eukaryota > Viridiplantae > Streptophyta > Magnoliopsida > Asparagales > Iridaceae > Iris > Iris pallida. Next base: position 1,474,712 of record JANAVB010037417.1, read on the forward strand.
ATTAATTTTAGTTGGTTTCATGTTCAGGCTATACATTTACGCTAAAATGTTAGAGGTCGATCTTTTGCCTTATTCAGTAAGGGGTCCGCGAAAGCAAATTGTCGCCTTGCGACAGACTGAGGTATTAGCACGGTAAGCCAAAATGAACGTATAATTCAATGAAGCACGAAGTGCTCGAATGGCTAAGTCAGGAGAGTTGCCCGTGCAATGAAGTTATGAAATCGAGCCGCATCGGCTCGGCAAAACGACAAGGCATATCGACTCAAGGTGGAAGGACATTGACTCTCTTTCCTACTCCTTCATGCCTAAGTAAAATATATATTATTGTATGCTGAGTTAACCTATCAACACCACGGGCGTGGCTTGATAGAGAGATAAACATAGTACGTGTCGAACGCTAGATAGTGTAGTGCCTCGACCCGCAAGATGCCTTATGATGGATGGTTGGTTCGATGAAGTCTTGTTGGACTTGGGATTATGCGAATGATCGCTTGGAAGGCTATGCGATCATGGCGGGAATCATCCTATGAATGTGAGTAGTGTTGAACCCTTCAAAGATCCTTTAGCTTCACGCTTAAAATAAAGGATAGTGTGCTATGTTTCTTATTGTGTTGCTCAATAACACCTTATATGGAATTTGGAAAGATAATGAAAGATAATAATCACCTGAACATAAAATGTTGTGGCTAAATGAATTGTATGCATGTACGATGTTGCGATGAATTACATGACAGGTGAAGGCAAGGTCCCAAATACCTTGGGCAGTGAGTATATCGAGCTTTGGCTCAATGATTAGATGGCAAAATAGATGTTAAGACCCAAGAACTGGGTAGTGAATATGCTTGATTTGCTTTTGAATGAATATATGATAAACGGATGCTAAGTCCCAGGAATTGGGCGGTGAGTACATTGAGTTTGGTTGGAAAGATGTATGGTATCAAAGATGTGGCAAAAGGATTGGGTAACAACATTCTATTATCCTGTCGCCGATGTAGAATGTTGATTATGCCAAGATCCTGGAAAGATGGCAAGATGGCAAGATGGTAATATGAATGAGAATGGTGGCTGAATTACTTAGTTTTCCTTATCATGCATTATATGTTTTCTTCTTAGATAAGTTGCATATAGTTGCATGGTCATGGGCGACTTGTCGACAAGGTGGTTTCTCGAACGGTATTCCTGGGCCATGGAACCCGGTTCGTCCTGGGGGAAACCAATGCTGAAGTAGTAGCAGTGTTGAAGTAGTAGCACGGTATACAGGACTTGCAGTGGGACTAGCTACCTGCACTAGCAAGGGCGCTGTATACCTATAAGTCGGTCCAAGATGGCGTGTCGCCAGTGACCTTCATATAGATAGGTCCGGTGCTAATGATGTCTTATGCAGGCAGAGTAAGTTATTACTCAAATACAGGGAAGGATGTCGGCTGTTGGTAAGAATCACCTGAACGGTGATATTTATATTGAATCATGATATTGTTCCTAACAATGTCTTGTACAGACAGAGTAAGTATTATAAATGTACAGGAATGGCTACACGACCGTGGATAAGAATCACCAAAGGGTGATAACAGTATGCTTTAAATTATGTTGGCTATAAGATTTGCATGCTTTACTTCTTGTTGGCTATAACATGAAATTGACCCTAAGGTAACAAGAAAGACCACTGTTAATAATGTTCTGTAACATGATTACTTAGTGTTGTCTTCTTAGGTGAGTTGGGCCAGCACCACTCGCCAGTACATTGATGATGTACTGACCCACGTTGTGGGCATTATTACAGGTGTTTGCTTGGGGAAAATCTTATGAATCAGTACTTGGCATCGATGAATCGGATGGGTGTGCAGAAGCTCTTCTTCCAAGACGATGTCTTCTGCTATACGGGACATAATGTATGGAACAGGGGAACTCAGTTGTACCAGTGAGATTGTAGCCAAATTGGCAAGTTCATTTTAAAGAAGTCGGTATATTCATTGTAGCCTAAAGGGCAAGTGTATACATTCAGTTGGTTATTCAAGAGTCTTGTAATCAAATATAAACTATGTATTCCGTTGCAAGTCTTGTAATCCATTCTGATTATCAATAAAGAGATACATTCTTCATATCTTGTGTGACTTTAATTTATCTGCTTGGTTTTGCTGTGTTGTCGATATTTTCTGAGAAGTACCAGGAACTGTAATGGTTTGCCTTGTACAAGTGCAATCTAGACTTGTACGGCATCACGGTCAGTGGCTAATTTTCGATCCTTCGAGATCGGGGCGTGACAAAATGGTATCAGAGCACGGCTTTACGTCCTTGGATTCCTATTCGATTTGTTTCGAATCAATGTTGCTACTAAGATGATTCTAAGCTGCTTCCGCGATGATTCAAAGATTGATTCCGCGATTATTCAAAGTTGCTTCCGCGGTGAATCAAAGTTGCTTCCACAAATACTCAAAGTTGCTTCCGCAATGAAATCAAAGTTGCCTATATGATGATTCATAGTGCTTCTTCGATTACTCTGTATTGCTTCCAAACTATTCTAAGTTGTTCCCTTGACTGAAAGTCCGTTGATCCTTCTAGTCGCTCACTGGGTGTTCCATACAATAAGTCTAAATATATGGACTGTGATATGTGTGCTTTGTTGAATTTCTAAAAAGATACCAAAAAGAATAACAATGATGCAATGCGATAATAAGTTTGTGATGTATGCTGGATGTCTTATGTGTGTGATGCATGGATTCGATTGTTATACAGCAATCAACAGTGGGTGATGGCATGGTATGTTGGAACAGAATGTGCATGGATTTCAGTGAATGGGAATCGACAGAATCTTGAGTCAATATTTGTGGTCAGCATAACCACTGCAGGATGGATTGTCCATATTGGATGTTGGTTTGATGCGAGGAAATATTGTGTCGAAAATGGCTTGAGCTCTGAGTGGTATATTACATATACCCTCGTCGTGATAAGATGTCCCTTGACCCTTGATGTGTTTATGATTTTGCGATTGCTTTACCTATAAGGTATTGGGTGGTATCGAATCGTAGCTGAGCTTACGATTAATACATGTTGGCTAGGCGTGTTCCTTGATTGTTGAGTTGGATGACCCATTGTGAGATTTTGATGTGTTCAGATGAACCATCGTAAGACCTTGTCGGTTAGCATTATGTTGGGTAATAAGAGAATTGAGAATATGAAATGAATGCCTTGGTTGGAAAGAAATAAATTTTAGATTCAGGCGAGTACTTGAATCAGTTAGGTAAAATAAGGATTGTAGGCTTGGTAATGATGGTGTGGTGTTGCTATTGAATGATTTTGCGAGAACAACTATGGACCGAATATCGAACGATGTTGGAATTGAGTAAAAAAAATTATATGTTGGATATCGACATAATTGATGGTGATGTTAGACGCTTATTGGGATGTTGCGAATGATTTAGAAGATGCAAAGAGTTGCATCGACCAGAAAGATTGAGAATGGGATTGAGGAATAGATGATCTTAGCACGTGGTGCAGTGTGCTTGAAAGAAATTGATGTCCCGAATTAACAAGTTATGACCCTTGACTATTTGAGGCATAGAGAATGAGTACTTGTCCCTTGATGCATGAAAGAGTAGATGTTCCTTACGAGATTCGAATGGCTTGAATACAAATAATTATCGAGGTGCAGCGATATATAATAGACCCTGTCGGTAGATGATGTTGTCGCATGAATAATAAGTTTGGTGGAATATAGAATTGTTGTATTATGACTTAGCTAATGAGCTATGTCATATCCATTAAGATGATCGATATACGAATTCTAGATGGTTGGTGCCATAGAGATTGGATCGGTGCATGAATTGTAAATCTTCTTATGGAATCACGAGGAGATGATGCAAAATGAATATTGATGGTTAACGTGAATTGCTAAGAGATGACCGTGTTGGTGCTAGAAAATTTATAAATGATGGCTCGGAAGAAATATAATTATGTAGTTGCCTTATTTTGTTGGTTAAGAGAGTACGAACCGTATCGATAATCTAAGAATGTGGGAAACGAATATGTCGCGAAGAGACTGTAGGAAAGAGATCGTAAGTGATAAACTATTGAGATAGCAATGTCGGATGATGACTCGGAATAGTTGACCCGATTGAATAGACAATTTGAGTACGATATGATGATGCAAGTTGGATTGAACAAGTGATGCTATGTCTATGCAAGTGGAAATTGAAAGTTAGAATATTCGATTGAGAAGTTTTATATGATAGCCTCGGGATTGACCCATAAGGATTGTTGGATAGAATTATCGGATAGAATTGGTCGGTTGCGGGTAAGTCTAGAATGAGACTTCGTTGGGTATGGCCCGAGTATGAGTACGGGTAGAAAGACTTGACCCTAGAATGTCGGTTGGTTGCCTAGAATGTTGGTTGGTTGCCTAGAGTGTCGGTTGGTTGCCTAGAATGTTGGTTGGTTGCTTAAGTTTAGATTGGTAGGCTATGTTCTTCAGTTGTCCATGTTGGGAATAAGTTCATAAGATTGGGGGTGGTGTCCTATGTCCCTAAGTTGGTCAGACCATAGAGTTGCCCCTATGATGAGAATTGGTTGCCTCTAAGATAAAAGATAAGTATGTCCATGATAGCTACTCATCTCATATGAGCTAGCTGAATGTTTGGTTTAGCTTAGATTAGCTGACCATAGAGACTTGATTGAATGCTAAGTTGACTGTTGGAAAACTGTAGGATGTCCCTATTGATGTTGCGTGAGTATAGTCGAAATGAGTAAGATGTGTTGGAAGGTAGTCTTCGGAATGAAATGGATATTTGGGAAATTTGATGTTATAATGTTGGATGGGATGATGAATCACGTTGGTTTCGGAAATTGAGTTGCCTTGGTTGGAATGCTGAAAATTGTTGGAACTGGTTGGATTTGGTTGATTAATATTGAGCTGCGTAAAATTGATGGTAGTGCTTTGAGACAGTTGGAATAATTTCATTGTCACGTCCCAGAACCAGAATACTGGAGAGCGGAGGAATGACTCAGCCAGCTACGTATTACGGGTAGATGAATACCGTATAATACGATCAATGCTGTCTAACCAGACGAAGGGGTGCATACTACATGAGAGTCTTACTATGGTCATTTTACATCTATTGTCTCAATTATTCAAACAAGAAACAGAAAATAGAGAACATGTAAGAATAAGCAATAAGGCATCCCAAATGCTCAATCAAAATGTTCTTGAGATCTGGCTTTACAAAACATAGCCAGATGGTAAATAGTAAAGTATACACAATTGTTATCAGCTGCAGTCTGACTTAATTACAATTATGCAAAAGTAAGTACGAGACGACCCGACTAACATGTCGGTGCCAAACGGCTAAGTATAAAGTAAATGACAAAACGAGCGGTGAAGTAAGGAAACCCACTCGAGTCCTCCTGCGATCATTTCCCTAGTATTGACCATCCTGGAGGTAGAAGTAAGCTGAGTCCTCGGGGACCAGCACTAAATCTGGCCATGCAAAACCAGAGAGGTTAGACCTCTAATAGCAAGTACCACAAGGAAGCACGACATGAAGGACTAAACCAGTAAGTAAGAGAATATAGTAATAGATCTCTGCTTCCCACTAGGATTCACATAACATCACGACACTTCGAACCAACCTCCCAACCAAACAAGGACAGAAGTTAGCCCGTCATGTCCTGACATTCTGATCATCCCAGTTAGGTAACATAGTAGTACAGTACACAAACAAATCATCTTGAACGGCCAACCAACTACTACGGCTTGCTATTGTGAGTCCCAAGTTATCCTGGAATTATGCAATTAGGGATTCCTCAGTTCTTACTATGTGCAAGCAAGGCTAGTCTATCCAATCAATCAATTGCGCCAATCATGTAGTTAGACGAGTCCCAGCGGGACGTCCGCTGCTATAGCATGTACAATAATAAAAGCAGATACCGTTCCCTGCCCGTGTGACAGATTTACAGTATCTGTGGGAACCAGCCGGCCCGTCGGGCATTTAATAGTCCCAAGGGGGCTGCCATGTAAGAACTCGGGAATCCATTCTCTCCATGCCATCATTATTTTATTTAACTTAATAGTCTCTACGTTGAGTGAAGTTCTATGCCGTGGATCATGGTCATTCAATGAGTACTTTCGTACGGGGTACGATATGCGCAACTCTACAACGATACCCGTACGGCTAGGTTATAGGTTTTACATAGCGTGATGCAACAATCAAGTCTAACCACGGAGTAATCATGCCTTGACCATAAAGTACACATGCTATTTTTGTAAAATAGATAAATAAATAATTTGAAACCTGCATGTGCCTGTATGCCAATATTCGGGATTGGCTAATCGAGTACAATAGTTCATTACATAAACGTGTCTCATTCATTTCATTCAATAAGACGACTAGCCAGTCTCTTAGTTCCAGTTAGGAACGCATGATCAATTTTAGTAAAGATAACCATTATTATCAATGGTATCAAGGCATGAAAGTCAATTTGTATTACATGGGGTCGAGTCTGTAACTTCTCAGAGTTAAGTTCCAGTCAATCTGGGTAAGGATATATTATTAACATGTAATGATTTTATCAAGTTCACGCCAAAAGGCGTAAGGATATAATAGAAGAATTATCATGCCATCATTAAATGAATAAGTTATAGAGCAAATAGAAACACCCTGGTTAAAAGTCACGCCAGCAAGTCTAAGCTAAGGTCAAAAGTCACGCCAACAAGTCTAGTCGAAGCGAGCGTGAAAATGGTTCAAGCGGGAAAAGTGGTTCACGCTGGCAAGCATGAATCGTGGAGGGTGATCCATGCTGGCGAGCGTGAGCGTGATAAATGGTTCAAGCTAGCACGCACAGCGTGAGTATGAGGGGCAAATTCACGCACGCGCTCCAAGAAGTGTGCATAACTAAAATACACGTACGCAAACACGAGCGTGACTGAGAAATACACGCACGCAAACACGAGCGTGACTGAGAAATACACGCACGCAAACACGAGCGTGACTAAGAAATACACGCACGCAAACACGAGCGTGACTAAGAAATACACGTACGCAAATGCGAGCGTGACTGAGAAATACACGCAGACACGTAGAGACGTGTGCGTGACTAACGAGCAGTTCTACCACATGAACTCTCTGATCCGAAAACACGCTAAGTTGGTGGATTTAAAACCCATGAACAGCCAAAAATACAAACTTAGATCTAGAGAAAACAAGCCACAGAAATCACATATGCCAAGCACTAAACTCTCTCAGGATCATGAGAGGAAGAGTAATGATCCATAAAAATGGATGATTGAGAAGCAAGTTTGTACTTGCCTTCTCCTACTGCTGGTAGGTGGTGGAGAGTAATGGGAGGAAGAAGAAGAAGTAATGGTGAGAATGAAGTTATGAAGAGAGAGAAGAGATGGAAGCTTAAATAGGAAGGGGTGGTAGGTGGGAGCTAATGGGCCGGGTTTGCACCATGAACCCAAGAAGCCCAACCACAATAAGACTAAAGCAGGGGATAAAATGCAGGAAATAAAATACAGATAATAAGATTGCAGAAAATAAATTAACAGAAAAATTCAAAGAGCAGATAATTAATTAACAAGAAATTAAAGAAATTTAAACAGGATAATACATGATGGATACTAAATAAATACTCATGAGTTGTACATGTATAAAAATACGCATTCCGGAAACGGGGAGTGACATCTCTGCTCACCTTAGAAAAATTCCGTCCTCGGAATTTCAAATCCAAGCAGGTAGAAATATCGGAGCTAAACTAATACAAGCAATTCTAGTGAGCAAGCAATCATTTTACCATATCAAAAAGCAAGTGCTATATATGTAAATTCATCAATCCACGATATCAAGTAGTTCTACCCATAAGGTGATAAACATGAAGAATTAGGACAATCAAGGTATACAGAGAGATATACCTTGTGAGTCAAACAGGTGTGGATACCGTGATCGGATGTCATCCTCACGTTCCTACGTTGACTCTCCCAAGGAGTGATGACCCTAAGCAACATGGACAAGACTAATTGTTCGATTCTTGAGTATCTTCTTTTTTCGGTCCAAAATGGACACAGGCTGTTCCTCGTAAGACAGGTTGGTACCAACAACCAGCTCAGAGTGATCGAGGATATGGCTTGGGTCCGATACATACCTACGTAATTGAGATACATGAAACACGTTATACACCTCTCGTAACGAAGGTGGGAGGGATAAACGATTAGCAACATCGCCTATTCGATCAAGGATAACAAATGGGCCCACGTACCGCGGACTCAATTTCCCGTGAACGCCAAATCTAATGACCCTACGAGTAGGTGAGATCCGTAAGAATACGTGGTCCCCAACAGAGAATTCTAACGGCCTACGATGCTGGTCCGCCCAATGACGATGCCGGTCCTGCGCAACTCAAAGTCGCTCTCTAATTCTCTTAACCACTTCAACCGTCTGAACAATCATTTCTGGGCCTAACATTTTTCTCTCTCCGATATCATCCCATGCAAGCGATGATCTGCACTTCTTACCATATAGTGCTTCGAATGGCACCATCTGGATACTGGCTTGATAACTATTGTTGTACGAGAACTCGACCAAGTGCAGGTGGCTCTCCTAAGATCCTCCAAAATCTAAAGTGCAAGCTCGTAACATGTCTTCTAAAGTCTGAATCGTTCTTTCTGATTGTCCATCCGTCTGTGGATGGTAAGCTGTGCTAAATCTTAACTTGGTACCCAGACTATGATGTAAACTCTTCCAAAAATATAATGTAAAGCGGGTATCTCGATCCGACACAATACTGATAGGGACCCCATGCTGTCTGACTATCTGTTGTATATATAACTCTGCCAACTTTTCTGTAGATTGCCCTACTCTGAAAGAAAGAAAGTGTGCTACCTTCGTAAGCCGATCTACTATTACCCAAATAGCATTCGTACCACTTGGTGATCTCGGTAAACCGGTCACAAAGTCCATCGTGATGTGCTCCCACTTCCATTCCGGAATAGAAAGCGGTTGTAATAACCCAGCTGGCCTCTGCTGTTCTGCCTTCACTTGCTGACATACCAAGCAACGGGAAACAAATCTAGCTATCTCTCTCTTTATCCCGTTCCACCAGAAATGCTGCTTGATATCTTGGTACATCTTGGTCCCTCCAGGGTGAATAAAATACTGAGAACTGTGAGCTTCTGCCATAACCTCCTGTCTGATATCTCCACTAGGCACACATAGACGTGATCCGAACCTAAGTGTACCATCTTCATGAATTCTTATCTCATTCCTGAGTCCTGACTCACATTCTGCCCTAAGCTTCTGAATCCTTGGGTCTTGTGCCTGAGCTGCCTTGATCCTGTCTACCAAGTCGGATTGAACTTGCAGACTTGATAGAACTCCTATATCACTAGGAAGTATAACTTTGATGCCCATCTCCTGAAGGTCTTCTAAGATATGCCTCTGCGTTGTTAGCATAAATGCGCCACCTCTCTTGCTAAGAGCGTCCGCCACTACATTAGCCTTGCCTGGATGATACTGAAGCTCCACGTCATAATCCTTGATCAACTCCAGCCATCTTCTCTGCCTCATGTTCAGCTCCTTCTGAGTAAAGATGTACTTCAGACTTTTATGATTTGTGTACATCTCCACTCGGTCACCATATAAGTAATGCCTCCATAGCTTCAGAGCAAATACTACTGCTGCTAACTCCAAATCATGAGTTGGGTAATTCTTCTCGTGGTCCCGAAGCTGCCTAGATGCATACGCTATCACCTTCCCATGCTGCATAAGGACGCATCCAAGTCCTTTACCTGACGCATCACAATATACTGTAAAACCTCCGGGTCCAACTGGTAATGTAAGAATAGGTGCTGATATCAACTTCTGCTTCAAAGTCTCAAATGATGCCTGACATTCTGCCGACCAAACAAATGGTACATCCTTCCGGGTCAAGCGGGTCATGGGTGCTGAAAGCCTTGCAAAGTCTGACACAAACCTTCTGTAATATCCTGCCAATCCCAAGAAACTCTGCACATCTGCTACGGTCTTGGGTACTGGCCAACTCTCTACTGCTTCTACCTTCTTGGGATCCACTGCTACTCCAGCTCCTGAGATGATATGACCCAAAAATGAAATGTGATCCGTCCAGAACTCACACTTACTGAGCTTGGCATACAACTGGTTCTCTCTCAGAACCTGTAACACTTTTCTGAGATGGTCTTCATGCTTCTCTTCACTAGCAGAGTATATGAGGATGTCGTCAAGAAACACAACGACAAACTAGTCTAAGTATGGCATAAAGATGCGATTCATCAAATTCATGAATATTGCTGGAGCATTGGTCAAACCAAACGGTATTACTAAGAATTCATAATGCCCATACTTCGACCTGAATGCTGTCTTGGGAATATCTTCCTTCCGAACCCTCACCTAATGGTACCCTGAACGAAGATCTATCTTGGAGAAAACTTTAGCTTTGCTCAACTGATCAAATAAGTCGTCGATCCTGGGTAATGGGTACTTGTTCTTCACTGTTGCCGCGTTAAGCTTTCTGTAGTCAATACACAATCTGGATGACCCATCCTTCTTTCACACAAGTACCACTGGTGCTGCCCATGGTGACACGCTAGCTTGGATGAACTTCTTCTTCTTCAGTTCCTCTATGTGCTGATATACCTTGGCCTGCTTTGAATCCGCCATTCTGTAAACTCGATCTGATATCGGTTTAGTTCCTGGTGCCAATTCTATGCTGAACTCAATATCTCTAACTGGTGGTAGACCTGAAAGTTTTTCGGGAAATACGTCTAGGAATTCTTCAACTACCTTCGGAATCTGAACTTCTTCTATTGCCGCTACTACTCCCTGCTCCTGCTGAGTTGCCTCTGATCTGACTAAGGTGAACCGCTCCATGCCTGGAATATCAAAAGATACACTCCCTCTACGACAATCTATTGTCGCATGACTGTCTTTCAGCCAGTCCATGCCTAAGATAACGTCGAAATTTTCGACAGAAAATTCTATCAACCGGATGGGTAAGGAATGCCCGCAAACTACAATACTACACGCTAGAATAACTCTACTAACCCCCACGAGCCCATTACCAGTGAGTCTATTCAACCTCCCTGGCAATGCCTCGAACTCCATTCCTAGTCGTGTCACAAATCGTACAGATATAAATGAATGGGATGCTCCCGAATCAAACAATGCTACTGCGGGACATGAGGCGACGAGAATGTTACCTGCCACAACATCTTCCGATGCCAATACCTCTTCCAAGGATAGTGTAAATGCCTGCCCTCGACCTCCTTGCTGGTTTCTATGCTGCGGCCTAGCCTGGTGCTGCTGCTGACCCCTCCCTTGATGATGCTGGGGTGGTCTATGCTGGTGTTGCTACATCGGCGGTCCCTGCTGCCGAAACATCTGAGCCTGCGGACGCTGTGCCAACGGCCTTACTGCCACTGCTGGTCCTCGATACTGGCCTGCCCCTAGTGCTGGCAGAGCAGGAAACTGCTGCCCTGGTCCTCCTGACCTCGAATTCATGGGACATGTGGTAACCCGATGGTCTGGATTTCCACATATCAGACATAGTCCATTCAATGTCCGACACACATCTCTAGTATGCCCCATCTTCCCACAATAAGTGCAGCCCACCGGGGGTTGCTGGTTCTTCCTCTGTTGCTGTTGCTGCTGCCTGGGTGGTGGTGTTGGTCCTCGTATCGCCACATCGTGGATACGAATGCCAATGGATGGTGCTGTTGTTCGGGGCGCTGCTCCCCCTCCTCCTTCAATCTGACTGTGGGATCTCTTCTGACCCCCAGTCCTCACCGCAAGCCTCTGAATGGTAATCTCATGCCTCCGAGTCGCCGTCAATACTTCGTCAAAAGTTTGGTAATTGTGACCCTCTATCAATTGCAAGAGTTCCAGATGAAACCCTTGCTGAAACCTCATAGCCCTCTGGCTCTCTGTTACTACCATCTCTGGGGCAAATCTACTCAATCTGCAGAACTCTGCTGCATAAGCATCTACAGTCTTGCCAGCCTGTCTGAGGCTGATAAACTTCTGTTGTAGCTCAAACTGCGCCACAACTCCATATTATTTGGTCTTGAATCTTGCTGTGAAATCGTCCCAAGCCACAGGACGTCTGATGCCCACTTCCTCTGATTCCCACCAATCACGTACGAGATCCTGAAGTAACAACTTCACTAGATCCACACGTTCTTCTACCGATACCTTAGCTGCTGTCAGAATAGCTTCAATATCCTTAAGCCATGCATCTGCTGAGATGGCATCCTCTGTGCCCTCAAAACGACATGGGTTTTACTTGTAAAACCTGGCTGATGCTCCTGAATCAGTCCTCGCTCCTCTTTCCAAAGCCGTCTGCAATCCTTGGTTGAGTAGCACATTCTGCTCTTGTAGCTGAGTGTGCATGCGCTGCTGGACTAACATCTGATGTTGCTGAGTAGCCATCATTCCTCTCATGATCTCCAGAAGGGATGGTGTGTCCACTTGGGTAGGTGGAACTGTGGGTGGTGGTGGAATATCCGGATACTACGATCCAGCTGCTGGTTCAACTATCACTTCCTCCTGGGTAGCCTGATGAGGTGAGACTGGCCCTTGTTGCTGACCAACGGGTCAGGTTGTCCATGTTGCTCCTGCTGTTGTTGTTGCTGTCCAGCTCTGACCGATGCGGTCGAAGTGCCCCTAAGAAAAGGGACAAGAGAACAATCAAACAACCGAACATGAAGGATCAACAAAGTCAAAGGATACTGGAATGTCAAGCAAGGGTTGAGAATAACGAATCATGAAATCAAGGGGAAACACGTGTGATTGAGACATCCTATAAATCAAAACACCCCACAAGTCTGAAATCAGACCTGCATGGGCCACCACTAAAACCTTAACACGCCCCATAACCAGAATACTGGAGAGCGGGAGAATGACTCAGCCAGCTACGTATTACGTGTAGATAAATACCGTATAATACGATCAATGCTGTCTAACCAGACGAGGGGGTGCATACTACATGAGAGTCTTACTATGGTCATTTCACATATATTGTCTCAATTATTCAAACAAAAAACAGGAAATAGAGAACATATAAGAATAAGCAGTAAGGCGTCCCAAATGCTCAGTCAAAATGTTCTTGAGATCTGGCTTTACAAAACATAGCCAGATAGTAAATAGTAAAGTATACACAATTGTTATCAGCTGTAGTCTGACTTAATTACAATTATGCAAAAGTAAGTACGAGACGACCCGACTAACATGTCGGTGCCAAACGGCTAAGTATAAAGTAAATGACAAAACGAGCGGTGAAGTAAGGAAACCCACTCGAGTCCTCATGCGATCATTCCCCTAGTATTGACCATCCTGGAGGTAGAAGTAAGCTGAGTCCTCGGGGACCGGCTCTAAATCTGGCCATGCAAAACCAGAGAGGTTAGACCTCTAATAGCAAGTACCACAAGGAAGGACGACATGAAAGACTAAACCAGTAAGTAAGAGAATATAGTAATAGATCTCTGCTTTCCACTAGGATTCACATAACATCACGACACTTCGAACCAACCTCCCAACCAAACAAGGACAGAAGTTAGCCCGTCATGTCCTGACATTCTGATCATCCCAGTTAGGTAACAGAGTAGCACAGTACACAAACAAATCATCTTGAACGGCCAACCAACTACTACGGCTTGCTATTGTGAGTCCCAAGTTATCCTGGAATTATGCAATTAGGGATTCCTCAGTTCTTACTATGTATAAGCAAGGCTAGTCTATCCAATCAATCAATTGCGCCAATCATGTAGTTAGACGAGTCCCAGCGGGACGCCCGCCGCTATAACATGTACAATAATATAAGCAGATACCGTTTCCTGTCCGTGTGACAGATTTACAGTATCTGTGGGAACCAGCCGGCCCGTCGGGCATTTAATAGTCCCAAGGGGGCTGCCATGTAAGAACTCGGGAATCCATTCTCTCCATGCCATCATTATTTTATTTAACTTAATAGTCTCTACGTTGAGTGAAGTTCCATGCCGTAGATCATGGTCATTCAATGAGTACTTTCGTACGGGATACGATATGCACAACTCTACAACGATACCCGTGCGGCTAGGTTGTAGGTTTTACATAGCGTGATGCAACAATCAAGTCTAACCACGGAGTAATCATGCCTTGACCATAAAGTACACATGCTGTTTTTGTAAAATAGATAAATAAATAATTTGAAACCTGCATGTGCCTGTATACCAATATTCGGGATTGGCTAATCGAGTACAATAGTTCATTACATGAACGTGTCTCATTCATTTCATTCAATAAGACGACTAGCCAGTCTCTTAGTTTCAGTTAGGAACGCATGATCAATTTTAGTAAAGATAACCATTATTATCAATGGTATCAAGGCATGAAAGTCAATTAGTATTACATGGGGTCGAGTCTGTAACTCCTCAGAGTTAAGTTCCAGTCAATCTGGGTATCCATGGATCAATCAAGACACATGACACATTCTACACAATAATCCATATTTATATTATTAACATGTAATGATTTTATCAAGTTCACGCCAAAAGGCGTAAGGATATAATAGAAGAATTATCATGCCATCATTAAATGAATAAGTTATAGAGCAAATAGAAACACCCTGGTTAAAAGTCACGCCAGCAAGTCTAAGCTAAGGTCAAAAGTCACGCCAACAAGTCTAGTCGAAGCGAGCGTGAAAATGGTTCAAGCGGGAAAAGTGGTTCACGCTGGCAAGCGTAAATCGTGGAGGGTGATCCATGCTGGCGAGCATGAGCGTGATAAATGGTTCAAGCTAGCACGCACAGCGTGAGTGTGAGGGGCAAATTTACGCACGCGCTCCAAGAAGTGTGCGTAACTAAAATATATGCAAGCAAATACGAGCGTGACTGAGAAATACACGCACGCAAACACGAGCGTGACTGAGAAATACACGCACGCAAACACGAGCGTGACTAAGAAATACACGCACGCAAACGCGAGCGTGACTGAGAAATACACGCAGACACGTAGAGACGTGTGCGTGACTAACGAGCAGTTCTACCACATGAACTCTCTGATCCGAAAACACGCTAAGTTGGTGGATTTAAAACCCATGAACAGCCGAAAATACAAACTTAGATCTAGAGAAAACAAGCCACAGAAATCACATATGTCAAGCACTAAACTCTCTCAGGATCATGAGAGGAAGAGTAATGATCCATAAAAATGGATGATTGAGAAGCAAGTTTGCACTTGCCTTCTCCTGCTGCTGGTAGGTGGTGGAGAGTAATGGGAGGAAGAAGAAGAAGTAATGGTGAGAATGAAGTTATGAGGAGAGAGAAGAGATGGAAGCTTAAATAGGAAGGGGTGGTAGGTGGGAGCTAATGGACCGGGTTTGCACCATGAACCCAAGAAGCCCAACCACAATAAGACTAAAGCAGGGGATAAAATGCCGAAAATAAAATACAGATAATAAGATTACAGGAAATAAATTAACAGAAAAATTCAAAGAGCAGATAATTAATTAACAGGAAATTAAAGAAATTTAAATACAGGATAATACATGATGGATACTAAATAAATACTCATGAGTTGTACATGTATAAAAATACGCATTCCGGAAACGGGGAGTGACATTCATTGATCAGATCAGAATTGAGGATAAGTGTACGACGGAATTGGATAATGCATGTAGCCAAGATCGACGAGAGTGAAGGTGAATAGGAATGACCCTCGAGATTGATGTTGCTGGAATATAAGAGTTGCTTATGCCAGAAGATAATAAGTTGGCTTGATCAATACGAGAAAATGTTGGAGTACAGCGAGAAATGTTATTAGAATGGAATGATGGTACTTGATGGATGGATTATGATTGGAAAGTTACGAGTTGCAAACAAAGTGTATGGATGCGAACGATGATGAGTACAAGATTTGACCGACGAGAATCGCAGTATCGAAATAAAATGTGGCAATAGAATTTATCAACTTTGGTGGCATGGATGACAATGAACTTGAAAGGAATACTCGATACATCTAAGTCTGAATATTTTGGAAAGCGTTAGGATCGATTGTGGAAAATTTATCGAGTTGGAATTGGCAACATCTATTGTCTTATTTGTTGGTTAGAATATTGAATAAACAAGTGAGATTATACGAGATGCTCAAAAGAATTACTGATGTTCGGAAAGGAAGGTACACCGTAGCCCGTTCGCTTTCTCTATCACTGAACTTGGCTGAAGTGCATGTATTTCTGGGACGCCTAAAATATGTGTATGATTCCAATTAAGTGGTATGCTGAATTCAAACGAAGCCACGGGGAGAATTATTATGTGCTAAAGAATTTCACGAGTGTTGGAGGAAAGATCAAAGATGGTAAACTATTTTTAATCAATTGAGATGCTGTATCGAGATGATACATTACTTGAAATCAATCGAGAGATTGCGGAGAAATATTAAATGGTGCAAGTTGATCGTTGAGAAGTTTCATGAAAAGTCGGTTGAAGTTTTGGGGATGAGTTTTGTTTTAAGTTTCGAGGACGAAACTTTTTCTGAGTGGTATATATTTTAGTGCCCCGACCCGCAAGATGCCTTATGATGGATGGTTGGTTCGATGAAGTCTTGTTGGACTTGAAATTATGCGAAGGATCACTTGGAAGGCTATGCAATCGTGGCGGGAATCATCCTATGAATGTGAGTAGTGTTGAACCCTTCAAAGATCCTTTAGCTTCACGCTTAAAATAAAGGATAGTGTGCTATGTTTCTTATTGTGTTGCTCAATAACACCTTGCATGGAATTTGGAAAGATAATGAAAGATAATAATCACCTGAACATAAACTGTTGTGGCTAAATGAATTGTATGCTTGTACGATATTGCGATGAATTACATGGCAGGTGAAGGCAAAGTCCCAAATACTTGGGCGGTGATTATATTGAGCTTTGGCTCAATGAATAGATGGCAAAATAGATGTTAAGTCCCAAGAACTGGGTAGTGAATATGCTTGATTTGCTTTCGAATGAATATATGATAAACAGATGCTAAGTCCCAGAAATTGGGTGGTAAGTACATTGAGTTTGGTTGGAAATATATATGGTATCAAAGATTTGGCAAAAGGATTGGGTAACAACATTCTATTATCCTGTCGCCGATGTAGAATGTTGATTACACCAAGATCCTGGAAAGATGGCAAGATGGCTAGATGGCAAGATGGTAATATAAATGAGAATGGTGGTTGAATTACTTAGTTTTTCTTATCATGCATTATATATTTTCTTCTTAGATAAGTTGCATATAGTTGCATGGTCATGGACAACTTGTCGACAAGGTGGTTTCTCGAACGGTATTCTTGGGCCATGGAACCCGGTTCGTCCTGGGGGAAACCAATGCTAAAGTAGTAGCAGTGCTGAAGTAGTAGCACGGTATATAGGACTTGCAGTGGGGCTAGCTACCTGCACTGGCAAGGGCGCTGTATACCTGTAAGTCGGTCCAAGATGGCGTGTCGCCAGTGACCTTCATATAGATAGGTCCGGTGCTAATGATGTCTTATGCAGGCAGAGTAAGTTATTACTCAAATACAGGGAAGGATGTCGGCTGTTGGTAAGAATCACCTGAATGGTGATATTTATATTGAATCATGATATTGTTCCTAACAATGTCTTGTGCAGACAGAGTAAGTATTATAAATGTACAGGGATGGCTACACGACCGTGGGTAAGAATCACCAAAGGGTGATAACAGTATGCTTTAAATTATGTTGGCTATGAGATTTGCATGCTTTACTTCTTGTTGGCTATAACATGAAATTGACCCTAAGGCAACAAGAAAGACCACTGTTAATAATATTCTGTAACATGATTACTTAGTGTTGTCTTCTTAGGTGAGTTGGGACAGAACCGCTCGCCAGTATATTGATGATGTACTGACCCACGTTGTGGGCATTATTACAGGTGTTTGTTTGTGGAAAATCCTATGAATCAGTGCTTGTATCAATGAATCGGATGGGTGTGCAGAAGCTCTTCTTCCAAGACGATGTCTTCTGCTATACAGGACATAATGTATGGAACAGGGGAACTCAGTTGTACCAGTGAGATTGTAGCCAAATTGGCAAGTTCATTGTAAAGAAGTCGGTATATTCATTGTAGCCTAAAGGGCAAGTGTATACATTCAGTTGGTTATTCAAGAGTCTTGTAATCAAATGTAAACTCAGTATTCTGCTGCAAGTCTTGTAATCCATTATGATTATCAATAAAGAGATACATTCTTCATATCTTGTGTAACTTCAATTTATCTGCTTGGTTTTACTGTGTTGTCGATATTTTCTGAGAAATACCAGGAACTGTAATGGTTTGCCTTGTATAACTGCTTTGGGGTTTTTCAACCAAAACTCCCTCGACATTTATACGAGGTGGCTTCTGATAGCCATCAAGAACAATAGCCCATAAGTCAAAATCAAGAGATTTTAAGAAGAAACTTATCCGTGTTTTCTAATAAGTGTAGTTAGTACCATCAAACAGAGGGGGTCTGTTTATGGCCTGACCTTCACTTGTGAATGTTATAGTAGCCATGTGATGTGCTGTGATCTAATAAATAATGAATAAATAATAGCACTGTTACCTCGCTTTACCTGTAACACCCACTCTGATACAAATTGTAGGAACGATATAGTAAAGCGTAATACTCTAGAGGGGGGGTGAATAGAGTTGGCAGCGGAATAATGCTAATTAAAAAATGTTAGCAACACAATCACAGTATATAATCACAGTTGAAATAATGTAAAGGCAGAGTTCAGAAAGCAAACGCAAAGACAGCGATGTATACTGGTATCCCTCTGTTGAGGACTAATCCAGTCGGTAGAACTCTTGCTACCAGTTGAATCCACTATAGGAAAAATCGCAAGTTTTCTTACGAAGTCCTTGCAACTTCTACAATGCGAGCTTTGATACGAAGAACTCATCCAACGTCAAATGTGAAGAGGTATTCTTCTATCAAGCCTTCTGATTACAATCTCTCAGAAACTTCTAGACCGTACCGCACTGGCAAATCGACTAGAGGATTGTAACTGGCTTGGGATCTGAAAATGAAAGCTCTAGAAAACTCTTTGGAAGGCAGAAAGCTTTTTAGATAGAGAGAAGATTGAAAGTGAATGAGTGAATTGAAATGATCGAAATCCATCTCTATTTATAGGAATTCCAAAGGGAGAACTCTGTCAGAATTCGGGCAGAACTCGATGAGCAAATCTCGGTCAAATCCGCAACTGCAGGAGGACCAAGTTCCAGAGAATTCAAAAATCAAACGGCCACCAACCGAACTCTGGCCGAACTCTGGCCGAGTTCTGTCAGGGTTAGGTTAGGGTTTTTAAAAATAGATTTTGGTGATTTTTGAAAACCTTTTTGTAAACATTTTGATAGGTCATTTTAAAAACATTTTGAACTATTTTGGGGATAGCCTATTTGCCAGTACGATTCGGTGTACAACGTATTTCTAGACTCAAATAAAATGAAAATTACATTGCATAGGAAGTACAGACTCAGGTAGGCAAACAGATCTTCAGTCTTGAACGGAGTGAATATCCAATCTTGCTTATGTCCAAGAAGCTGAAATGTCCCAACAAGCTTCGTATATCCAGACAGAGTTTTGATCAATTATTAAAATCAGGTTGACCATATGACCAATGGGCCAACAATCTTCCCCATTTTGATAATTGACAAACTATGAATGATATAACATTAAGCTAGTTCGAAAAATATCAAAAAGTAGAAATTGTTCATAACCTGTATTTAACTCAAAAAAAATGTTAGATCATTTTTAATTTTCTCCCCCTTTGTCACTTAGCAAAATAATTGCACAAGAGAAGGCTCCCCCGCATTAAATGCAGAAGACTCCCCCGCAATCAATGCATAAGTAACAAATAGCGAGAAAACAAAATAAAAGAAATATAGTATAAGAATTAGAGATATAGCATCACAGGCATGTAATGTTTCTACAAATTATCATCACAGGCATGTATTGCTTCAAAAACATAAAAAAATCTCAAGCATGCTATTTCACAGGCAGTTTAAAATGGAGAAGCAGTATAAAGAAATAGTACTTTAAACAAAATGCTGAAATAAACTGAGATGTCATAAATGAAACATCAAAAACATGTCCATGAAGATAAAAAGTACTGATAGCAAACTACAAAGTACAAAAAAAAATAAATGATAAAAACTTGGAATGTCGGAGCATTTCCAAGTATACAATAGAATATCACTAATAATCAAATCAGATCTCATCATCACTATCCTCATCAATATCATCAGCAGCGTGGCCAGCATGACCGGAAGTACCAGCACCAGAAGTACCAGTGCCAGTAGGATGAGTAGGGGCGCCAGCATAGAACTCACCAACGTAATCTCGAGGTGCACGATACCAGTCATAGGCGTTACCTGGCTGGAAGTAGGCATGAACAGCCTCATCCTCACAGCGGTAACCCGAAAAAGCTGGATCACGAGGGATGGAAGCAGCAGAGTGACCAGTCTGGGCAAAATGCAGATCGGCCAAGGAGTTTGCCATCGCCTGGTAACGGGTGACATCGCGGAACTCTCGCTCGCGAGCCATGTCCGTCATCGAGACGTGCAAAGCTGATAAATACTGATGTATGCCCTCAAAAGTCATGGCATACGGCTGATATGGTAAAGATGGTGCAGTAGGAGGAGCAGGAGGTGGAGCTGAAGCAGTCCAGCTGCGACGAGAAAGCTGGAGTAACTTGGGCTCAGAGTCCTGAGTACAAGTTGATAGATCGATCTCGAATCGCTGAAAGATACGAGGGAGAATCATCGCATAAGAGAGATTTCGATCTCTAGCACGACAACATCCCATCAACTGAATAATTGTCTTAGGGGTGGAAAAAGGAATCCCCTTAAGAATATGGTACATGGCGGACAGCTCAAGCGAAGTCACATCATCCTTGGAAGTGGATTTTGGAAGAAGAGTAGAGTAGATGATGCGATGCAATTCGTAGTTAAACAAGTTCAGGTTGTTAGCCTTGAACTTTCCAGAACGTACTCTGTCAGGTACACAGAGTTCCGTTTTGAAACTCGTGAGTGTAGTGCCTTCGGGGAAATCGAATTCCGTGATATCAACTAGCGGTTCACCTTCATTGGGAATACCAAGAATCTCCGCTAGAAGGACATCATTGAACTCAATGTCTATGCCTCCAACACGTGTGCTCACGTCAAAAGTGTTAACTACGAGATTGCAATAGAACAATCTAATGGCATTAGTAGCAATTGGGAAGCACAGTTTAACAAGTAAGTGTAACCCTAATGCCTCAAATAAGTGACGATGATCAGGGAATACCGTCCATTTAACCGAAGCGCCGCTACATATGGATCGGATGGAAAAGGTACCGTACCATAATAAAGCTTGATCGAGGGTTTGAAAGAAGAACCCATCGAAAGCGCCGTCGTTCTTTTGGACCGGCGAAAACAAAGAATCCGTATGAGGATTCGAAGAGGACCCTTCCTCACTAGGAGTGGTCTTCTTCCTCTTAGACGGATTAAATCTAGGTGCCATTGAAATAAAAAGCACTAATTTGAAAGGTGGAGAGAGAGGGAGTTATACCTCACGAAAATTGGATATGTTGTAGAGAAGAACGATCTCCGCACGATTCCAAATTTTGGAAGGATTTCACCAAGTAGATTGGAAGCAATAGATTGGTGAAGAACTAGGGTTTGGAGGTCGGGGTCGGCTGCTGCTGCTGTTGTAATTAGTTTGGAAGCAATGAAAGAGAAGAAGCTCTCGGGTTCTGGATATATACACAGATACCTACAACCGAGCTCGGGCCGAATTCGGTCAGAGCTCTGGCCGAATTCGCCTAGGGTTCTTTCAGGTTGATTTTTGCTACTTCTTTTTCATTGACTCGTTGCAAATATTTAATTCAAAGATTAGTTATTTTAGCCTTCAAATAACATAATTAATGATATTTTATGAATTAAATGTCGTTACACAGCGACTGTCTCAGATTAGCTGTAGGAGTACTGTCCCAGCTGGCAGAGGTTCACCGGGGAACTCTTAAGTACCGCTTCGCTTCAACCGTAGTTGTGGTGACAGACAGACTCTTTATTAGCTTGTCTCTAACACAATTTTTGCATAATGATATATAATCATAAAATAAAATCAATTAATATTATTGACGTCCAAAATTCCTAATTCTCGACGTAAATAATTGAAACGATCTTCCGCTAGAGGTTTAGTGAAGATGTCAGCTAATTGATTTTCAGTATCTATGTACACAAGGTTTATATCTCCATTTTGATGATGATCTCTAAGAAAATGATGTCTAGTCTCGATATGTTTAGTACGAGAATGACATACAGGATTCTTAGTCAAATTAATGGTGCTCGTGTTATCACAGAAAATGGGAATATGTGTGAAAAATAAATCAAAGTCTTCTAGGGTTTGTTTCATCCACAAAATCTGAGCGCAACAACGTCCTGCGGCGATATACTCAGCCTCTGTTGTTGATAAGGCTACAGAATTTTGCTTTTTACTAAACCAAGAGACTAGAGCCTTGCCTAAGAAATGACATGTACCGCTAGTACTTTTTCTATCAACCTTGCATCCAGCAAAATCTGCATCCGAATAACCAATAAGGTCAAAGGATTTAGTTTTGGGATACCACAAGCCGACAGAAGAAGTGCCCTTAAGGTATCGGAAGATACGCTTAACTGCGGTCAGATGTGATTCCTTTGGGTTAGCTTGAAAACGTGCACACAGGCAAACACTAAACATGATATCTGGACGACTAGCAGTTAAGTAAAGTAAACTACCAATCATACTTCGATACTTACGTGTGTCGACTGGCTTGCCTTGTTCGTCAGAATCAAGCTTTGTTGAAGTTGCCATCGGAGTTCCAATAGGTTTGACATTGTTCAGATCGAACTTCTTTAGCAAATCTTTTGTGTACTTGGCTTGATTAATGAACGTCCCATTGTTGGTTTGTTTGATTTGCAATCCGAGAAAGAACTTCAGCTCTCCCATCATGCTCATCTCAAACTCATTCTGCATACACTTAGAAAATTTTTGACAAAGAGATTCATCAGTGGATCCAAAAATGATATCATCAACATAGATTTGAATTAAAAGCAGCTTGCCATTAAAAGATTTAATAAATAGTGTAGTGTCAACCTTTCCTTTTAAAAAACCGTTGTCAAGTAGAAAAGAGCTTAGACGGTCATACCAAGCACGAGGGGCTTGTTTCAAACCATATAAGGCTTTCTTCAACTTGAAAACATGGTCAGGATTTTTGAAATCCGTAAAACTCGGAGGTTGTGCTACAAAAACTTCTTCTTTTATAAAGCCATTTAGAAAAGCACTTTTTACATCCATTTGAAAAAGTTTGAAATCATGAAAACATGCAAATGCACATAATATTCGAATGGATTCTAATCTCGCAACTGGGGCATAAGTCTCATCGTAGTCGATACCCTCTTCTTGATTGTATCCTTGAGCTACGAGTCGAGCCTTGTTATGAGTTACTAAACCATCCTCATTCAGTTTGTTTCGGAATACCCAACGGGTGCCAATGACCGGATGATCAATAGGCTTGGGAACAAGTTCCCAAACTTGATTCTGTTCGAATTGGTTCAATTCCTCTTGTATGGCATCTATCCAGAAACTATCACTACATGCTTCATCAATAGATTTAGGTTCTAGCTGTGAAATAAATACAACACTAGAAACAATATCTCTACTGGATGATCGAGTACTTACTCCTTTGGTAATGTCACCAATTACCAAATCTTGTGGATGATCAGCTGTGAATTTTAACCTTTTCGGTAGACTCTGTAGGTAGCTGGTTCCTGGATCATCTCTAGGGGTTCAGCTAGTGCAGAGCTTGGTTCAGGTTCAGCTGATGTTGAGCTTGATGTAGGCAGATCTTCATCACTGTCATCGAGAGTTATTTGGTTCATTTTATCAAAAGTGATGTTGATTGATTCTTCGATGATCATGGTACGTTTGTTGAAGACTCTGTACCCTTTGCTCTTGGCCGCATAACCTAGAAATATACCTTCATCGGCCTTTTCGTCAAACTTTCCCAAGTTGTCTTTAGTATTAAGAATAAAGCACTTACAGCCAAAAATCTTAAAGTATGAAACTGAAGGAATTCTATCAAACCATAACTCAAATGGAGTCTTCTTCGATTTGGGTCGAATTAGAACTCTATTGAGCACAAAGCAAGCTGTATTGACAGCTTCAGCCCAGAAGTATTTGGGTAGGCTAAATTGATTTAACATCACTCTGGCCATTTCGGTTAGAGTTCTGTTCTTACGTTCCACAACTCCATTTTGTTGTGGAGTTCTAGGACAGGAGAACTCGTGTATAAAACCGTGTGTGTCACAAAATTGCTCGAAATCAGCATTCTCGAATTCGCCTCCATGATCACTTCTAATACGAGTGATCATGTAACCTTTTTCATTTTGTACTTTCTTGCAAAAGGCGACAAATTCGGATAATGCGTCATTCTTGCGTGTCAAGAAATATACCCACGTGTATCTAGAAAAATCATCTACAGTAACAAATGCATATAATTTACCTCCGAGGCTAGCAACTCTGCTAGGACCGAATAAATCCATGTGTAGCAATTGTAGAGGTCTAGTAGTACATACTGCGTTTACAGACTTGAATGTGGATCTGGTAGCCTTGTTCTTTTCACATTGGCTGCATACCGAATCCTTCTTGAATGTTATGTCTGGTAAACCGCGTACTATCTTCTTTGTGGATAATCTTGAAATTGTATCCATGTTTGCATGACCGAGTCTCATGTGCCATAGATGACTCTCATCACTTTTGGCCATTAAGTATCTACCTGAAATATTAGCTTCTTCCAACAGATAGAAAATATATATATTGTCTTCCCTGATTCCTTCAAAGATAGTACTACCAGTTGAGCTATCAACTATAGTACATTTGTCTTTGCCAAAGTTGATACCATAACCATGATCAGCTAGATAACTTATACTGAGCAGATTATGTTTCAACTCGGTAACCAGATAGACATCTTTAATCACGGGACAGGGAGACTTACCAACATCATCGATACCAATAATATACCCTTTCAAATTATTACCGAAGGAGACATAGCCTTCCTTCTTCTTCTTCGACAGTGTTGCAAATAGGGTAGCGTCACCGGTCATATGCCGTGAGTAACCGCTGTCGAGGATCCATTTACTTCTAGCATGTGAAGGGTGTTCCACCTACAAAACAGTTTGCAGATGAAACCTTTGGTACCCATTTCTTGTAGGGTCCTGAATTGTTAGCTTTAGGTATCCAAGCATAAACATTTAAATCTACAAGCTTTCTCATTCTACATGCAGATAATATATGACCAATGAGGCCACAATAATGACATTGTGCATGTCGAGTGTTGAAAGTTGAGTGGTGTGCATGGTTGGTAGGTTTTGGTTTTCTAGTATAGAAGAATGCATACCTATGATCATGTTTGGGCTTAACCTTTTGGGGTAAAGGTTTTATATGGTTTGGTCTGACAGTGTTTGGCTTGGGAATGTTCCGAATTCTCGGTAAGTGACACGTGTTAGGATAGGAAGCAGCAGGCTCAGGCTGTTTTCCTAACCTAATTTCCAACCTTTTGGAAGTGTCATATAACTTAATATAATCAGAAGTGAGTGATTCCATTCTGATTTGTGCAGATTGAAGACTTTTCTTTTCTTTAGAAAGATCTTCTCTCAATTGGTCTATAATCTTGTCTTTTTCTTTGGATGACTGTTTAGTCTCGTGTAATAAGAGCTTTATAGAGGAAAGCTCACCAGACTCACTAACATTAGCTCTAACCTCAGCTAGTAGGTCGGTAAGTCTTCCTATTTCTCCTTTGTACTCTTTGAGTACCTTCTTAGCGGTCTGATATTTACTACGCAGTTTCCTGTAGTCAAGCATCAGGTCACTGAAGGCATCTCCTAATTGCTCAAAGGTGAAGTCATCATATGTTTCTACAGGTTCAGTAGGAACCTGATCGATTGCCATGAAGCAGATATTTGCAGCGTCCTCTGAATGTTTATCTTCTGAGTCGCTAGCTTCACTCTCATGCCATATGCTAGTGTTGGCATATTTCCGAGATGTTGATCTTTTCAGGTTGCCTTTTTCATACCTGTTGTTCTTCTTGCTCGATGATGAGTTGATGGGACAGTCCTTCTTCATATGTCCCTTCTTCTTACAGCCATAGCAGACAGCATCTTCTTGATACCAGTTGTTGCTGTTGTTCTCTTTGACTCTCTTCTCATGTCTCATGAATCTTTTGAACTTCTTTGCTAGGAGAGCTTGATCTGCAGTGTCAGATCCACTGCTGTCTGAGTCATCTTCAGCAGCTTTTCTGTGCTGAGCCTTGAGGGCGATAGTCTTCTTCTTTGGTGCAGGTTCTTCAAAATCTTGTAGCTCCAGTTCATGAGTGAGTAGCTTACCCATGAGTACTTCAAGTGACATTGTGGTGAGGTCGTTTCTTTCAATGATAGCTGTAGCCTTCGGAATCCAGTTCTTGGTGAGTGCTCGCAGGAGTTTGCGAATCTTTTCGTGGTTACTGTAATCTTTGCCTAAGGAGGACAAAGGGTTTACAATATCCAAGAACCTCTCGAACATTTGTGTGACTGTTTCATTTGGCTTCATTTTGAACGCCTCGTATTCTTGAGTAAGTCGGCTGACTTTTGACTCCTTGACTTGAGTCGTGCCTTCATGTGTAACTTCGAGAAGCTTCCACACACCATTTGCCGTTGTGCATGTAGATACCCTGTTAAATTCTGTTCTGTCTAAGGCACAAAAAAGAGCATTAATGGCACGTGCATCAAGACTAGCCTTTTTCTTTTCTTCCTCTGTATAACTGCTTTAGGGTTTTTCAACCAAAACTCCCTCGACATTTATACGAGGTGGCTTCTGATAGCCATCAAGAACAATAGCCCATAAGTCAAAATCAAGAGATTTTAAGAAGAAACTCATCCGTGTTTTCCAATAAGTGTAGTTAGTACCATCAAACAGAGGGGGTCTGTTTGTGGCCTGACCTTCACTTGTGAATTTCATAGTAGCCATGTAATGTGCTGTGATCTAATAAATAATAAATAAATAATAGCACTGTTACCTCGCTTTACCTGTAACACCTGCTCTGATACCAATTGTAGGAACGATATAGTAAAGCGTAATACTCTAGAGGGGGGTGAATAGAGTTGGCAGCAGAATAATGCTAATTAAAAAAATGTTAGCAACACAATCACAGTATATAATCACAGTTGAAATAATGTAAAGGCAGAGTTCAGAAAGCAAACGCAAAGACAGCGATGTATACTGGTATCCCTCTGTTGAGGACTAATCCAGTCGGTAGAACTCTTGCTACCAGTTGAATCCACTATAGGAAAAACCGTAAGTTTTCTTACGAAGTCCTTGCAACTTCTACAACGCGAGCTTTGATACGAAGAACTCGTCCAACTTCAAATGTGAAGAGGTATTCTTCAATCAAGCCTTCTGATTACAATCTCTCAGAAACTTCTAGACCGTACCGTACTGGCAAATCGACTAGAGGATTGTAACTGGCTTGGGATCTGAAAATGAAAGCTCTAAAAAACTCTTTGGAAGGCAGAAAGCTTTTTAGATAGAGAGAAGATTGAAAGTGAATGAGTGAATTGAAATAATCGAAATCCATCTCTATTTATAGGAATTCCAAAGGGAGAACTCTGTCAGAATTCGGACAGAATTCGGGCAGAACTCGATGAGCAAATCTCGGTCAAATCCGCAACTGCAGGAGGACCAAGTTCCAGAGAATTCAAAAATCAAACGGCCACCAACCGAACTCTGGCCGAACTCTGGCCGAACTCTGGCCGAACTCTGGCCGAGTTCTGTCAGGGTTAGGTTAGGGTTTTTAAAAATAGATTTTGGTGATTTTTGAAAACCTTTTTGAAAACCTTTTTGTAAACATTTTGATAGGTCATTTTAAAAACATTTTGAACTATTTTGGGGATAGCCTATTTGCCAGTACGACTCGGTGTACAACATATTCCTAGACTCAAATAAAATGAAAATTATATTGCATAGGAAGTACAGACTCAGGTAGGCAAACAGATCTTCAGTCTTGAACGGAGTGAATATCCAATCTTGCTTATGTCCAAGAAGCTGAGATATCCCAACAAGCTTCGTATATCCAGACAGAGTTTTGATCAATTATTAAAATCAGGTTGACCATATGACCAATGGGCCAACAATTCTGTGCCCTTCCGCGTACGAGTTAGCATGCTAGAACATTGAAAGACTATATATGTACGAGTGCCTCAGTGTACGAGCGATAGAACATTGAATAGCCTATCGAGGCGTGCCTCAGTTGCACGAATCGGAAGAATAGAACATAAGTATAATATGTTGAATACTAAGGCGTAGAACAGGAAACACGACTTCAAGGCGTGCATTGAATGCACGATTCAAGGAAAGACGCCGAATGTGTTTAACCACACAATACTTACAAAAGATGGCATCGTTGCGACGAGGAGAACAATTGTGGCACGGATGTGGCATAACTGTCGATGCGGCATGGTACCTTCGAAATGTTCAAAGCCTTCGGGGCGTTCGTTGAGAACATTGGGGCGTTGTGCCAATTAAGATAGATATAGACAAGCTTGCTTGGTTGTATGAAAGATAAGATACGTTGCATGGTCAAATGGACTTAAAGATATAAAAGCTCGTGCATGGGTATTCCCTCGAACGTGGTGTACCAGGGTGGTGGCATAGGTATTCCCTCGAACGTGGCACACCAGGGCGGGGGGACCGTTCAGCCTAGGAGGGACTGTGTTTACGATATTGTTGGTGTACTTCATTTAGACGGGTAATGACCTTCTGGTGAATGTGATAAGCCACTTGTTGCGATTATTTCGGTGGCCTCTGATGTTTTGGTTAGCAACCGTACAGAGTTAACATCGTCTTATGTTTTGATTCGATAAATATAAGTCCATTCTAGCCCAGAAAGCTAGTGACCTTCATATAGTTAAAGGAGATGGGTTGAAAGTGCAAGGTATATATCGTGCACATATAGACCCTGAATAGAGGGCACTTATAACATGACATGAAAGCTGATAGGCGTATTCATCTTGCATCGGTGCAAGGGCGAGTGCGTCGACTTGGTAAGAAGTCGCGCCACAAAACAACACGGGATTGCTATTGGTTGCCTGTTTTATTATGCGAATCAAATATACATGCTTGCCATGATAACATGCTTACAGTCTTTGAATATGCCATGAACTCATCCTAAGGAGAACATAGAAAGAGAACTAAATTGTATGTTTGCATGAATCAATACAATACTAAATGTCAGTTTGTTAAGTAGGTTTTTGATCAGTACATCGAGGACGAAAGTACTAATCCCCTACTAGTTTGCTTGCAGGTTCAGGGATTGGTCTGCTCGCAGCGGAGCTTCGCTTGAACGCGTTGAGGCTTGGAATACCGAAGCGTATTGAGGCGTGCAACCGCATTGACGCTCGAACATGCAACAAGATTGATGCAGCCGAGATATAGAAGGCATGATGTATGAAACGGTGAAATCTTTTGTGGGCAAGAGAGAACCTGAGTGTTGTAGCCAATCTGGCATATATTGTTGGGCTATCGAAAGCCTTTGTAATCTCATTTCGAATATCAATAAAGAGAATTGTTTCGTATACTCTGTTTTCCTTTCGTTGTTAATGTTCAACTCAAAGATAACCATTTGAGAACTTATCATCTTGCCTTGCACGAGCGCAACTCCAGGCTCGTGCGGCATCACGCCCCCTACGAGGACGATGATTCGGGTGATTTCGGGTCGGGGCGTGATAAATTATTTCCTTCCGCGTAGCTAGGGCGTTTATGATTGTATGTATACACAGTGCCGGCAGCACCTGGAGGGTATTGACATTCAAGGCGGAGGGCATGGTTGAGAGACTCCTTCATCATTTTGTATTATGGAACAGACACGCACTACCAAAATACAGTAAATTAGCAACAGAATATTAGCGACGGATATCGTCCGTCGGCGTTAGCGACGGCTTTGTGGCAACTAGCCGACGGATTACCGACGACAAGCCGTTATATTTTTTATTTTATTTTTAGGGGAAGAAAAGGTCGTACATCCGTCGCTAGGGCGTCGGAGATATAGCGACGGATATTCAGCCATCGCTATGCAGTCGATTATTTGGCAGAAATTGTGGGGAGAATTGGCGGGACAATTCTTCGACTATGTAGCGACGGATATTCAGTCGACAAGTATCAAAAACAGCGACTATGGGGCGACGGATAAAAATTCGTCGCTAGTCCGTCGCTAAATATACGTTCCAGACTTAAATTGAAACGGCGGAAGGAATTTTTCGTATTCCCCCCAAATTCACTCTCTCTCCTCTCTCTCTCTCTCTCCCACGGCTTCGGTGATCGGCGTCGGCGTCCTCTGCCCTCTCTCTTTCGAAGGTAATCCCCTATTTCTCTCTCTCTTGATCTCTCTCTCTCTTGCGGTGTCGTAGGGGCAGTGGGGGCGGCGGACTTGGGGCGGGGGCGTCGGGGGCTGGGCGGCGGGGGGGGCGACTGTGGGCGGGGGTTTGTGGGTGGCGAGGCTGCGGGGGGCGGCGGGCTTGGGGCGGGGGCATCGGGGGCTAGGCGGCGGGCTTGGGACGGGGCGGCGGGGGCTGGGCGGCGGGGGGCTGCGGTGGGCTGGGGGTTGTGGGTGGCGGGGCTGCGGGGGTCAAGTGGCTAAGGCTCACTTTCGATTTCATGTGGTCTCTAAAATTTATTCAAACTTAGGTCACAGTTCCCTTCTTCCTGTCTTTTGTTTTTTGCTCACTACCATGCACAACCATAAGCACACATTTAAAATATGAACCCTAATATTGGCCCAACGGTGTTCTTGCCCAGGTTATAATGGACTTAGCAGGAGTCCATTCCCTGCTTTTCTATTGAACTGTCACATATATATATATATATATATATATATATATATATATATATATATATATATATATATATATATATATATATATGCAACCGACGCACAGCCATAAGCACTCTTCATATATATATGCAACCGAACTACTTTGCTCAAATCCTGAAGATTTCTTTACAAGTCTAAATATATATATATATATATATTTTATATATATATATATATATATATATATATATATATATATATATATATATATATTGAAGAAAAGGGTACTTTTATTCAAAAAATGAAAAGACTACTGGTTACAACCCATAGCAATACACTACAAGCTATAAGCACTACATGCTGTTATCCTCCCATGAGGTTAGCATCCGTATCAATGTTGTTTAAAATCCCATGAATAGTCATGGATATGCCTTCAAAAACTCTTCTATTTCGCTCACGCCATATGTGCCATACTACCGATAATAGTTTAATATTGGCTTGGGGCGGGGGCGTCGGGGGCTGGACGGCGGGCTTGGGGAGGCGGGCTTTGGTCGGGAGCGGCAGGGGGCTTTGCTTTTTAAATTTATCTGATTTTATATATTGGCTAAATAATGTGTTATCCATATTGGGTGTTATCCATTAGTTTGGTGCATGGTGTTTGGATTAGTAGATGTGAATATGGGGTTTGGGTTCATGGTGTATATGTTCACTGTCTCAAGGACAGTGCGAGTTCTTCATCTGCCTTCTTTGTTAAGAATATCCTTGGGACATTCGCTTCACCAAAGTCAATGAATAAGTGAAATTTTTCCTGGAAAATCGACCCTTAGAGTGTATCAGTTGTGTACTTCTATATAGATGTATATATCTATACATCTAACTGTGATATACATATGTGTATGTGTGCTTTAGAGAGTGAGAAATGAAGGCAGGCAATGATGATATGACAATCTCAGTTAGCGACGGACTAGTGACCGGTTAGTGACAGATTTTTCCAGCTCTATTTGTATTAATATACGGTACGACATGGTGATCAGGACATAGTCCCTGCAGCCATTCGACTGGCGAGGCAGAAACTATGTCATCGTAGATAAAGTTGACTGTCCTCCGACCCTCATCTCTCGGCAATGATGATACGACAACCTATCACTATATCTTATATAGTAGTAGATGATGTTTTAGTATTACATTATGTGAGTTCATCTTGATTCTGTTATATCCTTCAGATACTAGATACGATAAGAACATATACTACTATATGTACAAAACATAGATGATTCACACTAATGTATGCTAGAATAAATTTTGGTTGTGTTCTGAGCCATCCGTTCTGATCAAGCATCTTCCTTCTCCTCTCCTCCACCATGGCTCTGGACCCATCTGCTCCTCCCTACTTTCCTTCTTCTTATTTGATTCTCTCAGCCACATATGATATCCACCTCAAGTGTAGAGTCGGAGGAGAAGAAGTGGACAAGAAGAGGAGGGGGAAGCAGTACAGCCGGCGGCATGACCCGGAGGAAGTATAGATATTTTCTTCAACATCCGTAGGAGAACTATAAGGATATATTTTTTCACAACATGTCACCTTGTCAAAGACCCTTAATGTGAATATCATGTTACCGCGGTGTCGGAAGACTAACATGTCATAATTTTTTAAGCCGTGTGTTTTGACATAATCCTCCCAACTCTTTCCTCCTATGTAGTAATATTGTATTACTACATAGCAGGAAAGAGTTTGGAGGATTATGTCAAAACACACGGCTTAGAAAATTATAACATATTAGTTTTCCGACACTGCGGTAACATGGTTGTCACATTAAGGGTCTTTGACAAGGTGATATATTGTGAAAAGATATATCCTTATAGTTCTCCTACGGATATTGAAGAAAACCTCTGTACTTCCTCCTGGTCATGCCGCCGGCTGTGCTGCTTCCCCCTCCTTTTCCTGCCTACTTCTTCTCCCCCGACTCTACACTTGAGGTGGATATCATATATGGCTGAGAGAGTTAAATAAGAAGAAGGGAAGTAGGGAGGATCAGATGGGTCCAGAGCAATAGTGGTGGAGAGGAGAAGGAAGATGCTTGATCAGAACGGAGGAATTGATGGATGGAAGAGAACTAGAAAGCATTAATCCTTCCTGTTGTGAGAACTGTGAAGAGTGAGAAAGGAGAGGGGGGTCTTTGATTTTTGTGTTCATCATCATTAGAGGGAGCAGCACTGGAAAGTTGTGACATTGATAGCATGAGAGAGGGAGAGGGTGAATGGAGGGAGGGAAGTGGCTGCATGCCTTTGGCTCACTCGAGCGGTATTTGTCCTCCGACCCTCATCCCTCGGCAATGATGATATGACAACCTATCACTATATCTTATATAGTAGTAGATGATGTCTTAGTATTACATTATGTGAGTTCATCTTGATTCTGTTACATTCTTCAGATACTAGATACGATAAGAACATATACTACACCATATGTACAAAACATAGATAATTCACACTAATGTATGCTAGAATGATTTTTGGGTTGTGTTCTGAGCCATTCGTTCCCATACTTGGCAATTAAGCATGTGAAATAGAACTGATTATGTTTAGTTTGTCTTACGATACAGATTTTCATATCCAAATTGAAATGGATCGTTACTTCGTTGATCGTACATGGATGTACTAGCGGATCAACCTCCTGGACCGTAGGTACTTATAAGTATTGACCGTATCGGATTAGTATCGATCTATCGTTTTGGTATGGGCCGTATCGGTTGGTATTGGTCTTAGCGAATTGGTATCGTCCTATCCGATATGTATCGGCCGTATAGCTAGGATTCATATTGGCCTTATCGATTTGGTATCGGTCATATCTGATAGGTATCGGCCGTGTTGGATTAGTATAGACCATTTCTGATTAGTATCGTGGAAGGTTTAGTAACAAATATACTTGGATTTATCTCTTCTAGTGCTAGATTACCATTGCAAGAGAGTCACAAGAGCGTAGCTGGCCAGTTACAGAACATACATACTTCCTTTTCAATCTCGCTCTTCCTGATAGAAAAGGAAGCATGTATGTTACTGTAACTGGCCAATCACGATCTGGTGACTCTCTTGCAATGGTATTCTAGCTCGAGAAGAGAGAAATCCAAGTACAGTTGTTACTAAACCTTTCACGATACTAATTCGAAATGGTCTATACTAATCCAACACGGCCGATACCTATCGGATATGACCGATACCAAATCGATAAGGCCAATATGAATCCTAGCTATACGGCCGATACATGTACATATCGGATAGGACGATACCAATTTGTTAAGGCCAATACCAATCTGATACGTCCTATACCAAACCGATAGACCGATACTAATCTGATACACTAGATACTAAGTACATCCGGCCTATACCAGCGGATCTACCAATTACTGTGCGATAGGCCCAACGACTCCAGTTACATCCGGTTATTGGTGAGTACATGATTATATAGTAATTCTGTTAGTCTTGTGATACAGATTTTTACTCTCTCATGCTACCAACGTCATAACTTTTCCAGTGCTGCTCCCTCTAATGATGATGAACGCAAAAAACCAACGTCACAACTTTTATAATTTGAGTAAATTTCTTTACCCTATATAAAAATTTCTGTTGTCATAGAGATGGCTCCTAGGACTCACCGAGGAGGTGCTGCTAGTCGAGGAAGGGGCCGAGACAAGAAAGCCTTGGAGGTCGACACGGAGGAAGTCCCCATCGTCAAACAAGAGCCGGTGACTGTTAAGTAGGAGGTGTTACCAAAGGTCGAGGTCAAGGAAGAACCGATGACCATCAGGGAAGAGATTACTCCCAAGGTTGAAGTTAAGGAGGAGCCACCATCAGGGGTAGTAGCATCGGGACCGACCCTCCTGTCCCTACATAAGACCTCAACCAGATTGAGCCTTCGTATGCAAAGTGGCTGATAGAATGGTATATGCCTTAATGCAACTATGATCCCTGGCTGTGAGGATTCATCGTCTGACTTGCGGTCTTTGCTGAGGCCAAAGTCGATTTTCCTATGTGTTTTAGAATTTTGGAATATTTGTGGAAATTTTGGAATATTTGTGGGAATTTTAGAATATTTGTGCTATGATCGGATTATAACGACGGATATTAGGTTACTCTTCAGGGTAATTGATGTCTATTTTATATTAATTTGGTTTGGTCTATATGATTCTTGGATAATTGGTGTGCATTAAATTCGTATGTGCATATTTGGTCTATATGATTCTTGGATAATTGGTGTGCATTATATCTTTGGTCTATGTGATTGTTGGATAATTGGTGTGCATTATATATTGGTTTGGTTTATGCATATTTTTGCGAACAGGGAAAGTGCTGCAATTTTTTTCAAAATAATCTCATTTAGCGACGGACTAGTGACCGTTTAGCGACGGATATTTCCAGTTTCCGACTACTGTTCGACGACATATCCGTCGCTAACTGGAGATTTGAAATGATTCCAGGTAGCGACGGATGGTCGACGGAATATCCGTCGACAACGTTCTGGTGGTATATAGTTCGACGGAATGGCGACGACTCATCCGTCGCCATGGTTCTGAAAATATCAAGCATTTTCAGAACATGGTCGACGGATAATCCGTCAGTATTCCGTCGCTAAGCCGTCCTTTGTTAGCGACAGAAATTGACGGAATAGTGACGGCAAGATACACTCTGATACGCTATTACGACGGTTTACCGACGGACCATTACGTCGCTAGTGTCTACACAGTTCAGTATTTAATACTTGAAATGGACGAAAGCCCGTCGGAAAGTCGTCGCTAATGCTTCGTATTGTGAAGTCGACAAGTCGTCGCTATTCCGTCGATTGACGACTATGTAACGACGGATCATTATTAGCGACGAGCTGATTGCCGACGGATTATTTTGGCCAAGATCCGTCAGTGATCGGTCGCTAATACAAATTACCGACGAACGGGCGACGGATCTGGCCGTTGCTAAATCGACATATTTTGGTAGTGACGTGGGAGTAAATAGATGGTCGTAGACCCACTTTGAACCGTCGAGTACGATTCACCATGGAGGGCAGGAATTCTCCAACAAATTTGGCTAACTTGTTGAACTCTGCTGCATACTGCCGCACCGTCATATTCTTTTGCCTTAGCTGCATAAATTTATTTTTCTTCTCTGGTCGAACGGCTTCAGAGAGGTACTCGATCTCGAACGCCTCTCAGAAGGTGGCCTAAGAAATTGCCTCTGTCTCGTCGTCGCGTCTGATCGCTCGCTTTTGTACGGCCCACCAGTCGTGCGCGTTCAATCGGAGTAGAAGTTGAGTGCATGCGACTTTATTGGACACATCGATGCCCAGAAGCTCGAATCGGTCTTCCAACTCCTCTAGCCAATCGATCTCCAAAGAAGGGTCTTCAGTACCGCAGAAGAAAGTGCGAAAACTTTTGCTGAATTTTTTTACCTCAAAGTTGGAACTTCTCGATGCTGCAGGTAGAGGCTCGGGTACTCCGGTTCGACTTCACTTTGTCTAGCCGCAGGCACGGTTACGGTATGGGTTGTCACGGAGTTGTTGTTGGCCACAACTGTCTGAATGATCTGCTGAAGAGTATCGAGCTGCTTCTGCTATAACTTGAATTGTGCATCGAATCGGGCCTCGAACTGAGTCAGGCGTGCCTCCGTCTGTCGTTGATGTTGCTCATTCTGGCTTTGATTCTCCTCAGCTTGTCGTTGTTGCGCTTCCAGCATACGCAACATCCGTTCCATGGCATTGTTAGAGGGTCCGGGCCTCGAGCTACTCGAGCCGTTCGAAGCGCTTTCTTCGTTCGTCGCCACATTCATCGTCGTACCTTCTGGGATTTTTGAAGGCGAAATACATTAGTCACAAAACTTATTACGGACTTACTCGTATGGAACGGCATATCTTATCGACACGAGACCAAGGGTTTTAAGACAAGAAACTCGACACTGGAGGCCAAGGACATAAAGCCGTGCTCTGATACCATTATGTCATGCTCCGATTCGGTAGAATCGATAGTCGTCCCCCGGGCGTAATGCCATGCAAGCCTAAGTTGCGCTTGCACAAGGCGGTTCATAAGGTTATCCGAAACAACAGCATTTATAAGAGTACGTAGAGAAATTGAACACATTATATAGAGAAGGAAACTTGTATTTTCATTGATAATAAGTTAGATTACAGACTCGATTACAAAAGAGGCATCTCGGGCTTACAACTGACATCGATGAGATAGTCATTCCATACGTTTACATCTCTTTTTACATAACATCAAAATAACTCTCTAAGACCTGGGATCGTTGAGAGTTTGCGTTGCATGATACGGTGGAATTGAGTCTTCAAAATGTTACAGAGTTAGCCTTCGCGCTAGCAAGGCTTCAAAACAAATGAGCGTCGCCTTCAGTTCCTTGGCACGCTATCCTAGTTTCGGGTACCTGTTGAGAGCGAGGGTCAGCACATTACACTTTGTGCTGGTGCGTGGCAAATTTAAATCCCGTGCTCTTATTTGTTGAAGAAGTTAAGTGATCGTGCATGCAAATGTTTAGTGAAGTTTCTAGCCATCCTAATCAATTCAAACCCGTATTTGAAGGCACAACAATATAACGACGATAGATCTTACCCCCGACAGAGCGTGCCGTTGTAGCGTAAACTTACCATGTTCTTCCCTATCATATTGATCATAAAGACGTATAATAGAGTGCATTCGTGAAGGTCACTGGAACGACAAGTCATCCTGGACATATAGCTTGGTAGACAGAGGTCCTTCAGCGCAGGTAGCGAGCCCCGTTTAAAGCTACTGCCTACCGTGGCATGCATCCGACATAGCTATCCGTGTTTCTTCCTAGGCCGGAACGGTCCCGTGGCCTCGGAATATTGTCCGAAGAAACAATCGCCCTTGTCGACAAGTTGTCCATGACCGTGCTAAGTTAATTGTTATTTCAAGGCACATCTTTATAGTATCGTTGCGATATTCACTTAATCGATTCATCCTTTCTTAGCACGGTTCTATATAATACGATAATTACAAGCACGATAAGGTTATATGATAAGCAGTTATATAGTTCGTGTTCGTGAGACGTCGTGTGACCGTTCATTTGAAATATCATTCATGTCATTGCATTACATTCTAGCATAACACACGTCTAATATTAATAAAGTATTAGAGAAGAGGGTTGAGGGAAGAAGGGTCAGCCACTCATCTTAGTATTTACTTGAGGCGAGAAACTGGTTGGCCGCACTAGACGTTGCCTACGCGATCACCTGAAATCGCACAAGCAACTGATTAGAACACTGTGTTATTCAAGAAAATTTGATACGAATGCGAAGTTAAAAACGTAAGCCATAAAAACCATCAAAAACATTCACGAAAACGCATTCAGAAAACCAAAGCCAAAAAAGCAATTGCGGCATGAAAAGCAGAGCAACGGGAGGTCTCTTCCGACTCAGTTGCAGAGTCTATCCTCGAGGCGCAACCCGCTGAATATGGGACTTGGTTCCGAAGAAGCCAGAACATAATGGAGAATGGATCTTAATTCAACCGTTTCCGTTCGACCGATTCGATCGATCCCGACCTATCGGTCCCGATCGAATCGATAGTGACAGTGTTCCTTTCTTGCGCATCCCGTAGACGAAAAATAGGACACGATGTAGGGACGGGGCACTACAATATGGAGGGGGTGGGTAACTGCATGATGCTCATATGTGGGGGAGGAGAACTGCATGTCCTATATGTTAGCCCAATGATTATATCATGTTTTTGAATATGGCTAATTAATTAAGTTTAATATAATGACATCACTAATATTCATGTAATCACTATTATGTTGCTACTTAAACTTAGCATTGTCCTAATATTAGCATTGTCCTAAATGTTATATATCATATTGCTATGCTTGTATCATATTGGTTTGTTTGTCTAACATGTATTTGTAGACATGCAATAAGCATGATCAAACATGATTAAACCAGGATATATGCAATAGAGAATTAATGATGGGCCAAAGACGGCGTTATACAAGAAGATTTCTCTGAACCGCCTAACGACCTATCCGGGGCCTCGCATCGGGGGTTCCGCTACCCGGTCAGCGGACAGGGGTCGAGGGGGCAGCGCCTCCCGTCAGGGGTTCGGGGGCGAAGCCCCCGAAAGGTATTCAGATTTTCAGATCTGTTTATCTTTGGACGACCGCCGTCAAGTAAAAAAGGCATTTTCAAGTCTGCTCAAATATTTGAAGAAAGGCGTCATCAAAGGGCTCTTGGTTTTTCTATTTCATCAATGTATTTTTTATATTTATTGAGTCTAGGAATACGATGTACACTGCATCATACTGGCAAATAGGCTACCCAAGAAACGTTTTCAAAATACCCTTTCATTTTGAAAACAAGCCCACTTACAAAAGCCCAAACTACTTCCTAACTGTTTGACTTTTCAAAAAGTCCAAAACTAATTTACAAAAACCCTGACAGAACTCCAACAGAATTCGGCCAGAGTTCGGCCAGAGTTCGGTTAGTGAACGTTGCTTTTTGAACTTGGTCTCCCTGCAGTTACGGACCCCAACGAGATTTTCTCATAGAGTTCTGCCCGAATTCTGCCCGAATTCTGTCAGAATTCTGCCTTTGGAAAAACTATAAATAGAGAAGAATTTCGATCATTTCAACACACTCATTCACTTTCATATCTCTTCTCTATAAGCCTACTACTTCTTCCAAAGTATTCTGAGCTATTCATTTTTAAATCCCAAGCCAGTTACAATCCTCTAGTCGATTTGCCAGTGCGGTACGATCTAGAAGTTTCAGAGTAGTTGTAATCAGAGGCTTGATTGAAGGTACACACTTCATAATTGAAGTTGGTCGAGTACTTCGGATCAAAGCTCGCGTTGTAGAAGTTGCAAGAACTTCGGATGAAAACTTGTGGTGATTTTCCATAGTGGATTCAACTGGAAGCTAGAGTTCTTCCGACTGGACTAGTCCTCACAAGAGGGAAACCAGTATACATCCTTGTGTTTGCATTTGCTCTCTACTCTCTACTTTTTATTTACATATCTGTGATATATTATCTGTGATCTTGTTACTAATATTTTTAAATAGTTAATTTCTGCTGCCTACTCTATTTACCCCCCCTCTAGAGTATTAAGCTTTACAACTCGTTCCTACAATCGGTCCTACACTATACTCTCATGTTTGTAGACTTAATTCACTTATACTTTTATTTACAGTCTCAAAAGGTGAAGGAATTAGCCCAGACACCCCGGAGAGGTTGCCAAAGTGACACTAGTGTCGCGATCGCCAACGAGCTTGATCGCATCGACGACGTGGTCGAGTTCCCCTTCATGAATAATAGAAAGTCTCGTTCAAAGGCCCGACATGATATGTAGTTGGATGTGGAATGATCATTAGTTGGATGTAATCTGGATGTTTTTATAAAGATAATTTTGTTGTTTGAAACTTGAAGGATATATTTGTTGTTTGGAAACTTAAGTCGTTGGGCAGACTTTTGAAGGATATGTAGTTGACACTTATGTTGTTTTTTTGAAGTTAGATATTTTGTCTGATATGTAGTTGTAATTTATGTACTTGTTGGATATGTAGTTGTCTGATATGTAGTTGTTATTTATGTTTGGAAACTTAAGTTGTTGGCCAATTCCTGATATTCTTGATTTAGTATCAAGACTGCCAGCACCCTGACAGTCCTTAATTGTAGGACTACCAGGGTCCTGGCAGTCCTAATTGAAACCCTCTGTGATAAGAGTTTCAAAATGAAACTCTATCACAGAGAGTTTCAAATAGGACTGCCAGCACCCTGGCAGTCCTACTTAAGTGTAGGACTGCCAAAGGGTGGCAGTCATATTTATAACTCTCTGTGATGAGAGTTTGAAACTGAAACTCTCTGTCACAGAGAGTTTCAATTAGGACAGCCACCCCCTGGCAGTCCTACACAAAAGGAGGACTACCAGGGTGCCGGCAGTCCTAATTGAAACTTGTTGTTACTTCTAGTTTCAATTAGGACTGCCAGCACCCTGCCAGGGGAGTGACAGTCCTATTTATAAAGAAAAAATTTATAAAATGCCCAAAAAACGAAAAAGTGCTAAAACGGAGGTCCAAACATTATTTTTCGCGATTCTAAAATTTTGAAAGACCGACTAATGAAGAAACAGTTAATCTCCGGCTCCTCGAAGATACGCTAATTTTACGACAAATCGAACCTCGTTTCGACCTCCCAGTCAAAAGTTATGGCCTTCTAAAGTTTTAATTGACCATAAAATACAGGAGAATGACCATTCTCCATGTAATTTTACATGAGGGTGGTCATTCTCTGTGTTGGTAACATAGAGAATGGCATTCTCCGTGTTGGTAACACAGAGAATGGTATTCTCCATCTTAATTTACACAGAGAATGGCCATTCTCTGTGTTAGTAACACGGAGAATGACATTCTTCGTCTTAATTTACACGAAGAATGCCCATTCTTCGTGCCAAATTACACAGAGAATGGCCATTCTCCATCTTAATTTACACGGAGAATGACCATTCTCCATGTAATTTAGCACGGAGAATGGTCATTCCAGTGTTAAAATGCAGGAGAATGGCCATTCTCCGTGTTAATTTACACGAAGAATGGTCATTCCCAGTGTTAAAACGCTGGAGAATGGCCATTCTCCATGTTAGAAATACGGAGAATGCCATTCTCCGTGTCAAGTATCAATTTACACGGAGAATGGCCATTTCCAGTATTAAAACGTAGGAGAATGACCATTCTCTATATTAGAAACACGGAGAATAGCATTCTCTGTGTTAATTTATACGGAAAATGGCCATTCAAATATTAAAACACAGGAGAATGGCCATTTATAAAACTCTGTGATGAGTGTTTCAAACTGAATCTCATCACAGAGACTTACAATTAGGACTGTCACCCCCTGGCAGTCCTACATTCAATTAGGACTGCCAGGGTGCTGGCAGTCCTAATTGAAACTAGAATTAACAACAAGTTTCAATTAGGACTGCATGCACCTTGGCAGTACTCCTTTTGTGGAGGACTGCCAGGGGGGTGGCAGTTCTAACTGAAATTCTCTGTGATAGAGTGTTTCAAAACTCTCTAAACTTACAAATAGGACTGCCACCCCTGGCAGTCCTACATTCAATTAGGACTGCCAGCACCCTGGCAGTCCTAATTGAATGTAGGACTACCAGGAGGGTGGCAGTCCTGACCCAAACTCTCTTCACAGAGAGTTTGGGTATGAAACTCTCTTCACAGAGAGTTTTATACAGGACTGCCAACACCTTGACAGTCCTTTATTAAGTAAGGACTGTCAGGGACCTGGCTGTCCTAACTTAATGTAGGACTGCAGAAAGACTGACAGTCCTACTTTACATTAGGACTGCCACAACCCTGGTAGTCCTAATGTTGTAAGCCATGACTGTAGCAGCTGAACGGCCATAACGATTTGTCGTGTTCTAGGGTTAGGGTTTCAAAAAATATGTGAGATCATGTTCGAAAAATTTATTCATGAACCCTAAAGTGATTCTAAACCTAATATTTATGTTTATGTTTTCTGATTTTGAGTATGAGTGAAAACTTTTTTGGTAGCTAATCTTAGACAAATTTGGCAAAAAATTTGTGCCAAACATGATTGAGATAGGAGAATTTTTTGGAGATAATTCTCGAAAAGAAAAGAAGAAAAAATTGGAAAAAATATTAGACTAGGGTTTAATTCTATGACCTAGAAATGTTGGGAGAGAAGAAAAAAGTAGAGGGAGAGAAGAAAAGAGTTGAGGGAGAGAGGAAAAGAGCAGAGGGAGGGTGAGAAAAAAATTAAAAAAGTTGTCTTTTATACCTAATGTTGGGCTGCCCTCAAGTAAAAAAAACTGATGGCAAACTTGTAATATTTGCAAACATTTTTGGACTGCCCCCAAGTAAAATTGGTGGTGCCCTTAGAAAAAACCAAAAAGAACCATTCCACTTTTTTTTTGCTCAGATGTGGGATTGAAAGTGCCTGCCTCCATAATTGCTGTGTCAGAAAAAATTCCACCACCGTCGACTCGACAGCTTCAAATAAAAAAGAAGAACCCTCACCTCCGGCCACGGCGAGGCTGCTCGTCAGCATCCACATCAAGGAGGGCCTCGAGAGCACTTCAGCCAGATGAGGACCTCGAGAACCCTCACCTTTGGCCACGCCGAAGCAGCTCGTAACCTCTGGTATGAGGTACGACGGAGGGCTTCATTGGCACGGACATGGCAGAGAGCCTCGAAGATACACGCACGGCCGCGGGAGGAGGTGGCAGGGCGGTGGAAGTTTTCTCAGCACCGGCGACAGAAGAGCATCTTCTCAGCCAAAGAAGTTCAGAAAAGAAATTTCAGAGGAGAGCAAAAATTTCAGTCACGGGATAGGGAAGAATATAACACTAAGGCCTCGTTTGGTTCATAGAAAGGAAATGAATTCCCTTGTATTTTTCATGAGAATGGGAAAGTAGGATTCCTATCACATTTCATTTCCGTTGTTTGGTAAAACAATAAAACTATCTAGGAAAGGAAAGCAAAATATAACAATGTTCCAATAATATCCTTACATTTTAAAATAAAAATAATATTATAAAAAAACATTAATGGTAAAATAAGTAATGACACATGGTTGTTTGCCATTAAAATTTTGATTGCAAATTTCAATACAAACAGAACAGTGCTACAATATAGGACTTAGAGTGGTCCTAGGAGTACACTTTTGTTTATCTGGGTCCCTTGTATCGATGGAGCGAGTAGTAATGCGTTGACTCCGTTGACAATCTGATGACGGTTATCGGTTCTCTGAAGGTTTAGATTGCTCTGGGTGCTGGAGCTTGCTGAGAGAAGGAAGACGTTGAGTGTCTGTATCTGCCTCTCTGGTTGTGCGATATCTCTGTCTGT
This sequence comes from Iris pallida, assembly GCA_029216955.1. Lineage (NCBI taxonomy): Eukaryota > Viridiplantae > Streptophyta > Magnoliopsida > Asparagales > Iridaceae > Iris > Iris pallida. Next base: position 1,518,473 of record JANAVB010037417.1, read on the forward strand.
CTATGTCTATTCCTCTGTGTGTATGTGTGTGTGAGAAGGAAATGATCCCTCTATTTATAGTCTGTAGGCTGGCTGCTCATGTGCGCATATGTCGGATGCGCCTGGACGTACGGACGCCACGTGGTAATTGCTGATGGAGGTTCATGGACGATGCGCCCTGATTGAGGGGTTTAATTCTTCATACTGCTATTATGGGCTGGCACATAGCAGGAGGAGAATATTTCTGTTGCTGAGATCTTGGATGAATCGAGTCAAAGGACACGTGTCGTAGGCCCATGGCTCGGAGATCTCGGATTTGGTGGGGAATAATCTGGTAGGATGCGCCTGGGATTGGGCGCATGAGAAGACTTTGGCTCGTAACTTTTGGGAGTCGTGAACCATTTGGGGCGCATGGCTTTTGAGGCGCATGCGAAGCTTCAGTAGTGATTTTACTTCTGTCTTTTAGGATCAGAGAGAATTCTGGGATGCATGGCATTTGAGGTGCATGCAGAGCTTCAGTAGTGACTTTACTTCTGTCTTTAGGGATCAGAGAGAAAGTCTGAGACGTATGGCTTTTGAGGCACTTACAGAGCTTTGGACGCATGGCCGCGGAGGCGCATACGAGTGGTTTGGGCGGCCACGTGGCTTGTAACCGTCGGAGGAATGTAATGATGATGCTGACGTTGGCGACGCTTCATTTTCTGAAAAAGCTGTCAACTGTTCAGTCCTCGAGGGCGTGCTGCCAACTCTGTCAGACTCTAGCATTTAATGTTCTTTGACAGGTGATGGACTGTTAGAGTGGGCGCATCAATCGGCGTTCCACTAGGCGTATGGGGCCGCATAGGGGCGCATGCTTGTGAAGCACTTGGTGCTGAGGGGCGCGTCTGTGTGATGCGCGGTCTGGCCGGTGCATCCGCTCCGCTCTGACACATCTTTTGGTGCGACTGTTACGTTCTTCGAGTGCTTTAAATAGCCATTTTTGACTTGGCTGAATTCGAAGCGTTTGGTTCATCCATTTAATGCAAATTCATTACACGGGATTCGGAGAGCCATCCACTTGGCGCATGGGTTTGATTTGCCCGGCCTATAAATAGTGGCATGGAGAGAGTTTGCTTCTCATTCTCTCACGTCCTTCCGAAATGAACTTGTTTACTCAAGTGCATTCTGTTGATGAGATGCTCCCAAGGGTGAAGATGCGACGCATTGTCTTCATTAATGCACTTGAAGGTGACTGTTACATCCAAAAGTCGGAGTCGAGGGCTTCTGAGGCAGGCAGAAGGTGCCTGTTGCATCCAAAGATCGGGATACACGAGCCTCGTCTCCGTTATGTGGGAAAAGTCGCAGATCAGAATTGCGGTGCTGCGGCTTTGGAGGCTCTTTCTTCCTTCAAAGTGGGTGTTGCCTATTCTGGTTATGTTGAAAGCTGCTCCTTTAGCCGCGGTTTCGATTGCGGTCTTTTTTTGCCTTTGGAGTCTCTTTCGAAGCCTCCCCTGGCCACAGGTTGGCTTGTGGTGCTCTTCTCTTCCTTGGTTTGGGGAGCTCTTCCTCCAGCTAGAGGGTTGATTGCCACCCTCGTTCTGCTCAATAAATGCTTAATTAGTCAAAGCATTTAAACGATGGTGAGCCTGGCTGGAAGGGTGGCACATAACTGAGCTGCTGAAGGGATGCACATAACTGAGGATGCACATAACTGAGTTGCTGAAGGGATGCGCCCGACTGGGGGGCACATAGTGGGATACGTCTGACTGAGAGCGCATGGTGAGATGCGCCTGTTCGAGAGCGCATGATGATGTTGCGCCTGGCTGTAGACTTAGGGTCTTTTCTTTTTGTAGAAGTTCTCCTTTGTACAGCCCTTTTTTTAAGTCATGTAATAGACTTTTATATGAAATAAAAATCTTCTTTTAATGTCTATATTCTTATTTTGCTGCTTTGTCTGAACTTCCTGGCGCATGTAGTATTTGGCGCATAGGATTTCTGATCGTAAAATTCCATGCTTCTACAAGACCCCCTTCAAAGTTTTCAAAACTTTTTTTTGTCAAGTTTTGGAATACTTTGAATAAGAAGCATGGTGGTTGGGGCGCATGTCTGTTCGGGCGCATGGATACTCCGCGCATTAGTGATGGGGCGCATGCTCCTCTCAGTTAATGTAAATGATAACGCCTCGATAACCAAGAAGATTAATGATGATCTTTTTGGATTTATCTGCAGTTATCTCTTCACAGAACCCGAAGCGGCGGCTGAGGTCACACTTCATCGGTTCACGTGTGCGACTGAGCCTATAAATAGGCGTGAGGAGAAGAGGGAAAGAGTTCTAGCCTGATTCCTCTCTTTGTTTTTGTCTTTTAGAGTTCTTCTTCGAAAAAAACCCTAACTTTCTCCTTTCAAGAAATGGCTCCCAAGACTCCTCGTGGCGGTGCTGGCAAGGAAAAGGAGCCTGCAGAGTTCGTCGAGGAAGACGCTCCTGCCATCATTGTGACTCCGGCCGACGTTCGGCCTGCGATGACGGGTGGGTATTATTTTTTTCTTCCATAGTGTGCCCTGACTCTCTGCTGCCGACGCGCATGGACTTCTGTCCTGATGATGCGCCGAGGTTTTATCCCACCGACGTGTATGGGTTTAGGCCCTTATTATGTACCGAGGTTTATCTGCTAACGCGCATGGGTTTACACCCTGATGATGCGCCGAAGCTTCACTGCTGACGTGTATAGGTATGCACCCTGATGATGCGCCGAAGCTTCACAGCTGATGCGCATGGATTTACACCCTGTTGATGCGCCGAAGCCACACTGCTGATGCGCATGGGTTTGTACCCTGATGATGCGCCAGGCTGCTTGACACACTTTGTCTTCTTAGAGCTTTTTGCCTGACTTTTGTTTTTATTGTATCAGTGTTGATGACAATCCCTTTGCTGAATGAAGTCCTTCTGGATGCTTCTCTTTGTCAAATGGGAGTTGATTTTGACGAGGAGGTTATCAACCCTGCGAAAGATGCTATCCTACAGAATCAACCTCCTGAGAGAATATTGCAGATCCAGAATCAGTTGCCGATTTTCTTTCAGACTATGATGGAGAGCGGTAAACTAAAATCTGCTGAATCCGAGGATGTGACCTTCTTAAAACCTGCCTTTTTGTTCGGTGACCGCCTGATCTCCACTGAGGTGAAGATACTGAAGATCAAAGAAGACTGGTTTTTCTCCGCGAAGGGCATGGTTCTGTATATGCGACAACTTGAACGCCAGTTGCCGTTGACGGCCTTCTACTGTTTAGCTTCCAAGAGAAGGATGCCCTGGGAACTTACTCCTTCTCAAGGAGGGGCATTGGGAGGTACTCTTTCGATTGATGCTACTTCGAATCAAAGGGATACCTTGGCCACTTCGCGAGTCGGACCCTCGTTTAGTTGCAGAACTTTGTGTCCTAGGAGCCTTTATAGTGAGGTTCCTAATGACACCTTTGTCTTAAGTACTTCGACCTTTGCAAATCGGATGCTAACATCGAGGGTCATGTATCCGAAAGGTAGCTTTAGGGTTGAAGGTTGGTGTCACCACATATCGAAGTGGGACGACTTGACCGTTTGGGTGTCGTCGAAGTTCAAGGCTGAGCTTAAAGAGATTGGGCCGATGGCCGCTATCCGTGCCACACAGGCTGGCGTGGATCTCAATAAACATATGTTCCTTGCTCTCTTGGAAATATTCAATACCCAGACTGGTACTTTCTTTACTCCAGTGGGAGAGCTGGGATTGGCTCTCCACGAAATGTACGAGATATCCAGGCTTCCCTGGGGCTCTGAACCGTACGAGGAATATTTTCCGTCAAACGAAGAGATCCTTGTCTTGGAAAAGAAGGACCCGGAGATGATGGCTGTTTTCAAAGAGGTAGCGAGCCATCATTATCTGATGCAACGGAGGGAGAAAGACAAGTCTCAACCTCATGTGACTGCTTGGAGGGATTACGTCTTCAAGCAGGATTTGGCGGACTCCTCGAAGATCCGGTTTATGACTCCGTAAGGGCTGAAACCCGCGGAGATGTCCTCTGAAATAAGCCGGTTGGACGAGAGGGCCCCTCGTTCAAATGAGAGTGGCAAAAATGCGTATAGCTTTTTCTGGCACTGTGCGCACCGGATGTCATCTAAGGCAGTATTGGCTGCTTATTTGATAATATGGCTCCGGGATTGTGTGTTCGCGGGCGGATCGGGTTTCGTGGAGAGGGTACACCGGAACCTCATTTTGCCAACAATGAAATTGGCCTATGGTCGTCCTTTGGCTCTTCTCCCCGCGATGGTGTGTAACCTATTGCGGGGCTTGATGACCTTTGCTGAGGACGCGATCCATGAGAGAGGTAGAAATGACAACTTTCCTCGGGCCGAACTACCATTCCATTATCTGATGGGATGGTTGATTCTATATCATCCGAACGTGATGAGTCCAGGCTCGGAGGAGGATCACGTTGAAGGTGACGCCTTTATCCGCCGCTTCTACAAGAGGAAGTGGTTGCATACTGGTGTCCCCGTCTGTAGGAGAGTTTTGTCCTATCTTCAGGGGTGGAAGATTGTCAAGGTCGGTCCCATCTTCAAAGATTTCGAGGCCAACCAAGATTTAGACGACTTTGGTGAAGATGCGATTACTCTGCCGAAATGGAGTTTTCGTTGGTTACAAAGTATTCGGCCTTCCCACTTGGTCTACCACAACCCGAATAGGTGTTATCCAGAGCCATATCTGCCAAGCCGATTTGCTTGCCAGTTTGGCTACACCCAATTAATGTTACGGAACCCCAGTAACAGTTTGGGGTTTGCCGGGAGTTTGCTGGACGGAGCCCGGGGCTGGCAATATTACAATGCCGGGTGCATTGGTGTTTATTTTACTACGCCAGTTCGCAACCTTCGGCCACAAATCCTGTATTCAGCCGTTAAACTGTATTGCACCATGAATACTGTGTCTCCTGGTTATAATAGGGAGACCAGTTTCATCATTAGAACTCAGCTAGAGGCTACGACAAATATGTTGGTAGTGGCTCGGTCATATCGTCCACCAGAATTGGTAGGATATCGGGCTGCTGCTGTAACATCAGTGAGAGATCCCCTGTTGGAAAGAGGCGGGCTGACGCAGAGGCCGGTTCATCTGTACCCAAAAGTCAGAGGAAAGTGACGACTCCAAAGGCTGCGTCACTAGAATCAGTCCCTGCTGAGGTAAAGAGTCCTCCGTAATCTGGCTCATCACGTCATTTTGGTGACTTGTGCTTTTCTTCTTGTAGGGATCATTGAAGAAGAAAACCCGTGTTTCGAAATCGGGTGTCAGTAAACCGAAGGAGGTGGTAAGCTCCTCTGATGAGCGAATTCCTTCGATGGTAATGTCTCCAATGGAGGAGAATCCTGAAGATGTTATTCCTACGGAGATTTTAGTATCTCCAGACTTTGTCGGAAGAGACGCTGAGGTTGCAGCAACTTCCGGGATGGTGCAAGCCGCCGTGGGGGCCTTGGACGTTGAGGGTCCTACGGACATGGGGCTTCCTGATGATGAAGTGGGGTGGAGTTCCTCGTCTTCGGAAGACGTTCCTCCAGAGATGCGTGAGTCTGTTGCGGGGGCAACAGACGTGATTGCAACAGAGGAGAGGGTTGATTCCCCTCCTTGTCATGATGCGGGGAGGTCGGTTGTAGCGTTGCCGAGCCCTACCCCAGGCTCAGCAATGGAAGCTGAGGTGGCTGTCGGCCGGAAGGTGGCGACAGATTTGGTCCTCGTGGAGGGATTCGATGATGAGGGGGAGACTCGTCTGCCGAGACCGACCCCAGAAGACGCACCCCGCCAGGAAATAGAAGCTGATCCGGTTAGCTTGCCAGAGGAAGGCTCCGCACTGGTTAAAGATCGCGCCTCGGTGGTGGAGGAGGCAGCTCTGGATGCTGATAGTCCCTTTGAGCCGGAAAAGGGCAAGGGCTTGCTGATGCAAGAGCCCTCTATTGCTTCTTTGACTTGGGGGACGATATCGACGCCCCATCCAACTCCTTCTGCACTCTTGGCATCTGGCGCTGGTAGCAGAATTCAAGTTTCTAGTACGGGAGAGTCTGCTGAGGTCGATGTTCAAACCTCGCAGATTGAGATCGGCGGGTCTTCTTCAGGGCCGCCATCTAGGGTGACTCCTCCAACTCCTGCCATGACACCACAAGTGTTGGCGGATGCGGATGAGTACGTGAAATTCATCGTTGAGGTAGTGTACAAGATGCTGCAGAAGGGTGTGTCGACAGTGATGAACACCAATGGGAGTTTTACGATGGCAAAATCCATGGCGCTTCCACACATCAACCTGATACGTCTCCACCAGGGCCATGATCATATGGCCGAGATTCTGGAGGCTTCGGTAACTGAGCTGGATCAACTGCTTTTCGAGTTTCAGCGTATCCAGCGGAATGATCTTTCCGTCCTGATAGATACAGAAAAGGAGAAGCTGATTGCTGAAATTGAGTCCTTTTATCAGGCCACCGTGGGTGTCTGGAAGCGCGAAGTGGCTGAGACTGAAGCTGCAGTGGAGTGGTTGTCTCAGTCTACGCAGGAGAAGGTGGAGTTGCGAACTGCGTTGGACGCTAGTATCGCGGAGGTTGATGCCCAGATTTGCTATCTTGAGGACCAGCGGGCCCGACTCCTATTGGATGTTGAGCGTGCCCAGGCTGAACATGTAGCATTCAATAAGGAGAAAGCAGCTTTCACCCATCGGGCTCTTAGTCTGGCTCAGCAGCGGCAACATCTGGATGAGAAGCATGAGGATGACACTTCTCCATAGGCCATAGAGGCGATGCGTCAAGAAGCTGAACGTCGGGTCCTGGCGACTGTGGAGACTCGAGCGACAGACTTGAGGCGCCGGATTGAAGAGCTTTCAGCCAATCCTGGGGATGTTTAGGGATTGTAGTCTCTTATTCTTCTTTTTTGCATAATTGCAACTCTTGCTGGGGGGGTGTAATCCTTTACTCTCTTTTTTAGAATAAAAAAATACAAAAAATTTTGTGATGCGTTCATTTTTGCTGTCATGAACTTGATAATTTGTGTGGACCTATTATCTTTTGTGCACCTTAGTTTTTAGGTACAGATAATAAGTTTGAGAGAACCAACATGTTTGCTCAGAGGTGATGTGGACGTGGCAAATATGGGATTCAAATGATGGAATCTTCCTACTCAGAGGTGTTATGGACGTGTTAGGAATGACTCTGGGGGATACGCGGAACTACTCAGAGGTAATGTGGACATAGAAGTTCTGCAATCAATGTACGGCAATGCAGGGGTAGTCTGTACGGGATGTTTACTCAGAGGTAATGTGGACGTGGTAAACATGATGGGTAGCGTAGTCTCACGGAGTGTAAGATTTCGCTTTGTAGGATGTAGGGGGACAACTCAGAGGTGATATGGACGTGGTTGTCCTTCTACTGGAGGATGTCACGGAACAACTGGGTTCCAGAAGCATTTGATTTTGTGGAAGGGATTTGTATATGAATCCTGATGATTGGGTCCACTGATCCTTTGTGGAAGTACATGTCTGAAAGATGTCAAGAGTAGTACTTCTTTAGGAACTTGCCGTTGATGGGCATCATGAACAAGTCCCCATTGGATTTAGCGAGGTGGTAAGCACCGTTTGAGTATACCGTCTCTATGATGAAAGGTCCTTCCCACTTGGGCTCGAACTTTCCTGGTGTCTTGTGAGTCAACACCATCGGTGTCACGACCTGCACCCCCTGTGAGGGTACGAGTACGTAACAGCGCCCAGCCTACGCCGCAGTGTCGGCGGTAGAACGCTGTTCTAAGTCTCTAACTAATCATCAACTCATGCAGTATATAATGTACTTATCATGATCATCTCCGAACGGAGGACAAGTATAAGATATGGTGTAACTCAATCACAGTCTAAGCACGATAAGATAACACCAAAATATAACTAAGAATTTGAAGACAACAAAACTACTAATAAAAATAACAACAAACTCAATAATCTCAAATACATCTCAAGTCTCAAATATCCATATACAACTCCAGATCTAAACAGGAAAACTAAAACAAGACAGACTAACTAAACTCTCGATCACTCCTGAGTGTCGGGGCCATAGGTAGCTAAGCCATCTCCTGGTCTGTAACATGTAGGGCATGTGTCCTCAGGGCAGTCATCTGTAAAATTTTCAACAGGTCCAGTCAGGACAGGAACGAGCACATCTCATCTAGAAAATCCAAGTAGATGACAGAAAACTATACAGCAGTTATAGACAGTTATATTGATGAAAATGGCAGTTTATATTCAGGTGATGGTAAGAAAGAGAGATAAAGTGCAAGGAAAGTAAATACTAAACTAGAGAAAAATCATAGCAATGAAGACTGTAAAAATAGAACTAGCTGAACCAGGGTAATATGATATAAAGTCCAGACAGAAAATGTAACCAGTGTGTAACCTATGTAAATCCAATACGGGATGAATCTAATACAAGATGAATCCAGTAAGGGATGATTCCAGTTATAGTGATCAACGATTCCAGGGTGAGTCCAGCCTATACTCTAGCAGTGTGTTTTAAAATATCGGGATCGACATATGAACGGCTGTAGGTAATACGCACATCACACACCTGGCCGGGTGTGCGATGGCTATCATTCCGGTATAATTCCAAGGGAGTGGTTCCAGTATTTGGATATGTTCACATGCCTATTCCAATATTTCCCCGCCCAGCAAGTGAATCCAGAATTCCGACACAATGATTCAAGATGAGTCCAGCCAAAATATAATGATACAAGTAAATGATTCCAGTAAAATGATTCCAGTTAAATGATTCCAGTTAAATGATTCCAGAAATAGAGGCCAGAAATAAAAGTGTGTCGTATACATGAATCCAGAAATATCCACACGTGTTGTAACAGAGAATCGCATACAACTAACTAGAACTGAAGTACAGTAATTGACAAGTAAATGAGAGAACTATCAGAGAATGTACTCGCCTGCTACTCTGAGAAGAGTATTATAATATCAGATGCCTGCACCAGAGTCACAATGTCCTAAATAGAGCAGTACAGGTTATAATATGTTTAAAATAAGATAAATGGAGTTTATGATGCAATCTACATGATTTCTAGGTCAATCTAGGTCAAAGTCAACTCTATGTCAAACCAAGTCAAACATAGACTACGAGGTCAAATCTTGGTCAAGGATCAACTAGGCTATTTCTAGGGTTAACCATCTAGTCAATTTCTACATTAACTAGACTCAAACTCTAACTCAACTTTAACACATGTACTAAGGTATAACACAAATACCTATATCCTATACATATAGGACATTACATATATTTACACAATCTAACATTAACCCTATATATATATATAATATGAGACCAAGCAACTTTGTGGTATCTAGAGATATACTAGCTAAGCTCTAAACATCTATGTGAATAACCCCCAAGTCAACTTAGCCTTAAACCAACATATATGTGTCAATCAACCATATATCCATGAGTATATACATACATTCATACAAGATGCAAGGTACTTGTATACATTGCATTACATCACATCATTCTTGCATACATTCATTCATTCTACTCATAACATGCATTGCCTACATTGCATATATCATGGCATACCTACCTTATTCATTCATGTATTCATTTTACATAGGTAGTATACATATATAAAGGTAGGGGTCATGCATATATGCGTGGGTGGTGGGACATTAGGAGAACAGTGTAGTGGTGTATTTGTGTTCACAGGAATGGCAGTGGTGTGTTTGTGTGAATCTGAAAATAACAGTGAAAGTGACAGTTAAAACATATGTGTGTGTGTGCATTATAATGTGTGTGGAAAGATAGAAAAAAACAGTGTCTTGGTGCTCTTGTGTCTCAGACATTGGACTTATTGACAGGAAAACAAATGTTCACAGGGTTGTATTTGTAATATTGTGAGTGTGTGCAATGGTGAATGGAACATTGAGAGTATATGTGTTTACTTGTAACAATGAACAATTTCAGTTTAATGAAATGACAGGGAACTATATCTCAGACTTGGTTTTTCAGGGAAAAGGATCAATAACAGTAATAACCTATCCAACCCAAATTCGAGAACCATAACATTAACAAACTTGAAACCTATACTAGGTTTGAGATCCTTAAATCATCTCAGGTTCTCAGGAATCCTGAGAACAATGACATGTAAACTCAGATTTCATTGATCTCAAACTCAGTTTTTAAAATGGAAAGGATGTTTGCAGACATGGAAAGCATTAAACTAAACATATCTAAAGAAACATGAAAACTGGATTCCATTTGAAACCAAACATTGAATTCGAACCCAAATTCGAAATCCAATTGTTCAATGCAATCCTAACCATAGCAGCTAACACACAGGTGAAGGTATTTAACATGAAAGTTAACATCAAGATTAGTTGAGAATAAGGAATTAAAATCCAAATTTCAGCCAACAGGACTGTTCAGTCCAGTCGACCTTAACAGCCCATCCTACATCAATAATCCCATTCATTTGAGTGAAAAACTAAATTAACATGCTAATCTCACTTAGCATTAACTAATACACATGTGGGGAATCATATATAGCAATTAATCAGCAATTAAAATCAGTATTCAGAAGAGAAAACTAAATCAGAATTTAAAAGACTGAAATCATGTATCAGTCAACATTTCATATCATTCCACCTTCGAAAATCCTATTATCAAGTACAAAAACCAAAACTAATTTGTAAAACCAATCTAGCAAGTCCTATTACACATGTGTGAATCAATGTATGACAAATAAACATCAAATTAATCGGATTAAACAGAATTTAATTCAGAAAACTCAAAAAGAACACATGGTATCTGTAAATAACAAAACCAATCTATTTCAGTTATAGAATAAATGAATGCTAACCCATTGTGTTCGAGTGTGTGCAATATGCTCAGGAAAATAGGGGGATGCAAGTTTGAATCAATTAGTTAACTAATACCCAAAGCAACTACAACAGTTAGCTTATAAACAAATCAGTCATCGCTATTCCAATACAACATACTGTCAAAATATTCCATTTCAACCACCATCTCATGTATCAGTCGACCCTTATGAGCCCCAACCCATAGTCCAAATTCCTATATACGAACTATAGAGCCTAATCGAATGTAAATCTAAGTCAATGTGAACTATCAAACATGTGGGGACATTGTCACGACCCGCACCCGTTTTTTTTTTTAAACGGATACAAGACGTGTCCAAGAAAGCCTACGCCGCAGTGTCGGCGGTAGAACGCTGTCACGGCCATGAAGATCAAAATCACAAATAATGCTCATTTCCAAACTAATTTAATTTACAATATTCACAAGATTCACATTTGCAGAAAAATATAAACTTGTACAATTACTACAACTCATCCATCTAACTAGTCTCTAGGCTTTTCGTCTGCAAGTACCCCCCGTATCTTCCATGCTAAGTGAGTCCACGGCTAACCTAAAAATGTTGGTTTCCAATCAGGAATGGAACGAGCACAATTCACTAAATGCAATTTCAAATAAAGAAGATGACTATAAAACAAAGGTTAGACATCAATTATGAGTTTTGAAAATAAACAGGAAATACAGAAAACCAATAGTAAATAAATAGACACAACAGGCTTTCCCCAACTGCTAGAAGTACCTTTGATATATGATCGATCTCGGGATAATTATGCGATACGGTCTACACGGTCTAAAGTTACACGGTCTACAATTACACGATCTACAGTTACACGGTCTACGAAAAATATTGCAATAAAGAAACACTGTCTACAGAATAATAATCATGAACTAAACAGTTTAAATGCAATAATAATCACGGTCTACACTGTCTACTAGAAATAAATGCAATACGATCTACACGGTCTAAGGTCAGATCACACATCCTTGATACTTCTCATTTCCGACTCAACAATTTATAATAGAAAATAATCACATAACCGATAGCCAATCAATAAAATATAGTAAAAATCAATATCGAAATGCAGACAATAAACTGTACTCGCCTGTGGTCCTTTGCTGGTGAAACCGACAATCTGAACTACTCAATGTGCCACTATAGTCAAAACCCGTACAACAATCCCCGAAAGCTGAAATAAACAATACCACTGATCTCATAATAGTCCAATTATCTAGGATTGCCTATCCTTACGTCCAATTCCGAACACAGGGGCAAAACGATAATTTTGGACAAAAACGATATCCACCGCTGGACCCGCTTTGTACCGAAAAGCGTGCCAGGGTCAACGGTCTCTAAAGTCGTCAAAATACATGTCTACGGATCCAGTTTTTCGATACGAACCCAACCGTATGTCCAGAGTTGGATTCCGGCGGGCTGTGCACAAAATCGCCCGTTGAGTCGAACCGTGGGGCCCGCAAAACGACGTCGGATTCGACTGTCTCAGAATTGGACCAAACTTGGCATACAAGACCAGAAAAATGATACGGTCCTGTTGGCGTAAGTTTCTTCTCGAACTGACGAGCGTGCACAAAATAATTAAAAAATTTGCACAGAGGCCGATACGGGAAATTTCAACGGATACGCATCAAATTCGTCGCGTACACGCGACCAATTTGAATTTCGTCAAAGCCTACACGACCACGAAACTGTTACGCAGCTTTCGATGTTTTCGGTTCGTGACCACGTCGCCCGGATTGGCGGGACGCACGTCGTGTGGATGAGATTTTGTGATATGCAAAACAGATTTTCGGTGAACTTCGGGATCGGATTTCTCGACACGTGATCGATGATTTCCAAATCCACAAAAAGGGTTAGAAAGCCCTATATGTCGACTAAAAGTGTGTTCAACTAGAATTTCTAATGTGGTACTGGATCAATCGAAAACGATCCATAAAAGTGGATGACTGGGCTGCCATTTACTCTGTTTTCTAGCAGGTTTTTATCGAACTTTGGTTCGATTTTTCGGACAACCTATCGCACGAGAATTAAATCTATTTGAAATGGGTTGAAGATGTATAGATTGTTTACATACCCGAAGTCGCAAATCAACCAACGGTCAACCACGCGTTACGAAAATGTGTCGCAAAGTAGCCTTCCGCGGCTGCTGCCGTTCTTTGCAGTTCGACTATTTTCGCACGCGCGCGACGGTCGGCGGCGACCTGGCCGGCCGGCGGTGGCCCTCTGCGCGCGCGCGCGGCCAGGGATGGTCGCGCAGCCTCGGGGTGTGGTGGCACGAGATCGGTTTTAGGGTTTTGAGTTCCAACCTCTCCTTCTCGATCTCTTGCTAATAGGGAGTTCTCGCAGTTTTATCGGGAGCTTGAGGGCTCGGGTAAACCAATCGAGGGGTTTTCTTAGCTAGGCTGCTTCAATGTATGGGCCTGTGGCCTATTGGCCACCCGAGCTAGGTTCAGCTACCTGTTTTCTTTTAATTGCACTCATAATTTCTCAGTAAACATAATTATATAGACCAAGACACTGAAGAAACTATGAAACCATAAATAAACTAGCTTCATAAGTCTGCTATTAAGCTTTAGCCATGCAAGAAAATTTTTGGTTTTAATTACATAATACCTGACGATCATCGAGGACCATAAAGAAGCAAATGATCACTATGAGAATTATCAGGCTCTTGGAAAATAAATAGGAATAATCCAACTAGCAGTAGACTTCTTGGGCTATAAAAATGCCCTCAATATTAACAGGTACCCATATATATGAAAATAATGCAACATATCAATATGAAACTGCATAAATAATGCAACATATCAATATGAAACTGAATATATTAGTATCTTTGAAACTCTTAGCCAGAGAAACCAATTTAATGGCTTTCATGAAACAAATACTGGTTCCAGGGTACCAATATATGCATTTCCTTCAAACTCCATTATGAAGTGTGTTTAGATGTATCCTTCTAACTGTACCCATCAATCTAAATAAACCCCAAACTTATCTACTATTAGGGTAGACCTTATCTATATATATAAATATGACTATATATAATAATATTTAATTGACAAACATTAATATAATCAATAATAATAAACTAATATTATATATAATAACCTCAATAAAATAATAATAAACGTAACTAAATTCAATAAAACATTAATGGTGTATATATACCATTATGCGCAGTCTAATAATCTCAAACTTGTTCAAGAACCTATTTATACAAAGTCAATGAATATTACTAATAATAATAGTTATAGTATTTAATTAAGGATACTAAAATATCCATTAATTCATTAAAACGAAATACAACACCCTCATACCAAATTCTATCTACTCGAATGTCATTGGACGTGCCACCTGACCATATGGGCTTGGGCTCAGTTCGGGTCCAGTCCGGGCTAAAATGGTTTAATCGATTTCCTTAAAAATTCAATAATATAATTAATAAAATAAATAAATCTTCGGTAATGGTTAAGTCGCAACTCGGCCGGGTTTTCCTAGTTAGAACAAACCTATGACTCAGCCTTCTCCTACTATGGCTAAACACTAGTCAAAGCACGCTACTGTACTTTCCGTGCCATGATTTCTAATCACCTTGTGCTCCAAAACTCTATCATGGCTAAGATCATCTACCGTAATAATTAACTAAATAATTATTTATTAAAAATCTAAAAATCTCTATTTAATTCAAATAAATAAAAATATTATCGAATTTTTGGGAAGAGGGGCTACAAATCTATCCACCTTAAAAATAATTTCATCAACGAAATTCTAATTCATAACTATTCCTAAAAATCACAATCGACTATTACCTTGATCTCTTCAAATTTAATTTCTCCAAAAAAAATTTATATCCCTCTTTAGCCATTTGAAATTTTGAAACCCCGAGGACTTCTACCCACCTTTGGTCACACTACTCCTCAAACTAAAATCTTAAAGTCTTCTAACTGGTTGCTAACAATCCTGCCAACAAATATCTACTGCATATGGCACCTATATCCTCTCCTATCTATCAAGCACTCCAAAATCAAATTTACACAAGTAGCTAAGTATATTGGTAAATTCTAATAAGCATGACCCTCGTAATTTTGAAATAGGCAGGACAGGAAGATAAGAAAGAATAATCGAGGGCAACTATGAAATTTCAAGAGCGGTAGAGAGTTTTTGACGGTACATCTAAAAAGGTGTTTACGAAGCACTGACTTGTTTGTTAGATTGTGCTACTATATTTCAGTCACTTGCTACGTCGAAGAACCCTTCGTTACTTAGAGTGGCCTACAATTCGTGCAATACAGAAGTTTCGTTCTCGACATTCTAAACAAGGTTCCACAATGAAACAGAATTTGACAAATCAAGATTGTGGTCTTAATGGGTTTTCTATTTGGACATCAGTCGTTGGTTGGATGAACATTGGGTTTCAATCTATATGGACTAGATAAGATCCCGATGATAAAACTATTCCTACTAGATTAGGGTATCCTAGAATAGGTTTCCACCCAAGGGAAAGGGGCTAGTTGCTTATCAGATTGGTTAGCTAGGTCCATAAGCCCAAAAATGCGCCTTCAGTGTCTTTTGTGTTTAAGTAGCACATGAGAACTCAATTGGGTGGCACGCCAGTGGCATGTGCATAGTGGGCTTCGAGTAGATCACAACCATATATTGGGTCGAAGGAATGGGGTCACGGTTAAGGCTCTAATAGAGGTTGGAAAGTATACCGGTACTATGGTAAAGGTTATAACTAGTCCTTTTAACCTGAAAGTTGTACCCCAAAAATAGAGTACAAGGGGACGGGTTTGAGTGGGACATTATATACCTAGATGAAGGTGGACTCATCTAGATCTTACATGTAAAGTTTGTTGGAAGGTAACAGTTGGTCTTGTACTCCGAATATTAATGACACGGCCAGGGGTACAAAATGATCTAAGTGGAAAGTGGAAGTCCATGGGGCACTAATTATCATTCTAATGGGAATTATTCCGATCAATCGAATATCTTCATATATCCCAAAATTTTAAGGCTTACAGTCTACCCACCTTAGAAGCTAGGACATGGTTTGGGAATAATGAGGTTTGAAGAATTCCAAAGTCTGTTATCGTACCTCGACTCTTGTTAATAAAGAATCAGGCACGACGTAACGGGGTACGATAGTTATAAGTCGAGTCAAGGATCGTTCCTCACTGAATTGGAAAACGAGCGTGTACCATGACACATGATCGATAAAATAGAATGATATGCTCGTCCACAGTATATAAGGGTTATCGACGAGGTAAACAACTCTAAGGCACATCTTATGAAAGATTTTCTAGCAACTGAGTCGCGAATTTCTATTGGGGTCAATCCTTCCAGACTATTGTTACAAGGGTTAAAGCAAGCTTCAAGCAAATAATTAGAGACTTACAATATTTGGTTTCTTGAGGATAGATAGTCTCCTAGGTTGTCATTTCGACTAAGGGTAAAACCCTACTCATTCTAAAATTTAGATGGCTAGAAGGTCTCAAGAGTAGTTTGAGGGTTAAGAGGAGAACGAGTAACTCAATCTCATGGCTGGCCGCTGGTAGTTACACTTGTGTATACAACTAATATAGCCATGTGGATACTCTGTATCTCTCCACCATCATGAGTTTTCGTCTTTCCAAATCGAGAAAAGGCAAAAACAATAAAGAGTTCAAGGGAGATGTCACTGAATACAATTTCGTGATTCAAAGACGAATGTATAATTTCAAGAGAAATTGTCAAAGCAGTCGCAGATGAGATCCTAAAGATATCTACATCTCAATCCACGTAGGGTAATTAGAAGAAAAGCGAACCAAATGTATCATGGTTGATCAGACCGTAATACAATAATTCTGATTCGACAATATGTTAGCAGGCGTCTCCAATAACATATGTCTTGAATCAAGCTCGATAAAAGAGTAAGCTTGCAAAAACTAGGCTGTAATAGCAGCATTGGTCAAGATAGTCAAAATATAAATAGGCGAGATTTTTGGAAAGGAGGCGCAATATTTCAAGTTTTGAGAAAGTCAAATCCTTACCTGGTGTTATTGCTTGTACAGTCTTCCTACTATCTTCTTATACACAAGGACTTGGTCAACCAATGGGTTATGGACTTCCGACTTCTATATTCTAGGTAAACCTATTAGTGTCATTCCATTTCCTTGTCAATAAGTTACAAGGACCACGGAATGCTAGGTCGAGAGACACGCTACCCAACTTACAGAACTTCCACTAGTATTGGTTTTGGATCCTAGGGGATATACAGGGCATTTTCCTATCCTCTATAGTATCATAACTACTAATCATGTCTGAAGCCATTTCCCCGAGAGTTATGCCTCGTCCGTATACCCGAACGGTGGTAAACTCTTGGTTCCGTGATTCAGGGGTGATATTGTATCAAATACTCTACCTTATCTCGACACCAGGGTAACTACGATCAAGGAGGACCACTAGCCATAGTTTCAGCAATATTCCTTCATATATATATATATATATATATATATATATATATATATATATATATTTTATATATATATATATATATATATATATATATATATATAATATATATATTTTAAAACTAATTCCAACTCTAGGGGTCGTGCCTCGCCAGTGCGCTACTGGCTGCAGTGAATCTATGGTCTCTATAATTCAAATAAATGGCGACAGTGCGCTGCTGTCCTGCCATTATGAGCTAATCAGCATTCCTTTAACTATATCTGTAAGATTTTCTGAGCTTCAAGAGATTCAAACAAGTCGACTATGAGATAAAGCGTAAGTATCTATCAATCATAATCCTTAGAATAAAAGATTGAACAGGGAGGGAAATAACTGAAGACAAAGAAGTACAAACGTCCTAGTATCTATTTCATATGTATTCAAATCATGGAGGAAAAACTTGAATCGAAACTAATCTCGAGGTTCTTATATGGGTAACATAATCAGAAATTATATAATATAATAATTCTTGGGCAAAATAGGAACTAAATAGGCAATTTGGGGCTAAGACATGAGGATGATGTCTAACAGACAAGGATGAGGAATTGCATAATTTATCAATGTTAGGTCATTATTTCTATGGAGCCTTGTCTCACCAAGTGAATAATCTATCCACATTGGATCGTATCGTCATATCAAAAGGTAATAGTGTACCTATAGGGATCTGATAAACTATCAAAATTAATAACTTCCCATCTACATTGCATGGCCTAAACTACCCATCGGTAAATTTGTATAAGGGACTCCTAGTCCTAGTCATTCTCTTAAATTAAATTAATCATTGTTCGTGAATGAGCATATTCTAGTCGCAGGCTCGCAATAGTACAACTAACTTAAGTACTATCACGAGTTCGCATGATTTGCAAAGACAGGCCTGCATGGGCTACCACAAAAACTTGTCACGACCCGCATCCGTTTTTTTTAAACGAATACAAGACGTGTCCAAGCCAGCCTACACCGCAGTATCGGCGGTAGAACGCTGTCACGGCCATGAAGATCAAAATCACAAATAATGCTCATTCCCAAACTAATTTAATTTACAATATTCATAAGATTCACATTTACAGAAAAATTTAAACTTGTACAATGACTACAACTCATCCATCTAACTAGTCTCTAGGCTTTTCGTCTGCAAGTACCCCCCGTATCTCCCATGCTAAGTGAGTCCACGGCTAACCTGAAAATGTTGGTTTCCAGTCAGGAATGGAACGAACACAATTTACTGAATGCAATTTCAAATAAAGAAGATGACTATAAAACAAAGATTAGACATCAATTATGAGTTTTGAAAATAAACAGGAAATACAGAAAACCAATAGTAAATAAATAGACACAATATGCTTTCCCCAACTGCTAGAAGTACCTTTGATATGTGATCGGTCTCGGGACAATTATGCGACACGGTCTACACGGTCTAAAGTTACACGGTCTACAATTACACGGTCTACAGTTACACGGTCTACAGTTACACGGTCTACAGAAAATATTGCAATAAAGAAATACTGTCTACAGAATAATAATTATGAACTACACAGTTTAAATGCAATAATAATCACGGTCTACACTGTCTACTAGAAATAAATGCAACACGGTCTACACGGTCTACACGGTCTAAGGTCAGATCACACATCCTTGGTACTTCTCATTCCCGACTCAACAATTTATAACAGAAAATAATCACATAACCGATAGCCAATCAATGAAATATAGTGAAAATCAATATCGAAATACAGACAATAAACTGTACTCGCCTGTGGTCCTTTGCTGGTGAAACCGACAATCTGAACTACTCAATGTGCCACTATAGTCAAAACCCGTACAACAGTCCCCGAAAGCTGAAATAAACAATATCAATGATCTCAGAATAGTCCACTTAGCTAGGATTGCCTGTCCTTATATCCAATTCTGGACACAAGGGTAAAACGATAATTTCGGGCAAAAACGATGTCCGCCGCTGGACCCGCTTTGCACCGAAAAGCGTGCCAGGGTCAACGGTCTCTAAAGTCGTCAAACTACATGTCTACGAATCCAGTTTTCCGATACGAACCCAACCGTATGTCCAGAGTTGGATTCCGGCGGGCCGTGCATAAAATTGCCCGTTGAGTCGGACCGTGGGGTCCACAAAACGACGTCGGATTCGACTGTCTCGGAATGGACCAAACTTGGCATACAAGACCAGAAAAACGATACGGTCCTATTGGCACAAGTTTCATATCGATCTGACGAGCGTGCACAAAGTAATTGAGAAATTTGCCCAGAGACCGATACGGGAAATTTCGACGGATACGCATCAAATTCGTCGCGCACACGCGACCAATTTGAATTCCGTCAAAGCCCACACGACCACGAAACCGTTACGCAGCTTTTGATGCTTTCGGTTTGCGACCACGTCGCCCGGATTGGTGGGACGCACGTTGTGTGGATGAGATTTTGTGATTTGCAAAACAGATTTTCGGTGAACTTCGGGATCGGATTTTTCGACACGTGATCGATGATTTCCAAATCCACAAAAAGGGTTGGAACGCCCTATATGTCGACTAAAAGTGTGTTCAACTAGAATTTCTAATGTGGTACTGGATCAATCGAAAACGATCCGCAAAAGTGGATGACTGGGCTGCCATTTACTCTGTTTTCTAGCAGGTTTTTATCCAACTTTGGTTCGATTTTACGGACAACCTATCGCACGAGAATTAAATCTATTTGAAAGGGGTTGAAGATGTATAGATTGTTTACATACCCGAAGTCGCAGATCAACCAACGGTCAACCACGCATTGCAAAAATGCGTCGCAAAGTAGCCTTCCGCGGCTGCTGCCGTTCTGTGAAGTTCGACTATTTTCGCACGCGCGCGACGATCGGCGGCGACCTGGCCGGCCGGCGGTGGCCCTCTGCGCGCGCGCGCGGCCAGGGATGGTCGCGCAGCCTCGGGGTGTGGTAGCGCGAGCTCGGTTTTAGGGTTTTGAGTTCCAACCTCTCCTTCTCGATCTCTTGCTAATAGGGAGTTCTCGCAGTTTTATCGGGAGCTTGAGGGCTCGGGTAAACCGATCGAGGGGTTTTCTTAGCTAGGCTGCTTCATTGTATGGGCCTGTGGCCTATTGGCCATCCGAGCTAGGTTCAACTACCTGTTTCCTTTTAATTGCACTCATATTTTCTCAGTAAACTTAATTATATAGACCAAGACACTGAAGAAACTATGAAACCATAAATAAACTAGCTTCATAAGTCTGCTATTAAGCTTTAGCCATGCAAGAAAATTTTTGGTTTTAATTACATAATACCTGACGATCATCGAGGACCAGAAAGAAGCAAATGATCACTATGAGAATTATCATGCTCTTGGAAAATAAATAGGAATAACCCAACTAGCAGTAGATTTCTTGGGCTATAAAAATGCCCTCAATATTAACAGGTACCCATATATATGGAAATAATGCAACATATCAATATGAAACTGCATAAATAATGCAACATATCAATATAAAACTGAATATATTAGTATCTTTGAAACTCTTAGCCAGAGAAACCAATTTAATGGCTTTCATGAAACAAATACTGGTTCCAGGGTACCAATATATGCATTTCCTTCAAACTCCATTATGAAGTGTGTTTAGATGTATCCTTCTAACTGTACCCATCAATCTAAATAAACCCCAAACTTATCTACTATTAGGGTAGACCTTATCTATATATATAAATATGACTATATATAATAATATTTAATTGACAAACATTAATATAATCAATAATAATAAACTAATATTATATATAATAACCTCAATAAAATAATAATAAACGTAACTAAATTCAATAAAACATTAATGGTGTATATATACCATTATGCGCAGTCTAATAATCTCAAACTTGTTCAAGAACCTATTTATACAAAGTCAATGAATATTACTAATAATAATAGTTATAGTATTTAATTAAGGATACTAAAATATCCATTAATTCATTAAAACGAAATACAACACCCTCATACCAAATTCTATCTACTCGAATGTCATTGGACGTGCCACCTGACCATATGGGCTTGGGCTCAGTTCGGGTCCAGTCCGGGCTAAAATGGTTTAATCGATTTCCTTAAAAATTCAATAATATAATTAATAAAATAAATAAATCTTCGGTAATGGTTAAGTCGCAACTCGGCCGGGTTTTCCTAGTTAGAACAAACCTATGACTCAGCCTTCCCCTACTATGGCTAAACACTAGTCAAAGCACGCTACTGTACTTTCCGTGTCATGATTTCTAATCACCTTGTGCTCCAAAACTCTATCATGGCTAAGATCATCTACCGTAATAATTAACTAAATAATTATTTATTAAAAATCTAAAAATCTCTATTTAATTCAAATAAATAAAAATATTATCGAATTTTTGGAAAGAGGGGCTACAGACATTTAACAGTGTGAAAACATATCCAAAAATAGGATTTAAGGTGTTTAGGAAAACTGGGACCAATGTATTAGAGATGTATTAGCCAACAAGCCATTTCAACCCAATACGAGCCAAAAATCCAATCAAAACCTAAACTAATATGTAAACATAATCTAACATAGATAATACAACATAATTAGGATCAAATTAACCACTAAATTCACCAATTAAAACATTCAAACTTAATTCAAAACAAAGAACAACAGTACATGCACAGTGCATGAGGACAGTCTCGTGCACGCGTGCCAGTCGGTCCAGGACATGACACACGACACGAGACACCTCATGGTCGTGTCTAGTTGTTCGCCAGGCATAGGGTTAGATGTCTAGGTGCCTGATATGTGTCCACGTGGACTGTGGTGTCGTGTCGAACAGCGTATCAGTTGGTCGAAACTAATATGCACAGTACTGTACATAATCAGTGTAGGTCAAAATTCTTCGTGCACACACATCGAGAACCCGTGAAAATTTACAAGTGTCGTGTCAGTCACTAGGGCAACATGTCCACAAAATTTGGTGTCAAACCATTGCGTGTCGTGTCCGCAATCAGGGTCGAGCAGCAGGACAGCCACACGGTGCCTGTGTGCAGTGTCGTACACGAGGTACGTGTCCGTTATGGACACGAAAAATCTACAGCATCGTACTCAGTCATAAATATATTTAATCTACACATGAAGAGCTACCCAAATATATAATTTGTTTCAAAAAATAACAACATTCACTCCATAGAGGCATTTCAACAAACACCTACACCACACTACGACACGTGTCCGATACGGACACCAAACGGACACGAAACTCACCCAAATTTTAGGGACACTTAGGGGACTCCTAGATCTAGCCCTACATACAAAGAAAACCAAAATTTAAATCTATTTGAGAAATTTTACCTATAGGTGCAAATTGCATGGAAAAGCTACAAATGGGGGGTGTTCCTCTTGATGGCCAAATGCTCCAAATGAGCCCAAAGCTGAGATTAACCTCCAGAATTATAAAATATACAGAAATTAGAACCTATTGCAAAAGACTAGGATTAAAAAGGAATTAAAATGGATTTATGGGGATTTTTGGAAGGGGAACAATACCTTTTCTTTTTTCCAAGTGTTGGAATGATAAAAAGGAGGCAACCCTAATGAATAAGTGTTTAAATAGGGTGGGAATCCCTATGTGGCTGCTCATAGGTTCAATAATTAGGGTTAGCGTTCACTAAATGACCCATGGGCTTAAGTCATGATCAATTAAATAATTAAGCCATAAGTCATTTCATGAAACCATAAGCCATGACTTAAATTCACTAAACCACATCCCCTCATTCTAAAACTATTTTCTAATGACTAAAATAGGTTAACTCGAGTTAGGCTAGGGTCACCATGGTTAGGGTTAGCTTCTAGGCTAGTCCACTAGGTCTCAACAAATCAAAGTCAAACTAGAATTTACCAATTCAACAAATCACCAAATAATTCAATAAGTCAAAATGACCAAATTATCCCTAGGCTAAAATGATAATTAATCATCCTAATGACATGGTTAGGCTCTAGGTCATGCAGTCTCTCAGGTTTCACTAGCAGCACATCAAAATCACAAGCCATGACTTAAACCAGCTTTTAAATAGTTTTAAAAAAAATTAAAAATTACCAAAAATTATAATGTGAAATAAATATCGATAATTAATAATTAAATTATAAAATTTTAAAATTACCCTCATCTGGAAATCTGGGTGTTACAATCCTATCCACCTTAGAAAAATTTCGTCCTCGAAATTAAAATGATCGTATCCCCACTAGGTCAAACCCCCAGCAAATCAAAGTCGAAGCAACACAATCCTACTGGTCGTAATTTCACGGTCTCGAACAGGGTAGCTACGCTATCTAGGCAATCACAAGCAATATCCTGGCAGGTACTAATAGAATCACACAACAAGATGGAAGAAGAACAGAAAGACATACCTGCTAACCCGTCACCCGTAGCGTCAATCTATTCGACTGTCAGCACAGAAGCCCTGCCCCTCTGGGGTGTATCCCTCTGTTGGTGCGGGGCACGGTGCTGCGCTACAGGTGGCCTAGCTCCCTCTATCTAATCCTTGACACTCAAGTAATACCCACCCTGATATTCTACTCAATTTCTCTAGGGCACCATCTATATGGTATCTATCCTGCAATCTAATAATCATACCCGTCTATCCAGAACCATGTCACCAGAATCCTTGTCACACCAGTAAGTATGGCTGCGATAATCCATAGAGTCCATAACTAATGTACATACATCTAGAATAATGGTGTTTAAAATTTTTGTATTGCCGCTAGCTTGGCTGCAAAAACTTTAAATTCCCACACCCGAGAAATACATCCAAAATCGGACTCTATCTCATCGCCCAACCAACTGATATGGCCGCAGAAGACTCTAGATTCCATGACTGAGGCAAACTAGCCCATAATGTTATCTTGGTAGAAAATCAAGTCAAATATGAATACCAAGAATCAATTTCAACGATAAACAAGGAAGATAGACAGATACTGTCAGAATCAAATTTCGAGATAGTTTATAACGAGATTCTCAAGGGTCATCCCAGGAATCTTCTCAAGTAGTCCTAATTGTGATTGAGTGCCTCTCCGGTAAATCCTATCTCTCAATCCTATCGCAGGCTCGCAGCAGTACAACTAAGTCGCCGTACTACCACGATATCGCACTAATGCGACTCTCGACCTGCATGGGCCACCACTAAAAACGTGTCACGACCTGCACCCCCTGTGAGGGTACAAGTACGTAACAGCGCCCAGCCTACGCCACAGTGTCGGCGGTAGAACGCTGTTCTAAGTCTCTAACTAATCATCAACTCATGCAGTATATAATGTACTCATCATGATCATCTCCGAACGGAGGACAAGTATAAGATATGGTGTAACTCAATCACAGTCTAAGCACGATAAGATAACACCAAAACATAACTAAGAATTTGAAGACAACAAAACTACTAATAAAAATAGCAACAAACTCAACAATCTCAAATACATCTCAAGTCTCAAATCTCCATATACAACTCCAGATCTAAATAGGAAAACTAAAATAAGACAGACTAACTAAACTCCCGATCACTCCTGAGTGTCGGGGCCATAGGTAGCTAAGCCATCTCCTGGTCTGTAACATGTAGGGCATGTGTCCTCAGGACAATCATCTGTAAAATTTTCAACAGGTCCAGTCAGGACAGGAACGAGCACATCTCATCTAGAAAACCCAAGTAAATGACAGAGAACTATATAGCAGTTATAGACAGTTATATTGATAAAAATGGCAGTTTATATTCAGGTGATGGTAAGAAAGAGAGATAAAGTGCAAGGAAAGTAAATACTAAACAAGAGAAGAATCATAGTAATGAAGACTGTAAAAATAGAACTAGCTGAACCAGGATAATATGATATAAAGTCCAGACAGAAAATGTAACCAGTGTGTAACCTATGTAAATCCAATACGGGATGAATCTAATACAAAATGAATCTAGTAAGGGATGATTCCAGTTATAGTGATCAACGATTCCAGGGTGAGTCCAGCCTATACTCTAGCAGTGTGTTTTAAAATATCGGGATCGACATGTGAACGGCCGGTGTGAGATGGCTATCATTCCAGTATAATTCCAAGGGAGTGGTTCCAATATTTGGGTATGTTCACATGCCTATTCCAATATTTCCCCGCCCAGCAAGTGAATCCAGAATTCTGACACAATGATTCAAGATGAGTCCAGCCAAAATATAATGATACCAGTAAATGATTCCAGTAAAATGATTCCAGTTAAATGATTCCAGTTAAATGATTCCAGTAATAGAGATGATACCAGTAATAAAGGCCATAAATAAAAGTGTGTCGTATACATGAATCCAAAAATATCCACATGTGTTGTAATAGAGAATCGCATACAACTAACTAGAACTGAAGTACAGTAATTGACAAGTAAATGAGAGAATTATCAGAGAATGTACTCGCCTGCTACTCTGAGAAGAGTAGTGTAATATCAGATGCCTGCATCAGAGTCACAATGTCCTAAATAGAGCAGTACAGGTTATAATATGTTTAAAATAAGATAAATGGAGTTTATGATACAATCTACATGATTTCTAGGTCAATCTAGGTCAAAGTCAACTCTATGTCAAACCAAGTCAAACATAGACTACGAGGTCAAATCTTGGTCAAGGGTCAACTAGGCTATTTCTAGGGTTAACCATCTAGTCAATTTCTACATTTACACAACTCTAACTCAACGTTAACACATGTGCTAAGGTATAACACAAATACCTATATCCTATACATATAGGACATTACATACATTTACACAATCTAACATTAACCCTATATATATATAATATGAGACCAAGCAACTTTGTGGTATCTAGAGATATACTAGCTAAGCTCTAAACATCTATGTGAATAACCCCCAAGTCAACTTAGCCTTAAACCAACATATATGTGTCAATCAACCATATATCCATGAGTATATACATACATTCATACAAGATGCAAGGTACTTGTATACATTGCATTACTTCACATCATTCTTGCATATATTCATTCATTCTACTCATAACATGCATTGCCTACATTGCATATATCATGGCATACCTACCTTATTCATTCATGTATTCATTTTACATATGTAGTATACATATAGAAAGGTAGGGGTCATGCATATATGTGTGGGTGGTGGGACATTAGGAGAACAGTGTAGTGGTGTGTTTGTGTTCACAGGAATGGCAGTGGTGTGTTTGTGTGAATCTGAAAATAATAGTGAAAGTGACAGTTAAAACATATGTGTGTGTGTGTGTGCATTATAGTGTGTGTGTGGAAAGATAGGAAAAACAGTATCTTGGTGCTCTTGTGTCTCAGATATTGGACTTATTAACAGGAAAACAAATGTTCACAGGGTTGTATTTGTAATAGTGTGAGTGTGTGCAATGGTGAATGGAACATTGAAAGTATATGTGTTTACTTTAACAATGAACAATTTCAGTTTAATGAAATGACAGGGAACTATATCTCAGACTTGGTTTTTCAAGGAAAAGGATCAATAACAGTAATAACCTATCCAACCCAAATTCGAGAACCATAACATTAACAAACTTGAAACCTATACTAGGTTTGAGATCCTTAAATCATCTCAGGTTCTCAGGAATCCTGAGAACAATGACATGTAAACTCAGATTTCATTGATCTCAAACTCAGTTTTAAAAAGGGAAAGGATGTTTGCAGACATGGAAAGCATTGACAGTTCAAAAGTGATATCATCTTACATGTTAACTAGTATACATATATGTGAATAACTGATGAACTAAACATATCTAAAGAAACATGAAAACTGGATTCCATTTGAAACCAAACATTGAATTCGAACCCAAATTCGAAATCCAATTGTTCAATGCAATCCTAACCATAGCAGCTAACACACAGGTGAAGGTATTTAATATGAAAGTTAACATCAAGATTAGTTGAGAATAAGGAATTAAAATCCAAATTTCAGCCAACAGGACTGTTCAGTCTAGTCGACCTTAACAGCCCATCCTACATCAATAATCCCATTCATTTGAGTGAAAAACTAAACTAACATGCTAATCTCACTTAGCATTAACTAATATACACGTGGGGCATCATATATAGCAATTAATCAGCAATTAAAATCAGTATTCAGAAGAGAAAACTAAATCAGAATTTAAAAGACTGAAATCATGTGAATCAATGTATGACAAATAAACATCAAATTAATCGGGTTAAACAGAATTTAATTCAGAAAACTCAAAAAGAATACATGGTATCTGTAAATAACAAAACCAATCTATTTCAGTTATAGAATAAATGAATGCTAACCCATTGTGTTCGAGTGTGTGCAATATGCTCTGGAAAATAGGGGGATGCAAGTTTGAATCAATTAGTTAACTAATACCCAAAGCAACTACAACAGTTAGCTTATAAACAAATCAGTCATGGCTATTCCAATACAACATACTGTCAAAATATTCCATTTCAACTACCATCTCATGTATCAGTCGACCCTTATGAGCCCCAACCCATAGTCCAAATTCCCATATACGAACTATAGAGCCTAATCGAATATAAAGCTAAGTCAATGTGAACTATTAAACATGTGGGGACATTTAACAGTGTGAAAACATATCCAAAAATAGGATTTAAGGTGTTTAGGAAAACTGGGACCAATGTATTAGAGATGTATCAGCCAACAAGCCATTTCAACCCAATACGAGCTAAAAATCCAATCAAAACCTAAACTAATGTGTAAACATAATCTAAAATAGATAATACAACATAATTAGGATCAAATTAACCATTAAATTCACCAATTAAAACATTCAAACTTAATTCAAAATAGAGAACAACAGTACATGCACAGTACATGAGGACAGTCTCGTGCACGCGTGTCAGTCGGTCCAGGACACGACACACGACACGAGACACCTCGTGGTCGTGTCTAGTGGTTCGCCAGGCCTAGGGTTAGATGTCTAGGTGCCTGATATGTGTCCACGTGGACTATGGTGTCGTGTCGAACAGCGTATCAGTGGGTCGAAACTAGTATGCACAGCACTGTACATAATCAGTGTAGGTCAAAATTCTTCGTGCACACACATCGAAAACCCGTGAAAATTTATAAGTGTCGTGTCAGTCACTAGGGCAACGTGTCCACAAATTTGGTGTCAAACCATTGTGTGTCGTGTCCACAATCAGGGTCGAGTAGCAGGACAGCCGCACGGTGCCTGTGCGCAGTGTCGTGCACGAGGTACGTGTCCGTTTTGGACACGAAAAATCTACAGAATCGTGCTCAGTCATAAATATATTTAATCTACACATGAAGAGCTACCTAAATTTGTTTCAAAAATAACAACATTCACTCCATAGAGGCATTTCAACAAACACCTACACCACACTACGACACGTGTCCGATACGGACACCAAACGGACACGAAACTCACCCAAATTTTAGGAACACTTAGGGGACTCCTAGATCTAGCCCTACATGCAAAGAAAACCAAAATTTAAATCAATTTGAGGAGTTTTACCTATAGGTGCAAATTACATGGAAAAGCTCCAAATAGGGGGTGTTCCTCTTGATGGCCAAATGCTCCAAATGAGCCCAAAGCTGAGATTAACCTCCAGAATTATAAAATATACAGAAATTAGAACCTATTGCAAAAGACTAGGATTAAAAAGAAATTAAAATGGATTTATGGAGATTTTTGGAAGGGGGATAATACCTTTTCTTTTTTCCAAGTGTTGGAATGATAAAAAGGAGGCAACCCTAATGAATAAGTGTTTAAATAGGGTGAGGATCCCTATGTGGCTGCTCATAGGTTCAATAATTAGGGTTAGGGTTCGCTAAATGGCCCATAGGCTTAAGTCTTGATCAATTAAATAATTAAGCCATAAGTCATTTCATGAAACCATAAGCCATGACTTAAATTCACTAAACCACATCCCCTCATTCTAAAACTATTTTCTAATGACTAAAATAGGTTAACTCGAGTTAGGCTAGGGTCACCATGGTTAGGGTTAGCTTCTAGGCTAGTCCACTAGGTCTCAACAAATCAAAGTCAAACTAGAATTTACCAATTCAACAAATCACCAAATAATTTAATAAGTCAAAATGACCAAATTACCCCTAGGCTAAAAATGATAATTAATCATCCTAATGACATAGTTAGGCTCTAGATCATGCAGTCTCTTAGGTTTCACTAGCAGCACATCAAAATCACAAGCCATGACTTAAACCAGCTTTTAAATAGTTTAAAAAAATAATTAAAAATTTTCAAAAATCATAATATGAAATAAATATCAATAATTAATAATTATAATTACAAAATTTTAAAATTACCCTCATCTAGAAATCTGGGTGTTACAATCGGCCTCCTGACTACCAGAACCAGGTCGCCTACTTGGAAAGTCCTTTGCTTGACCTTCTTGTTGAAAGCCTGTGATATACGAGCTTGTTAGAGTTCGATGCATTGTTGAGCTAGGAGACGCTTTTTGTCAAGTGCCTCCAGTTCCCGCAGACGATGACGTTGATTGTCCTCTTCTGTGAGTTGGTTTATGATCGCTACGCGGAGTAAGGGTATCTGGATCTCGAGAGGTAGTACCGCTTCGCTCCCGTAGACCAGGAAGGATGGTGTGTTGCCCGTCGGGGTCCGTACCGTTGTGTTGTAGGCCCAAAGGCATTCGCCGAGCTTTTCGTCCCAGTCGCATTTGTTGGATGACACGACCTTTTTGAGTAGCCTGACGATAGTCTTGTTGAACGCCTTGGCCAATCCGTTTGCTGTCGGATTGTAGGCAGTTGAGGCCACATTTTGAATGCGATTCTTGTCACAGAATCTGCTGAAAATATGGCTGATAAACTGAGGACCGTTATCGTGGATAATCCTCCGGGGTATCCCGAAACGGTAGATGACATGGTGCTTGATGAAGCTGGTCACCCTAGAGCTCTTCACTTCTGCCAGTAGAACTGCTTCTGCCTATTTAGAGAAGTAGTTGGTGATGGCTAGGATGAAACGGTGTCCCCTTGATGAAGGAGGGGTGATCGGTCCTACAATGTCCATGCCCCAAGCTTCGAAGGGCCATGAGGCGACTGTAGGATGTAGCGGTTCTGACGGTATATGAATGAAGTCTGCGTGAAGCTGGCACGCATGGCACTTCTTAGCATAGTCAACAGCGTCAGCGGCCATGGTTGGCCAGTAGTAGCCCATGCGTCGCAGTCGGTCCTGCAACTTAGGGCCAGGTTGATGGGCTCTGCAGGTCTCATCATGAGCTTCTCGAAGGGCTTCGGCTGCTTCTTCGTTGGACAGACATCTCAGGAGAAGTCCATCGTAGGAGCGTCGGTATAGTATTTTAGTAGCTGTATCATAGTAGAATCGAATGGAGCACCTCCTGACTGAGACAGCTTCTTTCGGGTCTTCTGGGAGAATTCCTTAAACAGCGAAGTCGATGAACGGAGATCTCCAGTCTCGGACATTAACACCAGCACTTGTTGATATGGCATGGGTCACTTATGAGCACAGGTTGTTTTTAGGACAGACCAAGTCTCGACCAACTACCGTGACGTAGTGTTGAGTCCCGAGGGGTGCTGCTAACGAGGCTGCGAGGCCAGCCAGAGCATCAGCCTCAAAATTTTGTAAACGAGGTACATGTTCGATAAAGAACTCGGCGAAGGTTGAAATGATATTCAATACGACTTCATGGTAAGGGATCAGGTCTTCATGGCGAACCTCGTACTGCCCTCTGATTTGGTTTACGACGAGTTTTGAGTCGCCGTAGGCTTCCAGATGGTCCACCCCCAGCTGTCGTGCCAGCTTAAGTCCCATGATAAGGGCGTTGTACTCGACAACATTGTTGGAGCACGGCTTCGAAAGGGAGTAGGCGCGCTGGATGACCAGCTGATCGGGAGAGACCAAGACTACCCCCACTCCTGCGATGATTTGGCCTTTGGGGCCTGTTCTTGAAGTGCCATCAAAAAACATCCTCTAGACGGAGCTTTCTTCGGTGACGTTAGATTCTTGGACCTCATCCGGGATGTCTTCATAGAGTCTGGAGGATTCCGGGATGGGGTGTGCAGCTAAAAAGTCGGCCAGAGCCTGACCCTTGACGGCTTTTTGTGGAACGAACACCATGTTGTATGGTGTTAACAGGATCGCCCGCGTAGCTAGCCGAGAATTTAATGACCCTGGCTTTGTCATGAGAACTCTGAGTGGATTGACTCGGGAGATGACATGAATCGTCTGGCCTGAGACATAATGGCGAGTCTTCTGAATGGCAAATACCAACGCCAAGCACACTTTTTCAACGGGGTTGTACCGGTGTTCGGCCCCGATGAGTGTTCGACTGAGGTAGTAGATGGCTTGCTCATAGCCTGTATCGCTGTTCTGAGCCAACAAAGTGCCGAGGGAATGATCCATGGCACGGACGTAGAGGAGGAATGGTTTGCCGACGACGGGTGCCACTAGGACTGGCGGACTCGTCAGGTAAGCTTTGATGTCGTCGAAAGCTTTTTGGCATTCCTCTGTCCAGACGTAAGAGACTTCCTTCTTCATAAGCTGAGTGAAGGGTCGACATTTTTCGGAAAGGTTTGCTATGAACCTCCGGATGTATGCCAGACGCCCCTACAGGCCTCGAAGCTCTCGAAGGTTCTTCGGAAGGCCCATGTCGAGGATGGCTTTGGTCTTCTCGGGATCGACATGAATGCCTTTCGCCGTGATAATGAAGCCCAAGAACTTTTCGCTAGAAACCCCTAAAAAAGATTTAGCGGGGTTCATCTTGAGTTGATGCGCCCGCATGAGATCGAAGACTGTCTTCAGGTCTTGTAGGTGATCTCCTTTGAGACAGCTCTTGACTGCTCTATCGTCAACATAGCATTCGACTGTCTTGCGAAGATGCTGACGGAAAATGGTGCTCATAGCTCGTTGGTATGTCGCACCCGCGTTCTTCAAGCCGAAGGACATCACTGTGTAGCAGAAAATGCCCTTTGGAGTCCTGAATGACGTATGTTTTACGTCATTGGAGAACATCTTGATCTGGTTGTAGCCCGAATACCCGTCCATGAAAGACATGCGTTCGAAGCCACATGTGTTGTCGATCATTATGTCGGTGATGGGAAACGGGAATTCGTCCTTCGGGCAAGCGGAGTTGAGATCCCTGAAGTCGATGCAGACTCGAATCTTCTCATTCTTCTTGGTGATAGGGACAACGTTGGCCACCCAATCCGGGTGTTGTTCTTCACAGATGAAGCCGCTGGTCAAGAGTTTGTCCACCTCCTGATCGATGGCGTTCATGATGTCCAGACGAAAATGTTGCTGTTGTTGTTTGATAGGCTTGGCATCGGGTAAGATATTGAGCCTATGCATCGCGATCTGAGGATCAAGTCCTGGCATGTCTTCGTAGCTCCAGGCGAAGATATTAATATATTCTTTAGCCAATTGGATTAAAGACTCCCGGTCTTCTCCTTTTAGGCTTTTGCTGATGAAGATGGGTTTGGAAGAAGATCCATCCCCAAGGTCGATCTGCTCGACTTCGTCTTCGGTAGGGGGTTCGCGTAGCTCAAAACGAGACTCCCATTGTTCTCCTAAGCATTACGCCTAAGGTTCTTCTTCGAAGAATTCTGGCGCTTGATCTTCGCCTTCATCTTCTTGAGGTTGAGCGGATGTCATATTGGCTGACAGCACTCTCTTGAAGGCTGAGCCGATACTGGTATCGGAATCCCAAGTTGATGCTTCAGACGAATGAGAATGTTCTGCTTCTTCTGCCTCCGAACTGTCTAGAGTTGACGGCGGCGTGACATAGCATATCCCCCGTCGAGTCCGATTATAGTAGTCCTGTGGCTTTCCTTTAGGTGTTGGAAGCCGAAGAGGAAGACGTCGGCCCTTGCCGTAGTTCAGGCCTTTGTTATTTTAGGTCGTAACCCATCTTTTGAATGAGGTACTTTGCCTTATCCGTGTACCGATAGACTTGTATTCTGTCGGTATCTGGTTCTGGCTCGAGTGGCGGGAGGTCTTGATGTCGCTCAACTTTGCCGAAAATGTTGGATTCTTCGTCTCGACTCCGCGGTGGGACTACAGAACAGACCCCTTGGAATGGGACTACTCGATTTACATGATGGACAATCGTTATTTGTGTTTGCAACGACCGTAGAGCGTTATCTAATGTATACATGGCATTCCAATATGGAAGACTAGAATAATTAAACGACACTCTATTATTGATGAAATACGAGATTTTATCCCGCAGGATTACATTGTCCAGAGAGGGTGCGTCTACATCAGCAGAGATATATTCCCCTAGCTCTTCATCTGTGAGTACTGGGATTGGATCGGAAGAGTCCACCACAGCTTTGATTTCGGGGTCCGAGAGGGCTATATGGGCCTTCTCTGGCAGCTTGGATTGCGGCGGCTTGCCTTTAAGATGCACCTTCAGAGGTGCCTCCACTGCGCCTCCGGTGATTGATGCCTTTCCTTATAATTTTGCCATAAGGGGAGCCGATGTCTGAGGCGGATTTCCCTTGAGGCGTATCTTCAAAGGAGCCTCAGGAGCAGTTGGTGCTTTCCCGGGTAGCTTGATGTTCATGGGGGGCAACTTCTGAGGCGGTTTGCCTTTGAGTCGGATCTTCAAAGGAGCACCGGGAGTCATCTCAGGTCCATGTTCGGCTCTGCTGCCGTTTCTGCCTCGTCGTCAGCATCATTGGCTTCCTCCTCGTCAGGTGACTTGTACAAGGAGGAATCAGTGAAGTAGGCTTCATCCCCTTTGAAAGGGTCAATGTCCGCGAACTCCGTCCGGATGACGTCGTTGGTGGATACGTACTTTATACATTGTTGGAGCGTGGATGGCACCACCATGTACTCATGCAGCCATGGATGACCCAATAGGAGGTTGTAGTTGATGTCGGCATCCACGACATAACAAGTCACCTCAGTTCTGAGGTTACCGATATGGTACTTTAGTCGTATCTTGCCCAGTGGCTCGCTTTTGCTAGCGTTGAAGCCACTGATTGTTGTGTTGGATGGCGCCAGTCGGTACATTGGGATCCCCAGTGTTGAGAGCAGCGTCTTCGGGATGATGCTGAGGGAAGACCCCAGATCGATCTGAATCTGCTTCACCTTGACAGAACCGATATACCCTGTATAATACAGCGGCCTGTTGTGTCGGTTGTGCTTGAGCAGCATGTCTTGTTGGATGAAGGTTATATTGGGGATAACCTCATCCGCACAATGACAGTACGCACATATAGTTGGAAGATCTTCAGGCTTCTTGACCTGACTGATGAAGGACTCAGCATCCTTCAGGGCTTCACATAGAGCTTCGCGAGTGTCTTTGGAAAGACGAAGGAGCTCAAACAGAGAAAGGTGGACAGGAGTACTGGCCAGTTGTGCCAGTATGGCGAAGTTGTGGGGCTTGGCTAGCCCCGAAGCATTCTCCTTTTACAGAGGTCTGTCGAAACGAGCCTTTACATGCTTCTGCTTATTGGCTGCTGAGGGCTTAGACGGGCCCTCTTCCTGGGCAGCATGGATGGTGCAAGGAGGCACCAACTCGACGGCAGCTTCGTCGGGTTGGGCATTCTGTTGTAAACACATTTGTACAGGAAGAGCCTCTTCTACGGAGGAAGTGACCATGCGACAAGACTTGATCTTCCTGTCTTTGGTTTTGGAGGCAGAGCGTACCTCCAGTTGAGTAACCTCGGAGACGAGATCAGGGTGAACCCATAAGATCTCTTCCCGAGATATGGTGAGTGGGATGAGTCCACTCACGTTGTCACGAGTAGGTGGTAAGTTAACCACCTCCATTGTCGCCTTAGGGATGGGGACGACACCATCTTGTGTTGTAGTTGGCGGTAAGGTGCCGAACTGGAGCGACACCACGTTGGCCGAAACCGTCTTCTCCTCGTAGTCAACGAAGATAACATCCGCATTGATCATGCGCTGGATGTAGTTTTTGAGGATGTAGCAGTCCTTGGTTGGATGTCCGACAAATCGATGGTAGTGATAGTACCTCAGATTGTCCACTTTCCCAACCTCGTCCGGACGCTTCGGGTCCGGCAACTTGATCTTGTCACCCTGTTTCAGTATCTCAAAGAGTTGTAGGGTGTCTTCATCGTTGAAAGAATAAACCTCCTTTGGTCTTGGTGCAAGTGGAGGCTTCTGAGTAGGTGTTGATGCACATTTTGATGCATTGACAGTCAATGCCTGTTTTTCCTTCGTCTCTCGTCTGGGGTTGTTGGCTGCAAGCCGCTTTCCCTTGTCTTCAAAGACGAGGAAACTGACTTCCAGAAGACGAGCATTGGCCACCTTCTTTTCTGCGGCCTCGGCTTCGATGATCAAGGAACTCCAGTCGGGAGGAGGAGTAAAGTTGAGCCATAGTTTGACTGCAGGCAGCATGTTTATACTGCAGGAAGAGAGGAGCGCATATTCTGGCATGCCCGGGGGTAGTCTGAAGCAGGCCTGTCGGAAACGTTCGATGAATACCCGAACTGTTTCTTTCTCCTTCTGGCGTATCTCTATGAGGGACGCCATTGTCATGTCCTTCCCGCCGTCGTAAAAACGGTCGAGGAAAAGGCACGTCAAATTGTCGAAGGAAGATATGGAATTGTCGGGGAGGCTACAGTACCAGTCGTACGCCACTCCTTTCAGTGTGCCGACAAATATATTGGTGAGTAGCACATCCTCCTTCGGAAGATGTCTCGTCTGAGACTGGAAATACGTCAGATAGCGACACGGAGAGTCCTTCCCGTCGTATGGCGTCAGTGTTTGTGGTTTATATTTGGGAGGATAAACCACTTTATTCCATTCGAGGGGACAAGGTTGGGGGATGCCCATCTTTTGGCGCTCTTCTTGTCTCGTCTTGGACTCAAAGTGCTCGTGCAGGTCCCTGATCATCTCGACCACGTCTTCCGTGGAGCTGGGAGTTGGGGAAGGTGGTACCACCTGGAGTTGAGCATTTGAGGGCTCCGACGTCCGGGGGGCTTCGCGACGATCCGTATCCAAGGATACTCGTTGAGGGGGGACACTTGAATCTCCATTGGCCCCTGGGTCGGTACTGGTAGAAGGTGTCCTAGCCAAAGCTGACCGTATCTCAAACACTGCTTGAGTCAGTGTTTGCATGGAGGCAGAAAGGGTTTTGAGTCCTCCCTCCAGGGTATCCATGCGCTGGACGAGGTCCGCTGGTGGCGCATCCGAATCGGCGTCACCCCCAGTCATGTAGACTGTCACGACACGGCTGGAGTCGGATGGCTCGGTTAAGGCTTCGCTTTCGGCCTCACTCTCCTGTAGAGGAGTTGTTGTTCCCGGAGCTTCGTCTTGGCTACCCCCAGCTATGTTCCTGAGGACTTCCTCGTCTTCGAGACTCGGATCCGCAGGGGCTAGACTACCCCCAGCTAAGTTTTGGAGGACGCCTTCGTCTTCGGAAGAAGTATCCGTAAGGGCCTGACTACCCCTAGTCATGTCTTGAAGGACTTCTTCATCTTCGAAATACAGGTCCACATGGGCTAGACGACCCCCAACTATGTCGGAAAGGCTGACTTCGCCCTGAGGGTGAAGATCCACCCCAGCTGTGCTTTGGAGGAGGATCAACAAGGGCTTGACTACCCCCAGCTTCCTCCAAGAGGTTCTTCCTCCCGCGAGTGCCTTCGAACACTCCGGAGGACGAGACGGTTGTCTTGGTTTTCCTCGGCTGGCTCTTGGACGAGGAATTGCAAGTCGCCTTTCGAACTGACGAGGAGTTGGAGAGTACATTGCATGAAGCAACCTTTAATTCTGGCTTCTCTTTTGTTGACACTTTCTTCCTAAGGCAACGTCGGAGGGGTGTCGATGACTGCAGTCGCTGGAACACCGACTGTCTTGGTGGGACTGCTGACTTGCAACAGCAGTTGATGGTGACCACAGCATAAGTGTGCCCTGTGAGGGGCGCATCGTGCTTGTCAGTCGACTCTCCTAATCGGCGCTTGTGAGTGATCACGTTATGCAGATCGTTGGAGGAGAGTGCTACTTCGCACCCCCTTCAGGCGCATGGCAAGGCCAAGCACCAGGGTGGTCAGGTGAATGCTGCGCCCCCTGATCCAACACCAAACAGGTGCTCAGATCAGTAGTGGGAGAGCAATATTTAAAGTGACTTGAACAAACCTCAGATGCACAACCCGAGGGGGCGCGGGGGTTCAAGACCACTGGGTTTGCCTTACTCGACTTGGTTGCGAACGCAACAGATGCGCCCAAGTGAGATAAGAACTTTGGAGGTTGGCTCGTTTCTGGCGCAGAAGTACCTGAGTCAACCTTATACAGCTTACCATCAGCAGCGTGCATGATTGTGAGCGCATGCTTCTGGCTTTCTGTTGGCATAGCACGTTTGGGGCGCATGGCTCATGCTGCCTTGGACTTATTCGTACCAAGCCGCTGGGGCACGTAGTACTCAGAATCTAAATTCTCCTCGCCACTACAGCAAGTGAGTCTGTCAAAGACATAGACCTTCTGTGGTGCATCGGAGGTGATGCGCGGGGCATTCGCTGCGGCCCTGCTCCGTCGACGCATCTTCCTCGCCTGAGAGGGAGATGGCTGGGAAATGTGGTCAGCTGCACGTTTCCCCGAGGGATGCGCTACACCGGTGGGTGTATCTCGGTTGCTGAGGACGTCAGCAGGAAAGGAAGGCTGGATCGGCGCATCCCCTTCGGTGGTGGTGCCAGAGGCGTCGACCTTGCGCACCCAGACTCGACGGGTCTTCTTCGGCTTTGGCAGCCGCTTCGAAGGACTCGTACTGCCTTCAGAGATGAACTCCTCATACGCCTGTTGATTGAGGCGTACGACCAGCGTCTTGTGGGAGGAGCCCACCTTCACATCGTCGGATTGTGACACAGCTTTCTCGGTGGAGGAGAAAGAGGTCCCCAGCATAGTCGCCAGCTTGTTTGCCATTAAAATTTTGATTGCAAATTTTAATACAAACAGAACAGTGTTACAATATAGGACTTAGAGTGGTCATAGGAGTACACTTTTGTTTATCTGGGTCCCTTGTGCCGATGGAGCGAGTGGTAATACGTTGACTCCGTTGACGATCTGACGACGGTTATCGGTTCTCTGAAGGTTTGGATTGCTCTGGGTGATGGAGCTTGCTGAGAGAAGAAAGATGTTGAGTGTCTGTATCTGCCTCTCTGGTTGTGCGATGTCTCTGTCTGTTCCTCTGTGTGTGTGTGAGAAGGAAATGATCCCTCTATTTATAGTCTGCAGGCTGGCTGCTCATGTGCGCACATGTCGGATGCGTCTGGACGTGGGGACGCCACGTGGTGATTGTTGATAGAGGCGCATGGACGATGTGCCCTGATTGAGGGGTTGAATTCTTCATACTGCTGTTGTGGGCTGGCACGTAGCAGGGGGAGAATCTTTCTGTTGCTGAGATCCTGGGTGAATCGAGTCAAAGGACACGTGTCGTAGGCCCATGGCTCGGAGATCTCAGATTTGGTGGGGAATGATCTGGCAGGATGCGCCTGGGATTGGGTGCATGAGGAGACTTTGGCTCGTAACTTTTGGGAGTCGTGAACCATTTGGGGCGCATGGCTTTTGAGGCGCATGCGAAGCTTCAGTAGTGACTTTACTTCTGTCTTTTGGGATCAGAGAGAAGTCTGGGATACATGGCTTTTGAGGCGCATGCAGAGCTTCAATAGTGACTTTACTTCTGTCTTTAGGGATCAGAGAGAAAGTCTGAGACGCATGGCTTTTGAGGCGCATGCAGAGCTTTGGGCGCATGGCCGCGGAGGCGCATGCGAGTAGTTTGGGCGGCCACGTAGCTTGTAACCGTCGAAGGAAAGTAATGATGATGCTGACGTTGGCGATGCTTTATTTTCTGAAAAAGCTGTCAACTGTTCATTCCTTGAGAGGCGTGCTGCCAACTCTGTCAAACTACAGCATTTAATGTTCTTTGACAGGTGATGGACTGTTGGAGTGGGCGCATCGATCGGCGTTCCACTAGGCATATGGGATCGCATAGGGGCGCATGCTTGTGAAGCGCTTGGTGCTGAGGGGCACGTCTGTATGATGCGTGGTCTGACCGGCGCATCCGCTCCGCTCTGACACGTCTTTTGGTGCGACTGTTACGTTCTTCGAGTGCTTTAAATAGCCATTTTTTACTTGGCTGAATTCGAAACGCCTGGTTCATCCATTTAATGCAAATTTATTGCACGAGATTCGGAGAGCCATCCACTTGGCGCATGGGTTTGATTTACCCGGCCTATAAATAGTGGTATGGAGAGAGTTTGCTTCTCATTCTCTCACGTCCTTCCGAAATGAACTTGTTTACTCGAGTGCATTCTGTTGATGAGATGCTCCCGAGGATGAAGATGCGATGCATTGTCTGCATTGATGCACTTGAAGGTGACTGTTACATCCAAAAGTCGGAGTCGAGGGCTTCTGAGACAGGCAGAAGGTGCCTGTTGCATCCAAAGATCGGGATGCACGAGCCTCATCTCCGTTATGTGGGAAGAGCCGCAGATCGGAATTACGGTGCTGCGGCTTTGGGGGCTCTTTCTTCCTTCAAAGTGGGTGTTGTCCATTCTGGTTGTGTTGAAAGCTGCTCCTTTAGCCGCGGTTTCGATTGCGGTCTTCCTTCGCCTTTGGAGGCTCTTTCGAAGCCTCCCCTGGCCACAGGTTGGCTTGCGGTGCTCTTCTCTTCCTTGGTTTGGGGAGCTCTTCCTCCAGCTAGAGGGTTGATTGCCACCCTCGTTCTGCTCAATAAATGCTTCATTAGTCGAAGCATTTAGACGATGGTGAGCCTGGCTGGAAGGGTGGCACATAACTGAGCTGCTGAAGGGATGCACATAACTGAGGATGCACATAACTGAGCTGCTGAAGGGATGCGCCCGGCTGGGGGGCGCATGGTGGGATGCGCCTGACTGAGAGCGCATGGTGAGATGCGCCTGTTCGAGAGCGCATGATGATGTTGTGCCTGGCTGTAGACTTAGGGTCTTTTCTTTTTGTAGAAGTTCTCCTTTGTACAGCCCTTTTTTTAAGACATGTAATAGACTTTTATATGAAATAAAAATCTTCTTTTAATGTCTATATTCTTATTTTGCTGCTTTGTCTGAACTTCCTGGCGCATGTAGTGTTTGGCGCATAGGATTTCTGATCGTGAAATTCTATGCTTCTACAATGGTTACTTTTGTCATAACTTTTATAATAAATGTTGGAAAAGGAGGAGGGAAAATCAATCCCATGGGTCTTGAGTGGAACCATATTCCCACCAATTTTCCTCATTGTCAGGAAATTAATTTCCAAGTTTGTGGCTACCAAACAAAGGAAAGGAACAACTTTCCTTTCTTGGTTCCTTAAATTCGTGAGAGCTCGTTTGGTTGACGGAAAGGAAATGAATTTCCTTGTATTTTTCATGGAAATGGGAAAGTAGGATTTCTGTCACATTTCTTTTCCGTTGTTTGGTAAAACAAGGAAACTACCTAGGAAATGGAAGCAAAATATAACAATGTTCCAATAATATCCTTACCTTTTAAAATAAAAATAATATTATAAAAATAACATTAATGGTAAAATAAGCAATGACACATGGTTACTTTTGTCATAATTTTTGTAATAAATGTTGGAAAAGGAGGAGGAAAATTACTCCCATGGGTCTTGAGTGGAACCATATTCCCACCAATTTCCTCCTTGTCAGAAAATTGATTCCCAAGTTTGTGGCTACCAAACAAAGGAAATGAACAACTTTCCTTGGTTCCTTAAATCCGTGAACCAAACGAGGCCTAAAGTTAGATAAAATAATTAGTTAATAAAAAATTATTATAATTACTTAACTTAAATAATTATTATAATTACTTAACTATAATAAGGGTAAATTGCAAAAAATTCCCTCGTTAAATTTGCACCTTTTGCATAGAAAGACATTAGCATATAAAGACCCCCGCAATTTATGACTTACTCGAAAAGCCTCCTACCATTTGTTGACCGTTAGAAATGACCATTAATGTCATTTAAAAAAAAACTAAACTAAACTACCCTTTCCCCTTCCATACCAGCCCCCCTTCCCTAACCTCTCCCCTCCTCCCTCCTCCCTTCGACCAGCCCGTCCTCCTCCCTCCGGCCAGCCCCCATCCTTTCCGCCCCCTCATCCTCCTTTGCGTCAGCCTCCTTCTTCCCGCAGGCCAGTCCCCCCTCCTCCCCGTCGGCCTCCTCCTCCTCGCCGGCCAACCCCCTCCACCTCCCGGTAAGCCAGCCCCCCTCCTCCCCGCCCCCTCTCCTCCTCCCCGCATCTCCTCCTCCCCCTCCTCCTCCCCGCCGGCCAGCCCCCTCCTCCTCCCCGCAGGCCAGCCCCCTCCTCCCTGTCGGCCTCCTCCTCCTTTCCGGTTATCCCCCTCCACCTCGCCGCAGGCCAGCCCCCCTCCTCCCTGCCCCGTCCTCCCCACCGGCCAAACTCCCTCCTCCCCGCCCCCTCCTCCTCCTCCCCGCGTCTCCTCCTTCCCGCCCCCTCCTCCTCCTCCCTGCATCACCAGAGAGAGAGAGGAAGGAGAGGTAAAATGGTCATTACATATCCCACTTAACACCAGTTAACGGAAAGAGGGCAAAATAAGCATATTTCATACTTTAATGAATTTTAAGAGCATGGGATCTTTTAGTACAAAAAGCGGAAATCTAACGAAGGGTTTTTTGCACTTTACCCCTATAATAATAATAATAATAATAATAATAATAATAATAATAATAATAATTTTATGTTTAAATGATAATTATTTATGTAAGAAAGAGAGAGAGAGGGTGGGGGGTTTAATAATAATAATAATAATAACTATGTTTCTAATAATAATAATAGTAGTAGTAACAATAGTAGTAATTTATAATAATTTATATTATAATATTTAGGTTTAAATGAATTGGGGGTAAGCATACCTAGGTTTACCATCCAAACCCAACATCCACTTTCAACCACCATTCCAAACAACAAAACATATTTTTTTCTCCACTTTCAATAACCATCCAAACAACAAACTCATTTTTCTTCCACTTTCAGTTAGGGGTGAGCAAACGGTCGGTTCGGTTGAACCGAACCATTTTTTTACTGAACCAAAATAGCAACCGAACCGAACCATTTTTTATTGGACCCGAACCTAACC
Source organism: Iris pallida (assembly GCA_029216955.1). Lineage (NCBI taxonomy): Eukaryota > Viridiplantae > Streptophyta > Magnoliopsida > Asparagales > Iridaceae > Iris > Iris pallida. Next base: position 1,560,893 of record JANAVB010037417.1, read on the forward strand.
AAACCGAAATTATAATTTTGGTTAATTCGGTTTAATCGGTTCATGGGCTTTACAAAAAAGGTCGGCCCATAACCATCCAAAAATTGCAGAATTAAAAAAAAATTCCTGAGTTCGAATCATCAATTAACAACACAATTCAATTACCCAAAAAATTTGTAGAACAAAAAACAAAATGCATATACAATTCATCTTCCAGAGAGCAAAAAACATAAATTATATATATACATTCATCTTCCAGAGTAACAGCAAGTAAGCATCTTCCAACTTCCAAGTTCATATACAAATTCCAGCAAGTAAGCATCTTCCAACTTCCAAGTTCATATACAAATTCCAACTAGTACATTATACGTATACAAATTTTGCTTCCAACAGCAAGTAACAGCAAGTAAGCATCTTCCAACTTCCAAGTTCATATATAAATTCCAACAAGTACATTATACATATACAAATTTTGCTTCCAACAGTAAGTAACATCAAGTAGTATCACCAATTTTGCTTCCAACAGCAAGTAACAGCAAGTAGTATCACCAATTTTTCTTCCAACAGCAAGTAACAGTAAGCTTCCTGCAGATACATTAACTAAAAGAGAGGCTCAGAATGTCATTTTCTGCATCATTTAAAATGCAGTGTAGTATCATGCTACCATATCTCATGCCAAATTATCATCGCCAATTCTCATAAAAAATTTAGTAACATTTTAATTTATTAAACAAATTTGTGAATTTATGAAATATCACCAATGGCTACAACGAGTGCCTCGCCAATGACCTATGACTGCCAATGAGTGCCATAACAATGGCTACAACGAGTGCCTCGCCAATGGCTGCAATGAGTGCCACGCCACTGCACAACAACAGACAAATAGAACAGTAGTGCAAATAGAAGCACATTGCAAATAGAACAAAAATTAGAACAACAGAAATAGAACAGCCCTGCAGATTCTGCACAGCAGTCCAAACTCCAAAGAGAACAGCAGTCCAAACTCCAAGTATAACAGCAGTACAGAAAAATATTACAAGCATGTATCCAGCAGATAGAACAGCTGCACAGCAGTCCAAATATAACAGCAGTACAGAGAAATATTACAAGCATGTATCCAGCAGTGCAAAACTGCAAATAGAACATCAGTCCCAAAAATAGTAGGCAAATGTATCCAGCAGAAGAAGAGCATAGCTCCCAAAAAATATTACAAGATGTGTTGCTCCAAAAAAAATGTTACCATCATGTGTTTAAAGAGAAAATAAGATCAAACCTCGCTTGTCGATGTAGATTCCACCATTAACTTACCCAAATCTAAATGAAAGAATAAATCGATGAAGAAGTTAAATAACAAAACTACTATCTAAATAAAACAATGTAATACAAATAAATTTGTTAAATTTTCCATTTCAACTTTATAGAGATCTTCAAAACCTTCTTCTATAATAGATACAATAGCTCGATCAAAAGGCTCCCGAAACCAATCTTGACAACAAATAAGTGCTTGGACAATTTTTTGAGTCAAAGAGCTCCTATATGTATCTAGCACACGACCACCCATACTAAAAGCAGACTCGGAAGCCACGGTAGATATGGGAACGGACAACACATCTCTAGCTAGCCATCTTCGAAAGGATCGTAAACGTGGAGAATCAAGCTTCCACCATCCCAAGATATTGAAATCACTCTCATCTTTATCATCCTCATCTACAATACTTTCTTCTAGATAACGATCAAACTCCGATTTTGTATAACCACCACCCAATTCTATTTTATGCTTCTTAAATTAGGCCTTCATATACTTTTTCATTTGCAAGTTGTGTGCCGGTTGATTCTCACTAGAAGATTGAACTCTTTCATTAGTATGAGTAATGCCACCACTTTGAGAAGTGTCTATACTTTTGTATTCATTAAACATTGAGTATGCCACACTTTTCACTTTCTTTTTCATGGAATCACTCTTCTCCGTACTATAGAGATGATCAAGAGCATATTCCACGTACTCCAACTTATGGCGGGAATCAAGAATTGGTGCAATGAATATAATTATATTCATCTTCTTAATGTCCCCCCAATATTTTTGATATTTTTCTCTCACCTTATCGGCCATGATAGACAAGTCAAGGTCTTTACTCTTTTCGAAGTATGCAAAAGAATGTCAATACTTGTAATTTCATCAAAGAAATTATTACAAGTGACATATAAAGAACCTGAGCTACGCAATGTAAGTTCATAGAAATTGTCACGACCTGCACCCGTTTTTCGGACGTGAGCTCGTGAGCAAGCCAGCTACGCATTAAGCGGACTCCAGCCCGAACTCGAATATGTAAACGCTGTCAAGGCTATGTTATACTGCCAAATCATGGCAAAACAATCTATATCTCAATCCATAATAAGAATATGAAACATGAATGAACACTATGGGTCGTGGTCTGCAGCCCACTAGCATACATGTCCGATGAGACTCCAAGGAATATAACAAGAGTCTCTAAACTGAATCAATAAGCAAGATATCTCATGATAAGGAATGTAAAGCACGAGCTGAATAATAAACATAATAACGATACCTGAATCCCGCAAGCGTATCAACACATCTGCCATCCAGGACTATCAGCTAACTCCATGCAATCACTAATCCTGAAGAGATCATCAGGTCCTCAGGAGACATAGCAATATGCATAAAAAAATGCCTATCTAGCAGTTTATCATGCAATAATGAAAATACAATAAATAAACGGAAAAAGACCAATCTACACGAAAATACGACTATACACACTGGAAGAACCACTACGCATAAACGAGCTGCTGGAGAAGAACAAGAGAACACGATATCACGATATCAACGGATAACCAATAGAATACTCAAACCCTCGCCCCTAATGTGGACTCGCAGGTTTGAACAACTACTAACCCTCGCCCTTAGTGTGGACTTGCAGGCGAGCATCAAGGATCACCCTCGCCCCTAATGTGGACTCGCAGGTGTGGAACAATAACTACCAACCCTCGCCCCTAGTATAGACTCGCAAGTTAGCTTCACGAAATCAAGATACAGATAACTACTAACCCTCGCCCCTAGTGTGGACTCGCAGGTTAGCTTCAAGAAATCACCCTCGCCCCTAGTGTGGACTCGCAGGTGCGGACAGATATCTACTAACCCTCGCCCTTGTGTGGACTCGCAGGTTAGCTTCAAGGATTCAAGGTACAGTAGTTCCGTTATGACTTATTTATCCTATGATATGATGTGACTTAGTCCAAGTACAGGTGATGACACGATACGACCTAATCAAGATACACGAGAGAACCAATCTAATATGAACTACAAAATTAATTATGAATAAAAACTATATATATACTAGCATGCACGATGTACAAATCACATGTCAATAATCAACTAGTAAAACTATATAATAATAGAAATATGCATGTAGATAAACTGTAGAGGGAGGCAAGGTATTTTGCCTGGAGCTTGCACGCAGATCCAACAAATATATAGTCAACTGATAAGCCATAAAGTCCAAGTCATCACAACTGTCTCCGAAAGCTGAAACAAACATTACCAACATTCTCAGAATAGTCAAATTAGCTAGGATTGCTTGTCCTTAAGTCCAATTCTGGACACGGGCAAAACGATAATTTCGGGCCAAAACGGTGTCCGCCGTTGGACCCGCTTTGCACCGAAAAATGTGCCAGAGTCAATGGTCTCTAAATTCAATGTCTACGAATTTGTTTTGATGATACGAACCCAATGATATGTCCAATTTTGGATTTCGGTGGGCCGTGCACAAAATCGTCCTTTGAATCGGATCGTGGGGCCCGCGAAACGACGATCCGATCAACTGTCTCAGAATTGGACCAAACTTAGCATACAGGACCCAAAAAATGATACGGTCCTGTTGGCACAAGTTTCGTCTCGATCTGACAAACGTACATAAAGTAATTGAGAAATTTGTACAGAGGTCGATACGGTAAATTTCGACGGATACGCATCAAATTCGTCGCGCACACGCGACTAATTTGAATTCCGTCAAAGCCCACACATCCACGAAGTCGTTACGCACCTTTCGATGCCTTCGGTTCGCGACCACGTCACCCAGATTGGCGGGACGCACGTCGTATCGAAGAGTTTTTTATTATTTTCAATATTTTAAAACAGATTTTTCCTAATCTTTGGGGACTGGTTACTCGGCACACAATGCATGAATACAGAAATGAAAAGAAGGGTTTCCATCTCCTATATATTGTCTATAAGTGTCTACAAATAGAATTTCAAAATCGTGCATGGGTTGGAAGAAAACTGTCCGCGAACTAAAGTAGTTGGACTGGTTCATGTGTCCTATTTTGGACTATTTTTCGACAACTTCGTATCGATTTATCGGACAACCTAGGACTTTCGAATAAAAACTAATTAAAGGGATTCACAGTCCTATAGGTTGTCTCTCTAAGGAACAAATCGATTCTCGAATTGGTAGTTGGATGAGTGAGAAAAATTACCTGAAAGGAGGCCTGTCGTGTACTGCTACTGCTGTGCTACTGTTGTTACGCGATACTGTCGCCGTCAGTCCAGCGACGCATGGCGGTTCTGGCCGGCCGACGGTGGCTCTCAGCGGCCGCGCGCACGTCGGGGAGGGTCGCTAGGGGGTCGACGTTAGGGTTTTACGATTTTCTTATTTGTCGAGGAGCAACTCTCCCTCTCGGTCTCGTCGTTATACATATATATAACGTGCAATTTCCTCTCGGGTTGGGCCCGAGCCTTGCTGCTGTTTCCTTTGGGTTTTTTTTTCCCTTTTTTCCTTTTTGTCTTATTACCTGATTTATATATATATATATATTTCTATCTATATATGCACATGTATAATATATAGATATAACACTCTACAATTTCACACACTTAATATTATCTATTTTCAGTCTTGGGCCTTATTCATATATATATATATATATATATATATATATATATATATATATATATATATATATATATATATATATATTTATTCATATATATATATATATATATATATATATGAATAAATATATATATATATATATATATATATATATATATATATAACATTTATTGACAAAAATATTATAACCAATATTAATAAAATAAAATAATATAATATTATAATAACCTCAATAATATTGATATTAAGATAATAAAAATAATAATAATAACAAAATTCAATAAATCAATAATGGTGCATATATACCATTATATGCAATCTAATAATCCCAAAATGTACAATGACCTATTTTATACCAATATCATTGAATATCAGCTGATAATGATATTTATAATATTTAATTACGAATACTTAGAAAATATTCGTTAAACCATTAAAACGAAATACAACACGCTCATACAAAAATATATCAACACGAATGTCATTGGACGTACCGCATGACTACATGGATTTGGGCTTATTTTGAGTTCAATCTGGACTAGTTCGGTAAAGTCGGGTTTCCTTACACTCATTAATATAATTAAAAAATCTTCGGTAAGGGTTAAGTCGCAGCTTGGCCTGGTTTTCCTAGTTAGGACATCACTATGGTCGGCCTTCCTTGGCATGGCTAATACACTAGTTAAGGCACGCCACTGCACTATCCGTGCCATGATTCCTAGTCGTCTTGTACTCCAAAACTCCACCATGGCTAAAGGCACCTACCATAATAATTAACTAAATAAATATTTAGAAAATTTGAAAAATCACCACTTAAATCAAATAAACAAAAAAAATATTTCAAAAATTCCGGGAAGGGAGGCTACAGAATTATTGTAGGAAAGTGCATAACCTTCTTACATTAGCCTAATCATCCTCACTAGGAAAAGCAACATTCTCCACTAGGTCTACCTTGAACCATAGATCTTTCCCGGATAATCTTTCAAAGGCATTTTCAAACCTTTGCGTCGTATCCAACATTATAAATGTTAATTCCATCGGGTGCTCACATCAAGACACAACAACTTCTTGCTTTGTATCTTTTCTGCTTCAACGCACTCCTTGAAGTTTTGAAATCAACTAGGAGAATGTCTCACATACCTTACTGCATTCCGAATACGAGCAACCGATGGAGACATCAATTTTAAGCCGTCAACAACAACAAGATTAACAATATATGCAATGCACTGCATGTGTAAATATTTGCATTGTAGGATGCTACTTCCCCAATTTTGATTCTTCTTACTTAAATAAGAAATAGCAACGTCATTGGAACTAGCATTATCCACCGTGATAGTGAAAATCCTATCAATGCCCCACTCAAGTAAGCACTTTTCCACCGCTTTTCTGACGGCCTCGCCTTTGTGACTTGAAATTGGACAAAAATTTATTATTCTTTTATTCAACTCCCATTCATCATTGATATAATGTGTCGTACGACATATATAATTATTTTTTTGCAGTGATGTCCACGTATCCGTAGTAAGACAAACACTTTGATTGGATTCTTTCAAATATGTCTTGAACTTACTCTTTTCAATAGAGTAAAGATCAAAAGAATCACGTGCCACGGTCCACCTTGATGGGATACGGAAGCTAGGACATGCAACATTCATGAAGTGTCTAAAGCCGTCACACTCTACAAACCGGAAGGGAAGCTCATCAACGACCACCATACGTGTCAACGCCTTCCTCACCTCATCTTGATTGAACTTCCAACTAGTTAGTATCTTATCGTTGGACTTTGCATTTGAATGCAAGTTCAATATTGTTTGATTAGAGTCTTGATTTCTTGGATTCAAGGAACGTACGTTCCAATGGTTTTTCACACTACTAGTCCCATTTATTTTACTATGACAATGGTACTCTTTTCCGCAATGCTTGCAACTAGTTTTTGGCCGACATTCCGCATCAACAATTTTATTGAAGTCTACCCAAATCATAGCTCTTTTCTTCATAGGTTTTCTACTAACCGGAACCCTCGAATTGGAATGGGCAACTGGATCATTTGTGGCTTGGGAACTTGTTCCCTCCACAACAATGGTTGGTGGTTGAGCATCAACTTCTTTAGACATCTAAAGAAATAAGTGTTTAAATATATAAAATATAAATAACATATTCAATAAAAATTAAGAAATACACACATTGCATGAATATGAAGTTGATGTCATCGAATTTGAATCAATGCAACCTATTAAAAATCATACGTGATTATAATTTATAAACTACAACTACCCAAATAAACTGCAACCTATCAGCTAACTTTAATAAACTACAACTACCCAAATAATTTATCTAGTCCAGGAACTTTAGGAACAATCCAGGAAGTAGGAACCAAGAAATCTAAATAGACAGACATTATCATAACATAAAGAGGAAAATAACATGCAAGAATCAGAACCAAGAAATAACAATCAAGAAATCTAAATACTTAAACAAAGAAATCTAAATAGTCAGACAATCCAGGAACTCCAAGAATCAGAACCAATTACAGCCCCACACTCACTAAATACTTAAGCAAAAAGAACATGAACTTAAATATATGCAACTTTAATAAAATCCAACATTGAACAAATATAAATACAACCATCACCACTGCACAAACATTGACAGCACAAACATACTAATTATTGGTAACAAAATTAATAAAATAAACTTACAGATCTTGAGATCTAGGTCGGAGACGACGGAGAGTAATAGACTCAATAGAGAGCGTCAAAGTTAGAGAATGTCAAGATTTGGCCTATATGGTAGAGAAACATTGAAAATTAAAGACAATAAAAATAAAATTTTAGATCTTGAAGAGAAAAATCAAAAGTAAACTTACTTAGACGTTAGATCTCGAGGTTGTTCTTCAACGACTCCCTCCAGATCACTTTTGTGAACCCTAGGAGAAATCCTAGGAAAAACCTAGTTTCTCAAAGCGAGAAGACGGGAGGAGACGTACAGGTCCTGAGGAAACTCCAGTGAGGAGTGAGGAGAGGAAACCCTAGTTTAAACCCTAGTTTCTAGTTAGGGGAGAAAACCTAGTTTCTCAGGAAACTCCAGTGAAGAGTGAGGAGAGGAAAGAAAAAGCCAGCGGCGGATTTGTTTTGGTGAGAGAGAGAGAATGTTAGGGTTACTGTTGGTTAGATAGGTTATATAGGGCGGGGGTAATTTAGTAACTTTGCCTATCCTATTCGGTTTTCGGATGGTTTGGTGGCCGAATCCAAAACCCGAAAGCATACACGAAATCCGTTTATTTGGATTTCCTGAACCGAATTTCGAACCTTATATAAAAAAACCGAACCGCATATGAAATACGGTTCGGTTTAAGGTTTAAAATCGTTTTCTGCTCACCCCTACTTTCAGGAGACAAAAAGTACTATATCCAAATATATTTTGGAAAGTGCCACTTGTTGCAAGTGTAATATAATTCAACATGTTGTAAGTGTACTTTTACACTTTCAAAGAGTTACTTCTATCCAAACAGCCCCCTTACAGTCCACACGTCAAGAGGCAACGTTCGCCGCACAATATCTTAAAGAAATATTCTCCGGGCTGGAAGGTGCATGCGGTATGGACACAATACAGATACATGCATATGGTTCTGACACGGTGATACAAATTAGGCAGTTTAATTTGGTGTGTCGTATCATTTTTTTTTCAGTTTTATGTGATGAAGAACACCCAACTTTCGGAACAAGTCTTCGCGAGTGAACTAAGGACATGTGGCGGCTTCCATTGGTTCCGGCTGAAAACCACCAAAATCGAATCCCACTTGCTAACGTCAGCATCCAATTCAGACCAATGGAGAGCCGTCACGGGTTCTCGGTTCACGTCTACCGTTCTCCCTCGGTTTGTTTGGTAGAGTTCCAACTTTCGCTAGGTACTACTATCTCGAGCTTGCTTATGGGACCTTAAAAACCGGGAAAGCGACCATATGGGACTAGGTAGAGCAGAAATCAATGTCATGTTCCCTTTTCCATGGTTACGGGTTCAGATATGGGACCTTAGAAAACGGGAAAGCGGTCGTCCATACAAAAACCCGGTGGCCTGCAAAAAAAACCGGAACAAAAATAATCTTTCCTTCCATCTATTTCTTCTTTGTCTATTGTGATTTCTAAATTTCTGATGTGAAGTTCTCAATATAGATTTTTTTTTTTTTTTGAGTTTGGATCAACATTAATGGCCAACGACGAGACAAAAGTGTACCGATTTGAAGACGTTGCGAAGCACAACCAGGTGAAGGATTGCTGGCTAATCATCAATGGCAAGGTTCAACATTCTTTCCATCGTTCTACTGCTATATTCTATTCAATTCTTTATTAGTTGAATTCGTCCTTGCAATTCGTGTTATTAGAAGTTTTCGGAATCGGACTGGACCGGCGGTCTGACCAAGTCCGACCGATTCTGCAAAAAATATTGGTCCAGTCTGCCGTGAATCGGGATTTTTGAAGAACGTCGGTTTTTTTTTTTTTTTTTTCAAAGTCGGGTTTAACCGATGAACCAACCAAATCAGTTCACAATTGAACCGGCCAATTTTGGTTTTAAAAAAAACTCAAAAATATTTATCGTGTGAGATTTGGACCATTTGGTTCATGGTTTGATTTTGAGAGACGTTGTAAAATTAAACAAAAATATATAGGCATTGTCGTTCATGTGAGAGTGTAACTTTTTTGGGGTTTCAGAAACTACCCCAGTCTGACACGTAACCAATATAAGACCATATGAACCTCCCTCTTTAATGAGGTATCCATATATGTGTTCCTTGCGCCGTCTCCTAATTCCATGTATTATAGTCGTATCTTTGGAGAAATTATTCAGTGGGACAAACTCACCACACAGCAATAGTAAATGGTGAATCCGTCCAATGTGACACACACACTAATATCAAAAGTAAAATAAAATAAAATAAACAATTATTGGATATCATTAAAAGATTACCATAAATAATAAAATATTATCATGTATAATTATATTATTGGACGAATTTACCCTTCATCGCTGTCATCTGATGAGCTCATTTCCGTCCCACTGAATAATTTCTCGTACCTAAGGCAAGAAAAATATAAATCTAACAGGATTCTTGGATCTTGGAGAAAATGTGGGTAAATCCCACTGTGTCTACGAAACCTAGCCTAAGAAACGAGAAAGGTTGCTGGACTTGATATATTTTGACCATAACTTACGCAAATTTTGGTATGTTGTGGCAAATTATGGTAGGTTGTGGCAAATTCTGTTTGGTGAGACAAATGAATCTTTGAAGCATAGTCAAAGTTTCATATTGTGGCTCAAAAGTTTGATATTTCTATATAATCGTTACAGCTTTACATCTCTCTTTTACATATAGCCAAACCACTAACGAGTTAGGGGGAGGGGGACCAAGCTAGCCCTAACAAAATCCAATGACTGCTCAGTTTATTGATCCATGCATCAAGATCTCCCTCTTGAATAGAATTCGTCCTCAGTTGTTCTCGGAAAACTACATAATGTACATCTGCACGAACAAACACAAGTAGACGGGATTCCTTATGTAGAAAAAATTACGGTATGACCCAAATCAGAGTTGATCTATGAGGTATAATATTGAACTGGACTCATATGCTTTAAAAAAATTGCATGTAAGACCTAAGTCAATCCCGATTATCCACACATCTCATGATCTCAATTTCTACCCGATGGAGAACTAAACTACCAATATTCTCACCACATTCGAGGGCTCAACTATATACGAGATACAACCAAACATTATTTGTCTTAGCTCGTGTCTAGTGAGGAGACACGCTAACTAGGAGATCCAACATTTGCCACATCGATCCATTCGACCATAAAACCAAACCATCACGTTCATCCGCACTAGTACTATAGGTGCGCCAACTATACGTCTTGCTCCACCTTGGACGTATCGGGTCCATCTCTGATGCCACATCCTTATTGTTGTCCTTAACATTAGATCAAGAGAGGTCATATAATCCAATCCAATTATAAGCATAAACATTTAGTATAATCTGGTTCGAACCAACAAGAGCCGTACATATGCATAAACATTTAGTATAATATGTCTAGAACCAACAAGAGCTGCCCAAACTAGCCCCACCAATCCCATAACCTTGGGCTCTAATACCTCGTATAATCCAATCCGATTAACATTCAGTATAATATGTCTCGAACCAACAAGAGCTAGTCCAGACGGGTCTCAGTACCAGTCCCGTAACCTTGGACTATGATACCAGGTGTAGGAAAAAAACAATGTGATCCAAACTGGAGTTGACCCATGATATGTGATATTGAACTGAACCTATATGTCTTAAAAATGAATTATCGCGTAAGGTCCGAACCAATCCAAATTATCTGTACCTCATGATTCTACTTTCTACCCGATGTGTGACTATACTCCATTGTCATGACAAGCTTTGAGGGCCAGATAGAAGATACAAACCAACACTTTAGCCTTCCTCTTGATATAGTTTGGCAATGCCTACATCCAAGGGAGAAGAGGAAAGTTTTTCATTAGTTTTGTCACTCTTGCAATACAATGAGAGAAAGCCTATTTTTATAGACAAGTTTGGCTCCTAAACTATTGGTTAGTTGTAACCAAGTAGGTAACAACAAGATGTAGGTTACAACAAATTAGTTGTAACAAGGTGGAGGTTGTAACAAAGTACTAGCAACAAGATATATTATATCCTCTTCTCCAACACTCCCCCTCAAGTTGGTGCAAAAATGTCAATTGATCCCAACTTGGTCAAAATATCTTGAAGCCGATCTGTTGTCAAACCCTCGGTAAAGATGTCGGCTAACTGATCTTTGCTTCTTTTGTAGGGTGTGCATATAGTATTCTCTTCCACCTTCTCACGAACAAAGTGACAATCAACCTCTATATGTTTGGTCCTCTCATGGAACACGGGATTAGATGCAATGTGAATGGCCGATTGGTTATCACACTACATCTTCATGGGTAAAGAGGGTTTAAATTCCAAATCACATAATAGTGCATGAAGCCAAACCAATTCACTTGATATGGAGGCCATCGACCGATACTCAGCTTCTGTACTGGAGCGTGCAACTACCGATTGTTTTTTACTTTTCCACGTTACAAGATTTCCACCAACGAAGGTACAAAATCCGGTGGTAGAGCGTCTATCCGTCTGACTACCAGCCCAGTCTGCATCTGTGTATCCTTCAACATCGATATGTTCATTTTTTCTCATCCAAATGCCATGACCTGGAGACCCTTTTAAGTACTGGAGAACTCTATTTGCTGCTTGCAGATGTTTGTCACATGGTTTATGCATAAAACGACTAATCAAACTTACTGCATAAAAGATATCAAGTCTAGTAATAGTAAGATATATTAGTCTTCCTAGTAGACGTTGGAACTGCTCAATATCCTGTAAAGGCGTACCTTCGGAACTTAGTTTAATAGAGGTATCTACAGGAGTTGGAACTGTTTTAGCCCCAAGTTTTCCAGTTTCCTTTAGCAAATCCAAGCAGTATTTACGTTGGTTAAGAAATAAACCTTTACGTGAGTAGGCAATCTCCATACCTAGAAAATATTTTAGACTTCCCAAGTCCTTTACAGCAAATCGTTGCTCCAAATTAGATTTGAGTTCCTTGATCACTTCCTCATTGTTCCCTGTTATGATAAGATCATCAGCATATACAAGTACAACTGTTACTCGACTCTCATTCTTTTTAACAAATAATGATGAATCATTGACACTTCTTTTGAAACCATTTATTACAAGAGCTGAACTGAGCTTGGCATACCATGTCCTTGGTGATTGTTTTAGGCCATACAAGGCCTTTTGTAGTTTACATCCCATCTCTGGTTGGGCTTCACATGGGTGTCAGGGAGGCAACTTCATGTGAACTTCTTCTACTAAATCGCCATGTAAGAATGCATTTTTAACATCCATTTGATATAAATTCCATTCACAATTTACAGCAACTGATAATAAAACTCGAATAGTGCTCATTTTTGCAACAGATGCAAAGGTCTCCTTATAGTCTATTCTATAAGTTTGTGTAAATCCCTTAGCCACCAACCTAGCTTTATGCCTTTCTACTGATCCATCACTGTTGTATTTAATTTTATATACCCATTTGCAACCAACAGATTTTTTTCCATAAGGCAATTTTACTATTTCCCATGTTTTGTTATCGACAAGAGCTTGAAGTTCTTCTTCCATTGCTTTCCGCCACACTTCATGAGCATTGGCTTCATGAAAATTGGTTGGTTCAGTAACAATTTTGCTAAGAAAGGTACGATGAGAAGGAGAAATGGAGTCATAAGATAAATAATCTTGTATAAAATTAGAAGAAGTATGATAGGAGTAAAAGTCTCGTAGTCTTGTTGAAGTTTGTCGCTCTCTAGTAGATTTGTGAAGAGTAGGCTCGATATCGGAAGGTGGTGGAGTATCAGAGGTATCAACAGACACCTCATCAACAATCGGTAATGGTATGAGTGTGTTCCCCCCCTGCGGCGCAACACTACTTGCGAAATCGTCAATAACCGGTAACGGTATGTGTGTGTTCTCCCCTTGCGGCGCATCATTACTTGAGAAAAAAAAAAGGTATGTTCTCAGAAAAATTCACATCACGTGAGATAAAAAGTTTTTCTGATGTCGGGTTGAGGCATTTATAACCTTTTTTTGTAGAGGAGTATCCCAAAGAGATGCATTTTATTGATCAAGAGTCAAGTTTATCTCTTTGGATAGGTAAAACATGCACAAAACAAAGACACCCAAAAATTCTCAGATGAGAAATATTTACTTTATGCCTTTTTAGAACTTCAATTAGTGATCTAAAATCAAGGATTCGACTCGGAAGTCGATTTATTAAGTATGCAGCTGTAAGAACACCATGTGAGCAGTATCGTTTAGGAACATTCATTTGATGCATCAGTGCTCATGTGACTTCTAAAAGGTGCCGATTTTTTTATTCTGCAACTCCATTTTGTTGTGGAGTGCCAACGCAACTTGTTTCATGAATGATGCCCTCCTTCTGAAGATGGTTACCAAGAAGAGTCATAGTGTACTCGGTACCATTATCAGAGCGGAGGATTTTAATGCGAGCCGAAAATTGAGTGAGAATCATGGATTGAAAATTTTGAAAAACTGAGACAACTTCATTTTTATGTTTGAATAAATAAATCCAAGTGGCTCTTGAAAAATTATCAATAAATGTTACATAGTATTTAAAACTGTCATAAGATTTGGTTGGGGCAGGTCCCCAAACGTCAGAATGAATTAATTCAAATGGTGCAGCAGTAACATTGGTCGAGGTGCCAAAAGATAATCGAGTCTGCTTTGAAAATTGGCATACCTCACAAAGATTATTTTGAGCAACAAGATGAAAAAAAATACGGAATAACGAGCGAGCAGACGGATGTCCTAAACGCTTATGCCAGAGGGTCATTGTTTGAGAAACAAAAGCTTGAGGTGCGCTTTTCAAAACATAAAGACCATGAGATAATACTCCTTTACCAATCGTCCTCCCCGTGACTCGATCCTGAAAAACAACATTAGAAGGGGAAAAAATGACATTGCAATTCAGATCGCTAGTAACTTTAGCAACCGAAAGCAACTTTGAAGGAAATGACGGTATATATAAAGCATCAGTCATAGGGTGGTGATGAAAAAAAGATAGTTTTCCTGATCCAAGAACAGGAACAGTAGTGCCATTAGCTATTAACACCGTTTCTTTGTCCCGAAAAATGAAATGTAAAAGGGAACTCATATCATTTGTCATATTATCCGTAGCACCAGAATCAATAATCCAATCTGATGACTGAAACAATGAGGAAGTGAGAGCATATAGATTACCTGTCAGATGGGTAGATGGCTCGGAGCACGATTCAACATTACTAAATTTTTGAAGCAGTCTGGTCAGTTCTCCAACCAAACTTTTTTCTTCAGAACCAAGTGTAGTGCTATTAGCCACAGATGTAGTGGCATTGTTAGCCACTCGTTGTTTCGGATCTTTTGTGGGTCTAAGATGGGGATGCAAATCCCAACATCGATCCTTTGTATGATAGGGTTTATGACAATGTTCACATAGTCATCGTGAGGAACCAACCACATCGTTATTTGAGCGTTTTTCAACTTTACGATTGCCTACCACTAATGCACTTGATTCTGATTTAAGACTTTTAGTCTCACCACACATTACCAACCGACGAGTTTCTTCCTTCTGAATGATAGAGCAAACTGCGCTGAGAGATGGAACTTCAGCACCGAGAAGTATTTGTCCATGTAGGGCCTCATATTCTGGTTTAAGACTTCCAAGGACCTGAAAAACTTTGTCTTGCTCTGCGCGTTGCTGAAGAACTTTGAGATCAGTAGTAGGAGGACGATAAATATTAAGTTCATCCCACATACCTTTCAATTTTTCGAGATGCTCGGTAAACGAGGTCTCCTCTTGCTTACATCCAGCAACTTGTTGTTGAAGTTGAAAGATCCGCGCACCGTTCTCTTGGTGGCCATAGAGATCTTTGACAGAATCCCAAAGATCTTTAGCTGTTTCTGAAAAGGAAAAAATTTCAGAAATTTTACCTTCTATTGAATTAAGAAGCCATGACATGACTTGATAATCATGAGTTTGTCATTCTTCGAACATAGGACATCCTTTTTTGGAGCCTTTGTCGTTCCAATGATGTGCCCAAATCTCGATCTTCCACTTAGGGCGAGATATGTTGCACGAGACAATGGAACATAGTTGAGGCCATTCAAGAGGACGGAGGTAAGCTTGATGTTGGACCCTCCATGCACATCGGATTCGGCCATCCGTATTCTACGAAGTGAGAAGAGACAGGAGGAACATGATCCCAATTACGTATATGTAACACAGATCTCCGGCCTGACCATCGACCTTGTTCATATACGAGAAATTGAGAAAACCTGCTCCGATACCATAAAGAAACAAGTATTAAAAAGAGAGAGCAAAAATAGAACACACAGAACTTACGTGGTTCGGCAATGCCTACATCCACGGGAGAAGAGGAAAGTTTTTCATTAGTTTTGTCACTCTTGCAATACAATGAGAGAAAGACTATTTTTATAGGCAAGTTTGGCTCCTAAACTATTGGTTAGTTGTAACCAAGTAGGTAACAACAAGATGTAGGTTACAACAAATTAGTTGTAACAAGGTGGAGGTTGTAACAAAGTACTAGCAACAAGATACACTATATCCTCTTCTCCAACAAGTTTCATCCGATTCGTCCACACAAACACATGCAGGGGGCTTCAATCTTCGTTTATTCGTTTTCATTCCAAGAAATAAGTTGGGCATCGCCTGGATCTCAGTCTTCCATCTGCTTGGAAGCTCTCTAAGAGACCATGGGATTGTCAACATTTCACTCTAAGTCATAATGATCTCTTCCTCAAAGAACCAATACCGGCATAAGCTCAAAACAACTGCACTACAAACTCCAAGGGTATAGAATGAATAAGATGAAAATACACGCAAGGATGCATATAGTTGACGAGTCCATTTTTGTTCATACACCAAAACTAGTGAAAATATTCACCATTCACTGAAAGGTTGTCCCATGTCATTTTCACCCAACCTAAAATCACTTTAGAAGTGGTTTGTTGAACATCCACACTAGTTTTGAGTCGGTTTTGACCACTAGTTTGACACGTGGCGACTCTTCAGTGGAATGACAACATCCTCACTAGTTTTAGTAGGTGAACAAAAATGGACTCTATAGTTGACGACACAACATACCACCCATGAAATGTGGCACTCGTAACGATAAGTCGGTTATCAACTCAACTGTCAAGTTTATAAGTACCAAAGACAGGCTGAATCTGATGGAGAAGATAGCTCAAATCCTCGAAACAACGGGTACTGGCGCAGATCCTCAATATAGTGAGAGAAGTATGCCAATGGGACTCTGAAATAGTCACTCCTATGGAAGTCTGGAGGGTGGTTGCATCCAATAGGTAAGCAAACTCAAGTCTCCAAAACAAGGGCCAAAATGAGTGCAGACACGAAAGACATCCATACAAGATGTCCAACTCGTACAACCAAGGATACTCAACTTATGTAGCAACATGGATAGTAAGCCTGTGGGGATATCCTGGAGTTTTCCCAGCACAAATGACAAAAGCATGTCTTGTAGTACAAAAAGCACAATTTAAATGCTTGTATTGTTGGATATACTTTTGAAGTGGTCCCGATGTGCTTCAAAATTGACGAAAGGTGCTTCAAAAGTGTAATTTATGAAGTTGGGTTACTAAAATCGAGCAGTGGAAAGTTAAGGTGTCAAAAACGTCCGAACGTTATAGGTGGGGTGCCATTAGGGTAATTTAGCCTATAAATTTTTTAGCATGTTATGGGAACACTTATATATTCCAACACATTGGATTTGCTCGGAAAAATAAAGCACAATGGAACTTTAGTAACCTATCTTTAGGTTTTTTTTTAGCATATCCTTCCGTAAATCTACCCCTCTGCCTGATAGTGTATACTTATATCAGACACGATTTCAAGAAGAAAAAGTTAAGATATAATGTCCAACTCTTGGAAGGAAAGGGCGAGGTACACATGAAATGTTATACCAAACATACGTTCTGTGCTGCACTCTGCTATATGTCCTGAGTGAGCAACTTTCTTTGTGATTACTCAAAGTTTTCACATACTGAAAAGCTTTACATTTGTCTGTGTTCGTCCATAATTTGGTAATGGTCATATATAATTTGTTAATGAACTTATCATTCTTGTTTCCGTCTTCAATGTCGATTTGAATGGTTAGTCAGTCAATTGGTAGAGAGCTAGGTAACGTGATGAACTTATCATACCTATGACATCCATCATCTTCCCTGTTTTATTAAATCGAGAATTTTCATGTTGCAATCATCCGAATGGCATCAATGATATCAGAATAGATAACATTATTTGACTTAACTGCTAATCTCAGGTCTATGACGTTACACCTTTTATGAACGATCATCCTGGTGGTGACGATATTATGATGTCATCAACAGGTAATTACTTAAATTTGTGCCTCGGTTTTTGCTGTCTTGATCTAAATATGCCAGTTAGATGTCAAAACAACAACATATTCCAGATACGATGTTATTTTTGCAGGGAAAGATGCTACAAATGACTTTGATGATGTGGGTCACAGCAAGAATGCAAGAGATATGTTGCTCAAGTACTACGTTGGTGATATTGATCCTTCGAGTGTTCCAGCCGAACATGCCTACGTACCGCCACCGAACTCATCTTACACTTCTGGTCAAAGCTCAGGCTCTATGACCAAAATACTGCAGCTACTTGTGCCCCTCTTGTTCTTGGGCCTTGCCATTGCCATAAAGAACTTCACCAAAGTAGAGTAGCTCCATTATACACTTATGGCTTCAAAATGCCATATTGGTAGGTAATTTGGATACTATTGCAGTCAGACACCACAACTTTTTTTTTTTCTTTACATTTTCCAAGTCAAAGTAATCACGAGTTCAAACTGATTAACTACTTGAAGAACATCCTGTATCAACAATGAAAAAAGAGCCAGAATTGGGTCTTTTGATTTTGATTTCAGTTTAGCAATTTTTTTGAGTTTTTTTTGGATTGGATATGTTACATATGTATATTTGTTCTCTCCAGATGCTACTGAACAATGTAATATGAAGTGATTGGAGTGTAAAGAATACCGACAATTTTAGTTTAAAAAAAGAAGAAGATCAATTGTTATTAAACAGACAACTTCCTTGCACTGCAGTTTTATTATTTTTTGTTTTTTTCCCTCGAAATAGCATATACTTTTGCAGATTCCTTCACAACACTCTGTCTGTCTGTCCAAATATTGCAGTTCCTAGAGCTCAATCGCAAGTTTTCAATGTCTTTGGTCATATTACTCTTTACAGTTTTCTACATCAATAGCAATAGATAGCAGTACTCGAGGATTACTGGATTCAATCATCCTCTCCATATCCAGTGTTTCTTACTAACCAAAGAATTGTCATGGTCCCTCTGCATGTTTATATCCATAAACTCCTACTAATCAATTCCAATGTTCCTTACTATCAGAAGAACTAATCCGTGCTAACGGAAGAATTATGAACCCCACTTTTCTTGTCCATTCGAGTTGTTCCTACAGTGCAGATAGGAAAAGGTATTCGTGTGGCATTCCTGGAGTATATACTTGGATATATGGTGTAAGAGCTCACTGTCTTTATCAGTTTCAGAAATTCCAATCGCGACAGCTTCCTTGTAAAGCTCAGACAATCAATAGACATCTAATCAATGAAAATCCTGCAGAATGTGCTCAATGAGATTTTGCAAGAAAGTGCATGGATTCCTAACCCGTTTTCCTTCTTGAAAGTGTAAATCCAACACTTCCAACACTTACAGTGGCGTCGGTGGCCACCGCTGTTGGTGGCGTCGGTGGCCTCCTCCGTCCAGTCGGTCATGGCTTCGGTGGCCTCCTCCATCCGCCGCAGCCAGTTCCAACCCACATCCTCTCTGTGGGGAATTTGCACAGGGGACAGGAACTGTAAGGAACTATATGGAAAAATCCTCTCCCCTTAAATCCGCTGATCCAAACAAAGAATTTTGAGGATTTGGTTCCACTTCCAGATATAAGTGAAAATCCTGATCAAAATCATGTTTACCAAACAAGCCCTTAGAGAAAGTTCAAAGGATGAAATCACATTCAACAAGATGCTTAATGGCTTGCCGAACTAAAAACAAAAGAACTCAGGCTACCAACTGGTACAGAATAAACACAGGATGACATCTATAAGAAGGGAGTTTGCACTAATCGATACATGTTTACATGTTCATACAAGTTGCACCTTTCCAGGTTGCACATCCGATAAAATTAAGTTAGGGTAGCATTACATTTGAAGCGAGAACAACTACCATTTTACTGCATCAGATTCTCAATCACTCTTATGAACCCCAAGTAATTTCATAAATGATATAAAGTAGGAAGAAATTGTTTACATTGGCATTGGTTTTCCCCTGTATAAATTGAGTAACAATTAACTATATCCACCAATTGGTTTCTCTCCTTCACGGACTGCAGTACTGTTTCCATATAGGGAAAGGAATACATTTTTACAACTAACCACTACAAAAAAGAAAGAAACTAAAATTGTTTGGTAAGGTTGAAACACCAAGTCATATCATTTGATCTTATTATGTAGTGTGACAATTAAATCATGGGCATCATCCAAAAGTCTCCAGACATCCAGCTTCCCTACCATGCCATTGCACTCGCTCATGATCTCATCCATGCAGCTGCTGCTCTCAATGATTAGCTTCTTCCTCTGCAGCACACAAGCAGCAATGGCATACAGCAGCAAGTCATCCGTTGGTGGAGCCCTCAGCCTTATCCTTCCCCAAGCAGACTTCCCAATTCCTGCGCGAATTGCAGCCTGGTCTGCCCACATCACCTCCCAAAGGCATACTATTTGCTCAAAGGTCAACTCCCTCCGGAACAAAACGACCACCATCCTGTACACAAAGAAGCAGTCCTCAGCCTGAAGCTTCTCCAGGTGTCTGTAGAGGTGTGAGTCTTTGGATTTTATAATCTTGGAAACTATGTTGAGCTGCCTATGGATGCCCACCTCATCGAGCCGGAAATTGTGCCTGGCTTTTCTCATAAACCCAACGAAGCACCAGAAAGCATCATCGTCATCCTCAATAATTGCAATTATAGGTGATAGGAGGTCACTCATTCCTTGGCAGTAACCAATCTCTGGGTCGTAGATGGCATAGGCCTCAAGCAATGCAACCAACCGGGCGGCGTGATAGATCATGCACGGCTCCAGGTGATCGCAATCTTTCAATCCGACAGATGTAGCAGATTGCAGGGCTTGCTCCTCAGTAACTAAAGCTTGGGCTGGAGAGTGGATGACCCACTCAGCATTGGCTCGCACAGCATCGAGACGAATGATGCGCTGCCATGTCGCAAAGTCCTCAGTAGTACGGTTGGAACAGTTTCTTCTGAGTGAAGCACCCTTAGCATATTTGCGATCAGGATCAACAATCTGTTCAGTTATAGAGGATCTTCCCATGCTTTCAGGATCCTCTTCAACTGAAGATTCAGAGTCAGATGTTTCTGACTCTAGTAAGAATGAGTCAACATGAATAATCCCGCTCCCATCTTCTTCCTCGATATCACATGAGTTGGAGTCAGGGCTTTTGTCATATATTGGCAGGTCCTCATTGGTATTTCCTCCTTCAGTGAAGTGGGTCCACCTTGAACTAAAGGCTTCAAATCCTGGAGATTCTGGTATCTCATCTAGTCTAGGGCTAAATTCACTACTGAACTCAACTAGTCTCAACAACTCATTGCCCTTCTGCTTGTGGCTTAGGAGGCGTCGACATCGTCTTCTTAGATTTTCATACTCTTTCCTGTGCAACATGAAGACAGGAAGCAACAACATGATGTCTTCTATAGCACTGAAAATATAGCGTAAGACACTTAACTCCAAAAAATTATAAACCTAATAACGCTGAACATGCTGTAAAACTACAGGTTAATTGATTAATGCAAATACCTTTTCTGCATTTTGATGTTGTTTCTCTCATCCTCTGTACTGTTCAGATGATAACTGTAAGAGAAAAAAGGAAATTAGACTAATTGGCAATCATGAAGATTGAAGAGCCATCAAGAGGCCTGAACTTAGTCCAATCAAAGTTAATTACAGTGAAAAAAAAAAAAAAAAAAAGAACTTGCTATGAAATAATAACATTCTTCTACAGTAAAGAGATGATTAACAAGGCACTGCTTTGCCTGAACATATTGATGTCGTAGATGTAGCCTTCCTATGAGTAACAATTGCAGACCCTACCTATGAGTATCGGTGTTGGCAGTTCTGGGGGTTTTGTTGGTTTTGGTTCGCTCGGTTCCGGTAGTTTTGGACCACTTTTGGTGTTTTCAATATTGATATCAGTTTGGGATGATACTGAGAACTTTATCCATCTAGTAGAATTACAGAAAATTTCACCTAACGGGAAGAAGATTGCTATATTTGCATAGAACAGGAAATTTTTGAAAAAATTGCTGGTAGAGGGATCAGGCGCCAGTTTTACTGGCGCTGGAAAAAAAAATTAATAGGCTGGCGCCAGTGTGACTGGCGCCGAATTTTAAAAAATATAAAATAAAATAAAAAAACCTTGGCGCCAGTGTGACTGGTGCCGGGTTTTTTAAAAAAAGGGGTTAAAAAAAAAAACAAACAAACTAGCACCAGAGCAACTGGCGCCAAACAAAAAAAAAATATGTTGGCGCCAGTGCGACTGGCAACTGGCGCCTGGCTTGTTGTCCGTGGGGTTGGGGGGTTGGGAGGGAGGGGGGGGGGGGGGGGGTGGTTAAGGGGGTTGGACACTGGGTTGGCTTAGCATCCATGTTAGAGTCTGCTTTTAGCACTATATGTGCAACATAACATGCCAAAGTATTTTGACACCCCAAGTCTGTATAGTGTCATCATATATTTGTCCATCCAACATAGGCTGCATGTCGTAATTGGCTCTAGATTGTGAAGCTGACAACATTTTTCTGGAGTTTCAAGAGCGTGTAAATTTATCCTTCCTTAGAATAATATGCATATTTACACCCTGATCTAGCTTGTATACTCAACCAAAAAAAAGAAGATTAACGCCATGTCATGGTAACACCAGCAATCTGATCATTTTGTTACACTGGCACCAATTGCGAAATCAAAAAAAAAAAAAAAGAAGATCCGATCTAGCTTGTATACCCCCCCCCCCCCCCCCCCAAAGACCCGGACAGTCACTCCCCACAACCCCCTCCCCCCACCCCCACCCCTCCCCCCAAGACCCGGCGCCAGTCACACTGGCGCCAATTGTAGAATTTTAAAAAAAAAAATCGGCGACAGCGGAACTGGCGCCGGCTATAATTTTTTTAAAAAATAAAAATAATTACTCGACGCCGGTGGAACTGACGCCAATTATTTTTCCTTTTAATATCTCGGCCTCAGTGTCACTGGCATCAGACAATTTTTTTTTTAATGTTTGGCGCCAGTGAAACTGGCGCCTGATCCCTACTTTTATAATATTCCGAAACTTTTCCTATTCTACGCAAATATAGCAATCTTCTTCCCGTTAGGTGAAATTTTCTGGTAGAAATATGCAACTACTTGCAAAGAGTTGACCAAGTATTTCAACAGACTAATCTAAGCCCGCCAATTCTCTCTCTCATATGAAAGTAGCATTATCCAATTCATTTATGTACTAATTGTACTGTTGGCTCATCTTCACATTTTTAATTGAAAGAAAGCATGCTTACATGGCCTACAATCATATAACTTGTTTTACATCAGTTCTGGCTGAAACAGTTGTGTTCCTAGATGACATTCCACAACCCTTTTACAGCAAAAGACCCCAGTATACAGTTAAGTCCATGCTCTCTTAACAAGCATGTTAAAGTCATGTATCTACACTATGAATACAAAATTACAAGTTTATTGAGCTTTTTAACGAAAATAGGAGTGCGCTTCCATGGCAGACATGACTGAACAAATAGGAGGATGCAATTTGGTAGGGATTGTTGCCTACATGAACTTTCAGTGAGTAACTCCCACATTATAATGAAACCAAGGATATCTTCGTTACTTTAAAGACTTCAAGTGTCATTGCAGATTTCATAGGGTGGCAGTTTTCATTATGATCAGTTACACCATCCTCTTAAGTGGTTGGTTGATGCTTGTACTCAAGGTTATAAACGGCGGTAGGCGGGTGCGCGACGGAGAGAGTCCGCCTACCGCCTAGGCCGCCTAGGCGGTTGATACATTTTGAACATTTTTTACTATTTTACCACTGTTTTTTGCATAATATGCATATTTTAAGGGTGTTCCATGCATAACTAAGTTGTAGAACGAAGATTTATAAAATTTTAGTGTTGTTAGGCCCATAATGTTAAAAAAAAATCTTTTTGGCCAAAATATTTTGTAAAGTATTTCTCCGCCTAGGCGCTCGCCTACGCTGCCTCACCTCCGCCTATGCCGCCAACCTCCATTGGCCGCCTACTCCACCGCCTACAGCAAAGCGGTGCGGAGAGGGACCGCCTACCGCCTAGGCGTCGCCTAGGCGGCCTAGGCGGACGCCATTTAGAACACTGCTTGTACTTGTTTTGGAACAAAAATATTTGAGAATGTGAGTTGTTTTACCCCGCAAGACCCGTTTAATAAACGGATTAGACCTATCTTTTTATTACCCAACCCTGGTCCACCCACAAGTTATAAACTCCACAAATTATTACCTATGTTTATTTCTTAAGTCTTCAGAAAAAAACACTAGACAAGAAATCATCCAAAGCCCATCCTCTTCGACGAGATTGAACTTCACCTCTTCGGCCATATCCAACTCCATACAGAAATTCAACTGTCTGCTTCATCAACCTACGTGAAGATCTGTCCACTATTTCTATGTGTAGATAATGATCTTTCTCTATCATTCTACCTCCATTTCTAACACCGCTGTTTCCTTCAACGTCATCGACCGACAATCTGCTCATACTTGTCACATTCCCAACCAACATCTTTCTACATGTACTCTAATTACCCTTATCTAATTTGACTAATTAGATTAATCATTCGGGTTTCTGGACTCATAAGTTTATGTTAACTTTTTCTTTTGTTTGTAACGCTGTCATGGTAACTCCACCATTATCATCCAAGATCAAGCTACAAATGTAAGATATCATCCAGCTTATGTAAGCTATTCTCATCCCATCATATATTTGAACTTACAATATTTAGCCAATCCATAATTCTTATTGCAACATATTGATGTGTTGGAGGAAGCTTTCTTTCTTGCCGTGTCTTTTTCTTCTAAAGACTGAAGTAATAAATCCATGTAATAAATGAGAGAGGAGAAGTTACGGACTTACTAAGTTGAGGATGGACCAAGTTTGGGTAAGAAAAAATTTGTGTCGGCTCTAAGGTTCATTGTCTTGAAACCTGACTTGGCCTCTTTATGAAACAGGTTGAACAGCTCGACTGGTTTTTACACGAGCAAGTGCAAGCCTCAAACCATCCCTCTTAAGTGGGCATGTTAATGGATCAGTCAAACACTGCCACCATTAGTAACCGGGTAGGTCGACCTACCTTGTTGGTCATGCAATCTAAGTCGATCCAATTAAAGCACCCTCCAATTTTCCTTACAATATGAAAGGGTCTTGACATATGTATGCCGACGCAATTTCCTATAGGGATAGTGTAATTGACAAATTGTGCATTTCAATAGAACAGATTGTACCGATAGTTCAGCATATAAATGACTAGTCCAAGGATTCTCTTGAATATATAGAAGCATAACAAAAGAACAATTAGGACAGACAAAGATTAAGACGTATCAATATGTGTAATATTTCAGAATGTAAATAGATTTGTCAAAGGCTGCCGAACAATATACAGAAGCAAAGCAAAAAAGAACAACTAGTACTAAATAATAAGACACATCAACATGTATTAAAGATCCCTAGCAGCTCAATAAGTATCAGAATTTAATCCATGTTATAACACAATTTGTGATAATCAAAAGGTTAATAGGCCTTACACTCCGAGGAGGAACGGCCAAACCTCAGCCCGGATGCTTGGATCGATTCCCTGAATCACATAAACAACAATGACTATTGAAAAGATCGCTCCAATGAGAGAGAGAAAAACATCAAGACAAGACAACCGGAAAACAAAGAGGAATAATAAGCTGCTTAGATCCAGAAACAACAACATACAAACTTAATATTTGAGAAATTCTTACTCTACTTCTAGCTTTCTTCAAAAACTTCATCCCTCCATCCCGAAATCTTCCATCCGCAGAAAACATACTTCTCCATTGCCGACGAGAAAGTGCTCTTTTTCTTTTTCTCCGCGACCAGGGAGATTGGAGGCTACCTCTGGACAGAAGAGAAAATATACACAGGAACCCGTAAGCAAGTACCAAAATATTGCTATCAAAAAAGTACTTTTTTGAGTATGTACTCCGAGCTGCACTTTCTTGATCCATGTATCAATTAAGCAAACCAAACAAATAAACAGGTGAATCAACTGACAATCGGATCGTGATAGGCTAAACAAAAGAGAAGCACATACGGAGAACACAGAAGAGTGCTACATGGTGCGAGAAATGCCATCAAAATCCAAACTTGAACGCGCTAAAACTACAATAATTTGACAGATGGCTGAGTAAGAAATGGTCCAAAGAGCAGATGCATAGGAAAGTCAAACCAATAGTACCAAACCCCCTAACACCAGCAAACCAATACAGACTATATGAAGAGGAATCCAAATCAACTGCCAAAAATGGCATGACCCATCAATCCCAAATGCCCAAGCTCCTCTCTTTTAGATCCAAGGAGAACCCCGATTCGAAGAACTGGAAGAGACGACCAAAGAAAAGCACATAGAGAGCAGAAAGACGACTAGATTGTGAGAGCAGTGTCATTAAAAATCCAAACTTTGACACAGTAGAATTTGACGAATTACTGATGGCCGTACTAAAAACCCACTAATTCCAGAAAACCCACTACAGAACAGTTCTGATGAAGAAAGTGCCCAAAATGGCAGTGACCCATCAATCCCAAATGCGCAAGCTTCTCCCTTTTAGATCCGAGACTAATAAAATGCTCGAGTCCAGGAAACCCATCAGTCCCAAATGCACAAACTCCTCTCTTTTCGGTAGGATCTCGAAGAAAAATTCCGAGAGAGAGAGAGAGAGGGGGGGGGGGGGGGGGGGGGGGGGGGGGGGGGGGGGGGGCTTACCGATCGGGAAGAGGGGATGAGGTGACAATGAGGAGCGATCTCAAGTGGATCCACGACGACGACGACGACGACGAGGAGCACGGAGAGGAGGAGGAGGAGGAAGAGGAGCAGGTGTTAGATCTTAGCAGAGCTTTCATGCTATTTAGAAGCGATCAAAGACTCGATCTTTATTATTCCTGCTCTTGGTGGTGGAGGAGGAGTTAGCTACTGGAGGAAATGGCGAAGTCGGCGACCATGGCAGGGGCGGCTATGGCCGTGACGCCGAGAGCTGCTACGCCGAGACATTCCGATCGCCATCACCGCCAGTGGTGGAGGTGGTGGTTGTGATGATGCCTCTCTCCGCCCACCCCTAAGCCAACATCTCGCTTCTCTCTTTTTGTTACTGACAGAAGAAGAGGGGAACGAATCAATTCTCTCTCTCTCTCTCTCTCTCTCTCTCTCTCTCCTCTTCGAGTGCTCTTTGCCTTTCTTTATTTTTTTTCTCCTTCTTTTGGGTTATTTTGAGGGAAGCACAATAGATCAACCCTATTTTGAGACGAGGCTCCTAAATCTTGTTAAACTCTAACTCATAAAACTTGTCAGGTAGAAATCTACAAGTTCTAGGTTTTTGCAAGTATATAAGTTGTGGTTGTTTAGTAGCAATTTTATTTGATAATTTATAAGGGCACATTAAAACTTACTCCGCGCTAGCCCCAATTCTGATTAGTCCATGTTTGAGGGAGGACAGACCAAATTTTTACTTTTTGGACTGTTCTAACCCAACACCCCGTACCCAAATTTTACCTTCATTTCAATTTTTTTACTCTCTCTCTTTCCAAACCCTCCAAAAATCTCTACTTCTTCATCTCCACCATTTTCATCTTCTCCATCTCCATCAAAATTCTAGTTTCCTTCTTATTCCCAATTTCAGAAATGGCACCCAACGGCTCCTCACAAACAAGGTACAAATCCTCACAAACAGTGCATGAAAATAAACCCTAAAATGTATATTTCATTCTTCGTATACATTATCATGATGGAAACAGACATTGTAATGATTGAGTCCTAACATTGTAATGTTTATTTCATTCCATTATCATGATGGAAATAAACCCTAACATGATAATTTCAATCGGCCAAGTCGACTTTAGGATTGCCACAATTTCTGACAGTCCTAAATACTTTAGGACTGCCAAAAATTATGGCATTCCTGAAATGAACTTGTTTTGCAGCAGCACATTTCAGGACTGCCACAATTTCTGGCAGTCCTACACACTATCAGGACTGCCAAAAATATGGACAGTCCTAAAATGGACTTGTTGTACAGCAGTCCATTTTAGGATTGTCCATATTTCTGGCAGTATTATAAGTATTTAGGACTGTCAGAAATTTGGACAGTCCTAAACTATAGGACTGTCAAAATTAGATTATTTGTTAATTAAATTTCAATCTTCGTTAATTAAGTTCTTAAATTAAATTTCAATCTTTGTTAATTAACTTGAAATATTTTTTATTTTATAATTGTGACCCGAAGAAGAAGGATCTTGATGCCGGTCTCATCTTTCGCCATCAAATATCGTCATCAAATTAATCTTGCCATCAAAGACAGCCACTAGTTGGAACATAGATCGATATGAACCGACACTAAATGAAGACCGACATCTCGATCGTTTGGTTTTGTGAAACTTTGATTTATCAAATTGTAATATGCTAAATTATCAAATTATTATAATACTTTTGAACGGAACGCATGTAATATGCTAAATTTTGTATTAATTGCATCCAACAAATATGATTGTAATTCTTTGTCAATATTAATTGTTGTGTCATATTGCGATTCACATTGTCGTATCATTTTACGTATCATATTGTTGTATCTGTGTTTGTGGCTCATATTGCCATATCATATTGTGTATCCTATTTTATAAATATGGATGCTGTAAAAACATTGGTTAGAACTCTAGAATAAATTTAAAATTGAGAGATTTATCCCTTAAATAGATTTATAGATATAGATGAAGATTTATTTTGAAATGAAGAA
The DNA here is from genome assembly GCA_029216955.1 of Iris pallida. Taxonomy (NCBI): domain Eukaryota; kingdom Viridiplantae; phylum Streptophyta; class Magnoliopsida; order Asparagales; family Iridaceae; genus Iris; species Iris pallida. Next base: position 1,589,557 of record JANAVB010037417.1, read on the forward strand.
AATTGAGATTTGTCTATAAGATAGATTTAAAATTTTGATCTTTTTAAACCGAGTAGATAATTGAGAGACACTAGAATATATTTAAAATTGAGAGACTTATCACTAAAATAGGTTTATTTTGAAACGAACAAAATTGGATGGCTCATCTCTAAAATGGATTTATATCTAAAATGGATTTATAGAGCTTATATATGAAGGTTTATTTTTAAATGAACAAAATTGAGAGACTTAACTATAAGATAGATTTAAAATTTTGAGTTTTTTTTTTAAACCAAATAAATAATTTATTTATTTTAAATCAAGTAGATAATTTATTTATCTCTAAAATAGATTTAAAAATATTTATAAAGGTAACTTAATGATTATATAAAAATATAAAATATTTACGTGACTTATGTTTCCATGATTATTAAAAACTTTCTTCTAGGACTGTCAATTTTTTTGGACTGTCAGGACTGCCAAAATTTCTGACAGTCCTATCCACTAACAGGACAGCCAAAAATTTGGGCAGTCCTAAAATGGACCTGCTGTCTAGCAAGTCTGTTTTAGGACTGTCCAAATTTCTGGCACTCCTATCCACTATCAGGACTGTCAAAAATTTGGGCAGTCTCATCATCGTTCTCGTCGCGACTATGGACGAATTTGTGAAGTTCGTAACCCTAAAATAGGTTCAAAACTTCAAAAATCTGTCTAGAATGAATAATAAATCAAATTTTAGTTACTAGAAGATGAAATTTAGGCATGAACATGGATTGAAAGAGATTTGGAAGAGAATATTTAGAGTTTTGGGGGGATGTCACTCCCCGTTCCTGGAATACGTATTTTAATACGTGTACTGCTAGCCTGTATTTATTTAGTATTTGTCATATATTTATTTTGTATTTAGTTCTTGTAATTACCTTCTAATTATTTTTCTGTATTTTATTTTCTGCTCTTGCCTAGCTCTTGGTTCATTTCGGTTCATGTTGAACTAACTTGGTTTGGCTTGGTTCATCATGAAAAGGGATGAATGGCTTAGATTGAGTGGAGATGAATGAATGGTGGAGATTACTTGGACTTGGTATATATACCACTCATTCTCTCCCTCTCTCTCTTTCCTCATTCACTCTCATTTATTTATCTTTCACCAAACCCTAGCCATTAGAGAGAGGCAAGTACATCTTGCATAAATATGGAGGAATTCCTCAAACTTTAATTTTATTGTTCTATTCTCTTGCTCTTTTCATTCTTAGCATGATTAATGTTGTGGCCGTAGCATTTAAATTTTATTTTCTTGTGTTTTAATTACTTTGAAGAAAAATGGGTTCTTTGAGAAAAATGGGATTTTGATCTTCAAAACTTGTTGTTCTTTGGAAACAAATGGTTCTATGTTCAAGAGGGTTCAATTTTAAGCAAGTTTGCTTTTTTGCTTCATCTTATTTTGACTTATAGATTAAAAGTTATGATCATTTGAAGTTTTGGTATTTCATAGGTTTTTCAAGTTCTTGAGCTGCTGCACCATTCGTCTGCTACACCATTCGTGGTCTGCGCTATTCGTCTGTTGCACCATTCGTGGTCTGCGCCGATTGACTACTGCACCAATCGTGGTCTGCGCCAATTGACTGCTGCACCATTCGTGGTCTACGCCAATTGACTGCTGTACCATTCGTAGTCTGCGCCAATTGCTGCTGCACCATTCATTGTGTGCACCATTTTCTGCGTGCACCATTTGTTGCGTGCACCATTTGTTGTATGTGCTATTTGCTGCATGCACCATTTGCTGCGTGCACCATTCATTGTGTGTATCATTTGTTGCGTGCACCATTCATTGGGTGCACCATTTGCTGCATGCACCATTTTTTGCGTGCACCATTTTTTGCGTGCACCATTTATTGTGTGCACCATTCATTGCGTGCACAATTTGTTGTATGCACTATTTGTTGCGTGCACCATTTGTTGCGTGCACCATTTGTTGCGTACACCATTCATTGCGTGCACCATTCATTGCTTGCACCATTTGTTGCGTGTACCATTTGTTGCGTGCACCATTAATTGCATGCACCATTTGTTGCGTGCATTATTCATTGTTTGTGTCAATTGTTGTTGCACCATTTGTTGCTTGCACCATTCATTGCTTGCGCCATTCACAGTCGCACTTTTGCTATATTGATTGGACATTAATCATGCGTTCCTATATTTGGAACTAAGGGACTGGCTAGTCGACATATTGAATTGAATGAGACACGTTCCTGTTTATACAGTGAACTATTGTGCTTGACTAGCCGACCCCAATCAATGATATGTGTACTCGTGCTGATATTTCCAATTATACAATTACTTTCAATTCATGCAATATTGAGTAGTGCTAATGCACTGGTAAATATTTTCTTATTACAAAATTAGCACGTGTATCTTACAGTCAAGGCATGATTATCCCGTGGCTAGGTTTGTTTGCTGCATTACACTATGTAAAACCTACAACCTACTTGAACTGGTGTCGTTGTAGAGTTATGCATATCGTATCCCGTACGGATGTACTCATTCAAAATGATCATGACCCACAGCATGTGATTTCAATTAACGTAGGGACAACTAAGTAAAAAAAATAACTACTGCATGGAGAGGAATAAATTTTCGAGTTCTTACATGACAGTCATCTTCGAGACAAATAGTGTCCTGACATGTCGGCTGGTCCTCGTGGATACTGCAAATCTGCCACACGGGCAAGGAGTGCTATTTGTTTACATTTCTGTAATATTGTTGACGGATGTCTTGATAAGGACCCGTGTAATTCATGATTGGCGCAATTGATTACGGATCGACTAGCCTTGCTTGTACATGGTAAGAACTAAGGAATTCAATAATGCATCTTTCCAAGATAACTTGGAACTTACAGTTAGCAAGCCGTAATAGTTGTATTGCCGCTTTAATTTGATTTGTCTATGCATTGTACTCTATTATGTTAACTACCAAAGTGAGCGGAATGTCATGACAGGTCAACTTCTGTCCTTGTTTGGTTGGGGAGTTGGTTCGAAGTGTCACGATGTCATGTAAACCCCAGTAGCAAAAACAAATACTAATATTTATTATGATTTATTTACTTTTTACTGATTTTTATTCTTTCATATTGTGCTTCCTTGTGGTACTTGCTATTTAGGGTCTAACCTCACTGGTTTTGCATGACCAGATTTAGAGCCAGTTTCTAAGGATCCAGCTTACTTCTACCCCCAAGATGGTCAATACTAGAAGCATGGCCGCTGGAGGACACGAGTGGGTTCCTTGCTTCCCTGCTCGTTTTACTATTTACTTTACTTTTTGCCGCTTGGCACCGACCTATTAGTCGGATTGTCTTGCACTTGCTTTTACATAATTGTAACTAAATCAGACTGCAGCTGATAACGATTGTGTATACCTTATTATATCATCTGGCTATGTTTTGTAAAGACAAATCTCCAGAATATTTTGACTGAGCGTTTGGGATGCCTTACTGCTTTATCTTATATGTTCTCTATTACTGCTTCTCGTTTGAATGATTGAGATAATAGATGTTGAGTAACCCTAGTGAGACATGTATGTAGTATGCACCCTCTTGTCTTATAGACATCATTGATCGTATTATACGGTATTCATCTACCTTTAATACGTAGCTGGCTGAGTCATTCCCCCGATCTTCGGTATTCTGGATCTTGGGCGTGACAGAGGGATAAGTGAAGAAGAAAGAAAGACAAAAATTTTTGACTTATATACCTATAGTTGGACTAGTCCTGAGTAATTTTTTAAGTGGCATGCAAACTTGTAAATAAACCTGAGTAAATTTTGATGTGTGTTTACAAATTACCTTTTCTTTATGAGGAGAGAAAAGATTACATGAGCTCACTAATAAGTGAGAGGAGAGATAAAATAAACTTTTTATTGAGTTAGTAGGAGAAAGTTTAACCTAAAAGACACATAAATTTTTATGTAGGAGGACAATTTTAGCTTAAATTGTATATGAAGGGAGAAGTTTCATATTGAGGGACAAAATATCAAATCAGTTGGTGAGTTGGTGATTTTTATATTTTAAGTCATTTAGCCACTTGGTTTGTCGAAAGCAAAACGTCAAGTTAGTTGGCATGTTGAGTAATTTTTGCCAACTCAATTGACACGTTGTCAGCTCACTTGCGTAAGACTTCTGCTATGAACTGTCATGCCAAAGGAGTTGGTGTTCTAGCTTTAAAAAAAGAAGAATAACGCCAACTAATTTGACGTTTGGATGGAGAACAAGTAATGGGTGCTTTGAGATTGGTGTCATTTGCATGCAACATAAATAGCCAATTGGATGGAGAACAAGTAATTTGCTTTGAGATTTTTGCCATTTGCATGCAACACAAATAGTCAATTGGATGAAGAACTGACATCAAACGCCAAATCATTTAACGTTAATAAAAAATAGCCAACTTTGGCGAGCTACAAACGCCAAATTATTTGGCGTTAATACAAACAAATAGCAGCTCACTGTACCATCTGTCCGCCAACTGACTTGACGAAATGCTCTATATTTCCAATCGACAGTTTGTAGTAGAAGTCTAACGCTAAATGAGTTGGCGATCTCCTGACAGCGTGCCAACTAAATTGGCAAAAATTGCTGTCAACTGACTTGGCGGACTGCTTCCGACAAGCAAACTCGCCAACTGATTTGGCAAAAATTTCAAAAAAAAATCTAACTCGCCAACTGATTTGACATTTCATTCCTCAATCTGAAAATATATAAAATTTTATTTCTTTCCTCAATCTGAAAATATATGAATTTTTTTCCTTCATATGTTATTTTAGTCAAATTCTCCACCCATATGAAAAATTTTGTTAGGGACAGCAGGATCGATCCCAAAGTTCTCTATTTCTATTCAACCTAACACTAGAGCATATGTTATTCCCAGAACTTGATCAAAGATGAAAGAACTGATGCAATCGAGATCTATGATGGTACAAAAAACCAAATAAACATATTACAATATGGAGGAGGGAAATAGAGAAGAGAAGATCTCTCGTTCTTCCTTGCAAACGTGTTGCAATTGGGACAGAACGAGTTACAATAATCTAGAGAAAGATGAGAAGAAGAAAAATTGTTGGGATGTCAAAACACGTTGCTCAAAGCAAGATTCGCCCCACACGAATTGCTTCCAGGAACCAGCAAGTTGAAGAACTTGTGGAACGCTCGAAGTCACCTCTGTTCTGACTCCTCGGATGGACTTACAATGGCGGCAGCAACACCCTCTCTCTCTCTCTCTCTCTCTCTCTTTTGTAACTTATAAATTTTGTAGTTCCCACAAATGAGGCCAGAAGAGAGTATATATAGAGAGAGGGTGGAAACCCTAGCCGCCTCTTCAGTTATGGAAAGATTGAATCAAATCCCAAAAGGATAGCAACGAGATTAATTCAAGTTCCACAAAAAGTGGATCTGAATTAATCGTATTGAATCAGTCTTTCCATAACTAATTTGTAGTCTGCACAGTCAGTGGAGCCCTCCATGCGGCAGCAGCAGCAGCAGCCTAGCCGCATAACCCGCATGGCCTTATGGCCGCATGGACCGCATGAGCCGCATGGGCCGCATGAGCCGCATGGACCGTATGAGCCGCATGGCCGCATGAGCCGTATGGCCGCGTGGTCGCATATGAGCCGCATGACGTGCTAAGTGCAAAGTGCGCCAACAAAACGCCATATTATGCCTCATGAGCCCATGAGCCCGAGTCCGAGTCGCTAAGCCCCTTTGGGGCTTAGCTCCAAATGGAATTAATCCAAGAAAATGACAAAAGCATTAATGCTTAATCCTTGAAGCCTTATTCTTACCTCCTAGTAAAATCACCCACATGGTTCCCTCCTTAGGGTCACCACCCCATGTGCATCTCTCAACAACACAACCAAGTATATATGTTGAGATAACTCATGGTGTATTTTCGATGTGGGACTAAACTTTTACAAGGCATGTTGAGAGCAAGCTCTCTCCATGTAAAGAAAGTACCAACAATCCCCCACATATCACAACATATATATGTGTCCAGGGTTGAGCATTCCCTACAGTAACTGTCCATTTTGCATTAGGATAGATGTCGCTGACGACTTGAATCTTCCCGCATGGGTTAAATAACAATGTGATACAAGAATGGACTACGCCTTGAATTCTGTACCACAATTGTAATTCTTTTCACTCACAAAGTGTAGTTACGTGTGCTTCTGGCTGCACATTAAAGGCCCTGTGCCAGCCTAGTTTCAGTGTATAATTTTGGGCGTCTACAAGTTTACCCTCAAGAGACGGCCTGATATCTCTTTCCATACACTATAGGTGAGTTCTTTATTAAAGAGATATGGCATGAAGCCTTGCGCTTCCTTGCGGTGCTACGCCGCTATGACATGGCCTGAAGCCGAGGCATTACTCCTACTTGGGAACCTCATCGTAGTGTCATACTACTGTAGCATGAGGTCTCAGCCTCTTTGTAGTGCCAATCTACTCAGCATGAAACCTAAGACTTCCTTGCGGTGTTACGCCGCAACGACATGGCTTGCAAGGCCGAGGCTTTACCCCTACCTGGGTACCTCATGTAGGAGCATAAAAAAATGCTTCAAAGAAAGAGTCAAAGTGATAGATCATTCCACTCCAATTGATCTACTTTACGCCGCAGAGAGGCTAAACACTTTACGACCAAGACAAGGCTAATCACTTTACGCCTAAAGCAGGCAGATCATTTTACGCTCGGGTCTACACCCATGACTTTTACGCCAAGGACAGATCAGCCACTTTTACGCAGGACAAAGCTGTCAAGTCTCGCATTTAATGCAAACTCTGACATGGAGATATTAATGATGGCATATATCATAGAATTCAAAGGGATTTGTTTTTACACAGAGACCTATGTTTGTAGAAGCATGGAATTTCAGAACCAGAAAATCTATGCGCCAGACTACATGCGCCAAAGCTTGGACAAAGTACTTCACAGCAAAATACAACAAATATTATAAACATTGAAAGAGGACTTTTTATTTAACACATAAAAGTCTATTACATGTCTAAGAAAGACTGTACAAAAGGAGAATTTCTACAAAGAAAAGATCCTAAGTCTACAGCCAGCAATCAACATGCGCCCTCAGCCAGGCGCATCCCAACATGCGCCCTCGGCCAGGCGCATCCCACCATGCGCCCTCAGCAAGGCTCATCCTTTTCAGCAGCTCAGTTATGTGCATCCTCAGTTATGTGCATCCGTTTGGCAGCTCAGTTATGTGCATCCCTTCAGCAGCCCAGTTATGTGCCGCTCTTCCAGCCAGGCTCACCGCCGTCTAAATGCTTCGACTAATGAAGCATTTATTGAACAGAACGAGAGTGGCAATCAACCCTCTAGCCCAGGAAGGGAAAAGAACCACAAGCCAATCTGTGGCCAGGAGAGGCTTCGAAAGAGCCTCCAAACACCAAGGAAGACCGTGATCGAAACCGCGGCCAAAGGAGCAGCTTTCAACACAACCAGAATGGGCTACACCCATTTTGAAGGAAGAAAGAGCCACCAAAGTCGTAGCACCGCAATCCCGATCTACGGCTCTTCCTGCACAACGAAGACGAGGCCCGAGCATCCCTATCTTTGGATGCAACAGGCACATTCCGCCTGCCTCAGAAGCCCTTGACTCCGACTTTTGGATGTAACAGTCACCATCAAGTGCATCAACAAAGACACTGCGTCGCATTTTCACTCTCGGGAGTATCTCGTCAACAGAATGCATTCGAGTACACAAGTTCATGTCGGAAAGATGTGAGAGAACGAGAGGCCAACCCTCTCTCCATGCCACTATTTATAGGCCGGGCAAATCAAACCCATGCGCCAAGTGGATGGCTCTCCGAATTTCGTGCAATGAATTTGCATTAAATGGATGAATCGGACGCTTCGAATTCAGCCAAGTCAAAATGGCTATTTAAAGCACTCGAAGAACGTAACAGTTGCACCATCAAAGACGTCTCACGAAGCGGATGCGCCAGCCAGACCGCGTATCAAACAGACGCGCCCTTCAACATCAAGTGCATCACACAGACGCGCCCTTCAGTACCAAGCACATCACAGGGGATGCGCCCCCATGCGTCCCTATACGCCTAGTGGAACGCCAACCGACGCGCCCACTCAGCTGTCCATCGAATGTCACAAATATTAAATGCTGAACTGACAGAGTTGGCAGCACGCCTCCCGAAGTATGAACAGTCGGCAGCTTTTTCAGAAGACGAAGCATCGCCAACGTTAGCATCATCATTACCTCCCTCCGACGGCTACTGCCACGTGGCCACCCAACCATTTCGCATGTGCCTCCGCGGCCATGCGTCCAAATCTGCATACGCCTCAAAAGCTGTACGCCTCAGACTTTTCACTGATCCCTAAAGACAGAAGGAAAGTCACTGTCACAACTCTGTATGCACCTCAAAAGCCATGCGCCCCAGACTTCTTCCTGATCCCAAAAGACAGGATTAAAGTCACTACTGAAGCTCTGCATGCGCCTCAAAAGCCACGCGCCCAGAACGGTTCGTGACTCCTAAAGGTTATGAACCAAAGTCTCCTCATGTGCCCAATCCTAGGCGCATCCTACCAGGTCATTCCCCCACCAAATCCGAGATCTCCAAGCCATGGGTCGATGACACTTGTCCTTTGACTCAACTCATCCAAGATCTCAGCAACAGAAAGATCTTCTCCTCTGCTACGTGTCGGTCCACAACAGCAGTATGAAGAAGTCAACCCCTCGATCAGGGCGCATCGTCCATGCGCCTCCATCAGCAATCAACACGTGGCGTCCCCGCGTACAGGCGCATCCTACATGCGTGCATGAGCAACCAGCCTGCAAAACTATAAATAGAGGGATCATTTCCTTCTTCTAGATGAACCGACCTACGTACACACATATCAACCTCCACAATGAACAGACAGAGACTTCGCACCACCAGAGAGGCAGATACAGACACTCAACGTCTTTCTCCTCTCAGCAAGCTCCAGCACCCAGAGCAATCCAGACCTTCAGAGAACCGATAACCGTCGTCAGATCGTCAACGGAGTCAACGCATTACCACTCACTCCATTGGCACAAGGAACCCAGATTAAATAAAAGTGTACTCCTAGGACTACGCCTAAGTCCTATATTGTAACACTGTACTGTTTGTGTTGAAATTTACAATCAAAGAATTTTAATGGCAAACAAGCTGACGACTCTGCTGGGGACCTCTTTCTCCTCCACCGAGAAAGCTGTGTCATAATCCGACGATGTGAAGGTGGGCTCCTCCTACAAGACGCTGGTCGTACGCCTCAATCAACAGGCGTATGAGGAGTTCATCTCTGAAGGAAGTGCGAGTCCTTCGAAGCGGCTGCCGAAGCCGAAGAAGACCCGCCGAGTCTGGGTGCGCAAGGTCGACGCCTCGGGCACCACCACTGAAGGGGATGCGCCAATCCAGCCTTCCCTTCCTGCTGACGTCCTCAGCAACCAAGATGCGCCCGCTGGTGCAGCACATCTCTCGGGAAAACGTGCGGCTAACCACGTTCTCCAGCCATCTTCCTCTCAGGCGAGGAAGATGCGTCGATGGAGCAGGGGCACAGCCAATGCCCTACGCATCACCTCTGATGCGCCACAGAAGGTCTCTGTCTTTGACAGACTCAGAGACAGACTCACTCGCTGTAGTGGCGAGAAGAATTTGGATTCCGAGTACTATACGCCACAGCGGCCTGGTACGAAGAAGTCCAAGACAGCACGGGCCATGCGTCCCAAACGTGCTAGGCCAGCAACAAGCCAGAAGCATGCGCTCACAATCATACGCGCTGCTGATGGTAAGTTGTACAAGGTCGACTCGAGTGCTGCGGCGCCGAGAACGAGCCAACCTTCAAAGTCCTTGTCTCACTTGGCACATCTACTGCGTGCACAACCAAGTCGAGCAAGGCAAATCCAGTGGTCTTGAACTCCCGTGCCTCCTCCGATTATGCGTTTGAGGTCCGTTCAAGTCACTCCAAATGTTGTGGTTCCCCCACTTCTGATCGGGATGCCTGTTTGGTATTAGATCAGGGGGCGCAACACTCACTTGACCACCCCGGCGCTTGGCCTTGCCATGCGCCTGAAAGGGGTGCAAAGGTGGCACTTCCCTCCAACGATCTGCGTAACGTGATTACTCACAAGCGCCGATCAGGAGAGTTGACTGACAAGCACGATACGCCTCTCACGGGGCATACTTGTGCTGTGGTCACCATCAACTGCTGTTGCAAAGCAGCAGTCCCACCAAGGCAGTCGGTGTTCCAGCGGCTACAACCATCGACATCTCTTCGACGTCGCCTCGGAAAGAAGGTGTCAACAGAAGAGGAACCAATGGTTGCTTCATGCAACGTGATCTCCAACTCCTCGTCAGTCCGAAAGGTGACTGGCAGTTTCTCTTCCTCATCCAAGAGCCAGCCGAGGAAAACCAAGATAGCTGTCTCATCCTCCGGAGTGTTCGAAGGCACTTGAACGAGAAAGAAGTTCTTGGAGGAAGCTGGGGGTAGTCAGACCCTTGTCGAGCCTCCTTTCGAAGACGAGTGTGTCCAAAGCACACCTGGGGCAGATCCTCGAGGCAAAGTCAGCCTCCCAGAAGCCCCTGAAGACGAAGATATCCTCCAGAACATAGCTGGGGGTAGTCTAGCATCTGCGGACCCGAGTTCCGGAGACGAAGAGGCCCTTCAAGATGGAGTTGAGGGTAATCAGGCCCTTGCAGATGCGCCCGTGGTGAATGTTCTCCCGAACATAGCCGGGGGTAGCCGAGACGAAGCTCCAGGAGAGGTGACTCCTCTACAAGAGAGTGAGGCCGAGTGTGAGGCCTCAACCCATTCATCCACTCCCGGCCGCATCATGACAGTAAATGTGACTGGGGCTAATGTCGAGTCTGATGCGCCGCCAACAGACCTCGTCCAGCGCATAGATACCCTTGAGGGAGGACTCAAAACCCTCTCTGCCTCCATGCAAACACTGACTCAGGCAGTATTTGAGATACGGTCAGCTTTGACCAGGACACCTTCTACCGGTCCCGATCCAGGGGCCAATAGAGAGTCGAGTGTACCCCTTCAACGGGTATCCTCGGACACAGATCGCCGAGAAGCACCTCGGACGTCGGAGCCCTCAAATGCTCAACATCAGGTAGTACAACCTTCCCCGACTCCCAGTTCCATGAAAGACGTGGTCGAGATGATCAGGGACCTGCACGAGCGCTTTGAGTCCAAGACGAGACAAGAGGAGCGCCAGAAAATGAGCATCCCCCAGCCTTACCCCTCGAGTGGAACAAGGTGGTTTATCCTCCTAAGTATAAACCACAAACACTGACGCCATACGAAGGGAAGGACTCTCCGCGTCGCTACCTGACGTATTTCTAGTCTCAGATGGGACATCTTCCGAAGGAGGATGCGCTACTTACTAGCATATTTGTTGGAGCACTGAAAGGAGTGGCGTACGACTGGTACTGCAGCCTCTCCGATAATTCAATATCTTCCTTCGACGACCTGATGTGCCTCTTTCTCGACCGTTTCTACGACGGCGGGAAGGACATGACAATGGCATCCCTTATAAAGATACGCCAGAAGGAGAAGGAAACAGTTCGAGTGTTCATCGAACGCTTCCGACAGACCTGCTTCAGACTGCCCCCGGGCATGCCAGAACATGCGCTTCTCTCCTCCTGCAGCATGAACATGCTGCCTGCAGTCAAGCTCTGGCTCAACTCTACTCCTCCTCCCGACTGGAGCTCCTTGATCATTGAAGCAGAAGCCGCGGAGAAGAAGACAGCCAACGCTCGTCTTCTGGGAGTCAGTTTCCCTGCCTTCGAGGACAAGGAAAAATGGCCTGCAACCAACAACCCCGGACGAGAAGCAAAGGGGAAGCAGGCATTGACTGTCAATGCCTCCAAAGGTGCATCAGCACCTACTCAGAAGCCTCCACTTGCACCAAGACCGAAGGAGGTTTATTCGTTCAACGACGAAGATACCCTGCAGCTCTTTGAGATACTGAAGCAGGGCGACAAGATCAAGCTTTCGGACCCCAAGCGTCCCGATGAGGTTAGGAAAGTGGACAACCCGAGGTACTGTCACTACCATCGGTTTGTCGGACACCCAACCAAGGACTGCTATTTCCTCAAGAATTACATCCAGCGCATGATCAATGCGGATGTAATCTCCGTCGACTACGAAGAGAAGACGGTATCGGCCAACGTGGTGTTACTCCAGTTTGGCACCCTGCCGCCGACTACAACACATGATGGCGTCATCCCCATCCCTAAGGCGACAATGGAGGTGGTTAACTTACCACCAACCCGTGATAACGTGAGTGGACTCATCCCACTCACCACATCTCGGGGAGAGATCCTGTGGGTTCACCCCGATCTCGTCTCCGAGGTGACTCAACCGGAGGTACGCCCTACCTCCAAGTCCAAAGGCAGGAAGATCAAGTCTTGCCGCACGGTCTCTTCTTCAGCGGAAGAGGCACTTCCTGTGCAGATGCGTTCACAACAGAACGCCCAATCTGACGAAGCTGCCATCGAGATGGTGCCTCCTGGCACCGTCCCTGCTGTCCAGGACGAGGGCCCGTCTAAGCCCTCAGCAGCCAATAAACAGAAGCAGATAGAGGCCCGCTTCGATAGGCCTCTGCGAAAAGAGAATGCTTCGGGGTTAGCCAAGCCCCACAACTTCGACATACTGGCGCAACTGGCCAGTACTCCTATCCGCCTATCTCTGTTCGACTCCTCCGTCTTTCCAAAGACTCCCGAGAAGCTCTCTGCGAAGCTCTGAAGGATGCTGAATCCTTTCTCAGTCAGGTCAAGCAGCCGGAAGATCTTCCGACTGTGTGCAAGCACTATCACTGTGCAGAGGAGGTTATCCCCAATATAACCTTCACCCAACAGGACATGTTGCTCAAACACAATCGACACAACAGGCCGCTGTATTATACAGGGTACATCGGTTCAGTCAAGGTGAAGCGGATTCAGATTGATCCGGGGTCTTCCCTCAGCATCATCCCGAAGACGCTGCTCTCAACACTGGGGATCCCAATGTACCGACTGGCGCCCTCCAATACCACAATCAGTGGTTTCAACGCCAGCAAAAACGAACCACTGGGCAAAATACGACTAAAGTGCCACATCGGTAACCTCAGAACCGAGGTCACTTGTTATGTCATGGATGCTGATGTCAACTACAACATTCTGTTGGGTCGTCCATGGCTGCACGAGTACATGGTGGTGCCATCCACGCTCCACCAATGTATGAAGTACGTGTCCACCAATAATGTCATCCGTACGGAGTTCGCGGACATCGACCCTTTCAAAGGGATTGAAGCTTACTTCACCGATGCCGACTTATACAAGTCACTTGACGAGGAGGAGTCCAATGATGCTGACGACGAAGCAGAAACGACAGCAGAGCCGGACATGGAGCCTGAGGTCACTCCCGATGCTCCTTTGAAGATCCGACTCAAAGGCAAACCGCCTCAGAAGTTGTCCCCCATGAGCATTAAGCTATCCGGGAAAGCACCAGCTGCTCCTGAAGCTCCCCTGAAGATACGGCTCAAGAAAAAGTCGCCTCAAACATCGGCTCCCCTTGTGGCAAAACTACAGAGGAAGGCGTCAACCACCGGAAGCACAGAGGAAGCATCTCTGAAGGTGCGTCTCAAGGACAAGCCGCCGCCATCCCAGCCGCCAGCCCAGGTAGTCCTCTCGGACTCTCAGATCAGCACTGTGGTGGACCCTCCCGATCCTACTCCAGTGCTTACAGATGAAGAGCTGGGGGAATATATCTCGGCCGATGTAGATGCCCCATCTCTCGACAATGTAATCCCACGTGATAAAATCTCATATTTCATCAATAACAGAGTGTCTTTTAATTATTCTAGCCTTCCACATTAGAATGCCATGTATACATTAGATAACGCTCTACGGTCGTTGCAAACACAAATAACGACCGTCCATCATGTAAATCGAGTAGTCCCGTCCCAAGGGGTCTGTTACATAGTCCCACCACGGAGTCGAGACGAAGAATCCATCATCTTCGGCAAGGTCGAGCGTCATCAGGACCTCCCGCCACTCGAGCCAGAACCAGATGCCGGCAGAATACAACTCTATCGGTACACGGACAAGGCAAAGTACCTCATCCAAAAGATGGATTACGACCTAAAAAGCGACAAAGGCATGAACTACGGCAAAGGTCGACGTCTCCCTCTCCAGCTTCCAACACCTAAAGAAAAGCCGCAAGACTACTACAATAGAACTCGACGGGGGGTAGGCTATGTTACGCCACCGTCAGCGCCAGAGAGTTCAGACGCAGAGGAAGTTGAACATTCTCACTCGTCTGAAGCATCAACGTGGAATTTCGATACCAGTATCGGATCTGTCTTCAAGAGAGTGCTGTCAGCCAACATGACATCTGTACAATCTCAAAAAGAAGAAGGCGAAGACCAAGCGCCTGAATTCTTTCAAGAAGAACCCTGGGTTCAACGCCTGAGACAACAATGGGAGTCTCGTTTCGAATTACGTAAACCTTCCACCGAAGAAGAAGTCGAGCAGATCGACCTTGGGGATGGATCTTCTTCCAAATCCATCTTCGTCAGCAAAAGCCTAGAAGGAGAAGACCGAAAATCTTTAATCCAGCTGGCTAAAGAGTATATCGACGTCTTTGCCTGGAGCTACGAAGATATACCGGGACTTGATCCCCAGATCGCGATGCATAGGCTGAACATCTTACCTGATGCCAAGCCTATCAAACAACAACAGCGGCACTTCCGTTCGGACATCATGAACGCTATCGATCAGGAGGTAGACAAACTCTTGACCAGCGGCTTCATCCGTGAAGAGCAACACCCAGATTGGGTAGCCAACGTCGTCCCCGTCACCAAGAAGAATGGAAAGATACGAGTCTGTATCGACTTCAGAGACCTTGACTCTGTTTGCCCGAAGGACGAATTCCCGCTTCCAATCACCGACGTGATGATCGACAACACATGTGGCTTCGAGCGCATGTCTTTCATGGACGGGTATTCGCGCTACAACCAGATCAAGATGTTCCCCGATGACGCAAAACATACGTCATTCAGGACTCCAAAGGGCGTTTTCTATTACACAGTGATGCCCTTCGGCTTGAAGAACGCTGGTGCGACATATCAACGTGCTATGAGCACCATTTTCCGTCAACACCTTCGCAAGACAGTCGAATGCTATGTTGACGACATCGCAGTCAAGAGCCGTCTCAAAGGAGATCACCTGCAAGACCTCAAGACAGTCTTCGACCTCATGCGGGCGCATCAACTCAAGATGAACCCCGCTAAATTCTTCCTTGGGGTTTCGAGCGGAAAGTTCTTGGGCTTCATCATCACGGCAAAAGGAATTCATGTCGATCCCGAGAAGACCAAAGCCATTCTTGATATGGACCCTCCGAAGAATCTTCGAGAACTGCGAGGCCTACAGGGACGTCTGGCGTACATCCGGAGGTTCATAGCAAAACTTTCCGACAAATGTCAACCCTTCACCCAGTTTATGAAGAAGGGAGTCTCTTACGTCTGGACAGAGGAATGCCAAAAGGCTTTCGACGACATCAAAGCCTACCTGACGAGCCCTCCAGTCCTGGTGGTACCCGTCGCCGGCAAACCATTCCTACTCTACGTCCATGCCATAGATCATTCCCTCGGCGCCCTGCTAGCTCAGAACAGCGACACAGGCTATGAGAAAGCAATCTACTTCCTCAGCCGAACTCTGATCGGGGCCGAACACCGGTACAACCCCGTTGAAAAGTAGTACTTGGCTCTGGTATTTGCCATCCAAAAGACTCGTCATTATATCTCGGGCCAGACAATTTATGTCATTTCTCGAGTCAATCCGCTCAGGGTCCTCATGACGAAGCCAGGATCACTGAACTCCCGGCTAGCCACATGGGCGATCTTGCTAACACCATACAACATGGTGTTTGTTCCACAGAAGGCTGTAAAGGGTCAAGCTCTGGCCGACTTTTTAGCTGCACACCCCATCCTAGAGTCCTCAAGACTCTATGAAGACATCCCGGATGAGGTCCAAGAATCAAATATCATCGAAGAAGGCTCCGTCTGGCGGATGTTTTTCGATGGCGCTTCAAGAACAGGCCCCAAAGGCCAAATCGTCGCAGAAGTGGGGGTGGTATTAGTCTCCCCCGATCAGCTGGTCATCCAGCGTGCTTACTCCCTTTCAATGCCGTGCTCCAACAATGTTGCTGAGTACAACGCGCTCATTATGGGACTCCAGCTGGCGCAACAGCTGGGGGTGAATCATCTGGAAGCCTACGGCGACTCAAAGCTCGTCGTAAATCAGATCAGAGGGTAATACAAGGTTCACCATGAAGATTTGATCCCCTACCATGAAGTTGCATTGAACATCATTTCAACCTTCACCGGGTTCTTCATCGAACACGTACCTCGTCTACAAAATCTAGAGGCTGATGCTCAGGCTGGCCTTGCAGCCTCTTTGGCGGCACCCTTCGGAACTCAACACTATGTCACGGTAGTGGGTCGAGACTTGGTCTGCCCTAAAAACAACCTGTGCTCACAAGTGGCTCATGCCATGTCAACGGGTGTCGGTGTTAACGTCCAAGATTGGAGATTTCCGTTCATCGACTTCGCTGTCTACGAAATTCTTCCAGAGGACCCGAAAGAAGCCGTCTCAGTCAGGAGACGCTCTCTTCGATTCTACTACGATATGGCTACTAAAATGCTGTACCGATGCTCCTACGATGGACTTTTTCTTTGATGTTTGTCTAACGAAGAAGCAGCCGAAGCCCTTCGAGAAGCTCATGATGGAACCTGCGGGGCCCATCAACCTGGTCCTAAGTTGCAGAATCGACTACGACGCATGGGCTACTACTGGCCAACCATGGCCGCTGACGCTGTTGAATATGCTAAGAAGTGTCATGCGTGCCAGCTTCATGCAGACTTCATTCATGCACCGTCCGAATTCAAAATATGGCATCAACTGCCTACAATCCGGCAGCAAACGGATTGGCCGACGCATTCAACAAAACTATCGTCAGGCTACTCAAAAAGGTCGTGTCATCTAACAAACGCGACTGGGACGAAAAGCTAGGCGAATACCTTTGGGCCTACCGCACAACGGTACGGACCCCGACAGGCAACACACCATTCTCCTTGGTCTACAGAAGCGAAGCGGTACTGCCTCTCGAGATTCAGATACCCTCACTCCGCATAGCAATCACAACCAACTCACAGAAGAAGACAATCAACGTCGTCGTCTGCGAAAACTGGAGGCACTTGACGAAAAGCGTCTTCTAGCTCAACAACGCATCAAACTTTACCAAGCCCGTATATCACAGGCTTTCAACAAAAAGG
This sequence comes from Iris pallida, assembly GCA_029216955.1. NCBI lineage: Eukaryota > Viridiplantae > Streptophyta > Magnoliopsida > Asparagales > Iridaceae > Iris > Iris pallida. Next base: position 1,606,888 of record JANAVB010037417.1, read on the forward strand.
TCAAGCAGAGGACTTTCCAAGTTGGCGACCTGGTTCTGGCAGTCAGGAGGCCGATGGTGTTGACTCACAAAACACCAGGAAAGTTCGAGCCCAAATGGGAAGGACCTTTCATCATCGAGACGGTATACTCAAACGGTGATTACCGCCTCGCCAAACCCAATGGAGACTTGTTCATGATGCCCATCAACGGCAAGTTCCTAAAAAAGTACTACTCTTGACATCTTTTCAGACATGTGCTTCCACTCCACAAAATCATACGCTTCCGGAACCCAGCTGTTCCGTAGCATCCTCCAGTAGAAGGGCAACCACGTCCACATCACCTCTGAGTTGTCCCCCCTACATCCTACAAGGCGGAATCTTACACCCCGTAAGACTACGCTATCCTTCATGTTTACCATGTCCACATTACCTCTGAGTAAACATCCCGTACAGACAACCCCCGCGTTGCCGTACATTTATCGCAGAACTTCCACGTCCACATTACCTCTGAGTAGTTCCGTGTATCCCCCAGAGTCATTCCTACCATGTCCATAACACCTCTGAGTAGGAAGATTCTATCATTTAAACCCCATATTTGCCACGTCCACATTACCTCTGAGCAAATACATTGGGTCCTTCAAACTTATTATCTGTATCTAAAACCAAGGTACGCAAAAGATAATAGGTCCACACAAATCATCAAAGTTCATGACAAGCAAAAATGAACACATCGCAGAAAATGGTGTACTTCTTTATTTCTAAAAAAAGGAGAGTAAAGGATTACACTATCCCCAGCAAGAGTTGCAAAAATATAAAAAAGCAGAGACTACAAGCCCTAAATATCCCCAGGGTTGGCGAAAAGCTCTGCGATTTGGCGTTTCAAATCTGCCGCCCGAGTCTCCACAGTCGCCAAGACTCGACGTTCAGCTTCTTGACGCATCGCTTCAACAGCCTCAGCAGAAGTTTTATTCTCGTGCTTCTCATCAAGCTGCTGTCTCTGCTGAGCCAGGGTAAGAGCTCGGAGAGTGAAAGCTGCTTCCTCCTTCTTGAATGCTACGTGTTCAGCCTGGACACGTTCGGCGTCCAATAGGAGTCGGGCCCGCTGGTCCTCAAGGCGGCGCATCTGCGTGTCAATCTCCGCGATATTAGCGTCCAACACAGCTCGCGTCTCCTCTTCGACATACTCCACCGGCTCCATTGCCAGCACCGCCGCGAGGAGTCTTGGGAGCCATTTCTTTGAGAGAAGAAAAGTTAGGATTTTTTGAAGAAGAACTCTAAAGAAAACAAAAGCAAGGAGAAGAAGAACTCTATCTCTCCATCTCTCGCCTATTTATAGGGCTTGGTCATACGCGTGAACCGATGATGTGTGATCTCAGCCGTCGCCTCGGGTTCTGTGAAAAGATAACCACAAATAAAACCAAAAAAAGATCATCATTAATCTCTTTTTGGTTACCGAGGCGTCATCATTTGCACTAACTGAGCGGAGCATGCGCCCCATTACTGACGCATGAAGTATCTATGCGCCTCGACGGTCATGCGCCCCCACTACCATTTTTCTTATTCAAAGTATTCCAAAACTTATCCAAAAGTTTTGAAAACTTTGAAGGGGGTCTTGTAGAAGCATGGAATTTCAGAACCAAAAAATCTATGCGCCAGATACATGCGCCAAAGCTTGGACAAAGTACTTCACAGCAAAATGCAACAAATATATAGACATTGAAAGAGGGCTTTTTATTTAACACATAAAAGTCTATTACATGTCTAAGAAAGACTGTACAAAAGGAGAATTTCTACAAAAAAAAGATCCTAAGTCTACAGCCAGCAATCAACATGCGCCCTCAGCCCGACGCATCCCAACATGCGCCCTCAGCCAGGCGCATCCCACCATGCACCCTCAGCAAGGCGCATCCTTTTCAGCAGCTCAGTTATGTACATCCTCAGTTATGTGCATTCCTTTGGCAGCTCAGTTATGTGCATCCCTTCATCAACCCAGTTATGTGCCGCTCTTCCAGCCAGGCTCACCGCCGTCTAAATGCTTCGACTAATGAAGAATTTATTGAACATAACGAGGGTGGCAATCAACCCTCTAGCCCAGGAAGGGAAAAGAACCACATGCCAACCTGTGGCCAGGGGAGGCTTCGAAAGAGCCTCCAAACACCAAGGAAGACCGTGATCGAAACCGCGGCCAAAGGAGCAGCTTTCAACACAACCAGAATGGGCTACACCCATTTTGAAGGAAGAAAGAGCCACCAAAGCCGTAGCACCGCAATCCCGATCTACGGCTCTTCCTACACAACGAAGACGAGGCCCGAGCATCCCTATCTTTGGATGCAATAGGCACCTTCCGCCTGCCTCAGAAGCCCTCGACTCCAACTTTTGGATGTAACAGTCACCTTCAAGTGCATCAACAAAGACACTGCGTCGCATTTTCACTCTCGGGAGCATCTCGTCAACAGAATGCATTCGAGTACACAAGTTCATGTCGGAAAGATGTGAGAGAACGAGAGGCCAACCCTCTCTCCATGCCACTATTTATAGGCCGGGCAAATCAAACCTATGCGCCAAGTGGATGGCTCTCCGAATTCCGTGCAATGAATTTGCATTAAATGGATGAACCGGACGCTTCGAATTCAGCCAAGTCAAAACGGCTATTTAAAGCACTCGAAGAACGTAACAGTTGTACCATCAAAGACGTCTCACGAAGCGGATGCGCCGGCCAGACCGCGCATCAAACAGACACGTCCTTCAACATCAAGCGCATCACACAGATGCGCCCTTCAGTACCAAGCACATCACATGGGATGCGCCCCCATGCGTCCCCATACGCCTAATGGAACGCCAACTGACGCGCCCACTCAGCTGTCCATCGAATGTCACAAACATTAAATGCTGAACTGACAGAGTTGGCAGCACGCCTCCCGAAGTCTGAACAGTCGGCAGCTTTTCAGAAGACGAAGCATCGCCAATGTCAGCATCATCATTACTTCCCTCCGACGGCTACTGCCACGTGGCCACCCTGTTAGGGTTATATACTAAAAGCATCACTTTTGTAGTAACCTTAATTCCTTAAATTTTGAATGAGAATCATATGGGCAAATGTTTGCATATTGTATTTGTTACAAGTGTTAATACAAATGTCTGATATTCTATATTATAGATAATATGGTGTGTGGTGTCACACAGAAGATCATATTATCAGTTTCCTATGGAGTATATAAATAGTTCACAACCTAGATGGACTTGGACAATCTATTAGAAAGTTTGTAGTGTAATCTGGTATTAGTCTATCTTGACTATAGGTTTATACTAGTACACTTTGTGTGTATTGAACATGACCACTTGAGGTTGTTCTCTTTGTACTGACTACATAAGAGAACAAACACCTCTGTTATTATGGATGCTTGTACTCTTAATCTGGATATAATAACGGACATGTATATGCAATGTGCATTACTTTGACTCATAAAAGAGTGAGATTCATTATGGATCAACAACCTCTATGAATTGGGTAATAACATTGTATGTATGATAGACTATTGATTATAAATAGAATCCATGTTCCGATACATCGGGTTGATGATGTCCTCTTAAGGAGCTCATAAGGATTGTCATGTAAACCCTGCAGGTGGATTATATCCGACATGAAAAATAAAGTTGAGCGGTACTACTTAAAGATAAAAGATGTCGAATTAATATAGTTGTCAGTAACTTAATTTGATCGACGGACATACGATATCTTAACATGGGGAGCCAAACGAGCATATAATAAAAGGAGTCCACAAACATAATTTGGGATTAGAGAGGTAGTGCAACAATAGCTCATTAGTGGACCGAGCTATTGTTAATGGGCTTGTATTGTGTGTTCGGGCTGAACACGGGATATCCAGATCCGTTAGGAGGCCTAACCCTAATTTCTTCTCATGGTCCCTGCCGTAGCCTATATATATCCTCTATTCTCTGGCCGCCAGATTGAGGATTAGAAATCTGAAATTTTCTCTAAATTCGTGATTCACGTAAGGAGAGAAAGAGAGTGCTGCCAAGGAGAAGAAAAGGTTGGAAGATCGTCGTCCACACGACGTCCAACTCGAGGAAGGAATACGTGCAGAAGATCTTGGGGTCGTCCGCTCGAGATTGCCAGGAATTATTTGTCTCCTTTCGGTCGCAGGTATAATTCGTAAATCCTAGTTTCCGCCTATGAAGGGTTAGAACACGTATTTGATCTGTTTAACTTTCTATCGATCAATACGCACACCAAAAAAAGGGTCCTGGGAATCCCCAGTTCCATCAATTGGTATCAGAGCCACTTTGGATCTACGTATTGATTGATATGTCCATGTTGTCCAATAAAACTTGTGCTATGTAATAGTCGGTAGATGTAGATCTGTTCTAACTCGATTTTGCAGGCATCTTAGATCCAACTATTATGGTCCAATGCATATTTTTGATTGTGTTGTTTAAACCACGGATATGTCGTAGATGTTGTTGTTGCTGTGGATGTAATTAAAATTACGAGGGTTGATCGTGCTTATTAATTTAATTTTTTAATCTAGATTATGTGTGAACTCCTTCGGGAGGCATAGGATTGATGTAATTTTAATTATTTTTGATCAATCGTGATGGCGGTGGTGGCTGTTTCTGACGTTGGACGAGATGCTGGTTTTGAGCAATCCAGAGGCCGACAGATGATTTTCGATGAAGGAATCGACAGCCAAAACCTTAAAAAAAAATCGGAGCGCTGTCCCTAACCCCGCGACCTGACCGGGCAGGTCGAATCCAGTATAGATCTACGGAGCGCCAGATTTTGGATTCGGATAGTTGAGGACGGAGCAGCAAAGATGACCATAATAGTTAGATATTTTCTCTTATTTTTTTCATTTTGTTTTTTCTAATTATGCATGTTTATTATTGTGTGGTTGTTTTTTTGAAAAACCAAGCCTACATTAATAATGGACAACATGGACATAATATCAACTAGTAGAAAAATCCTCATTGTTAAATAACTAAGTGGGAGAGGATTTTTATTTAGTATAAATCCTATGGTCTCCATTACTGGTTTGTAGGTGATGTAATTATACTTGCGTGTTGGCTTTAGTGCTTTCCTCCATATCGGATGAGTATAATTATGGATCACCAGTACAAACTTCCTTAGGGATAATTGTAGAAAGTTACCTAGTATGTGTTCACTTTTCCATCTGAAGGAACTCATTACAAGGTAATGGACTTAGTATTAAGTAATGGTATACACTTAGATACAAATAATGGTATCCTCCCCATCGGAGTCACTGCTATTATTTGTATGACCAGAGCAAGACCAGCATATTAATTTTATTTGTCATAAAGTTATATTGACATGATAGTAAAATTAATAAGAAAAATCTACTTGAACAAAGTTAAATTTGTATACGTCCACACTATCGTGGCATGCTAAATTCATGGTGTTCAAGGTGTTGGTGAATTTCTTATATTGTTTTGAGGGAATCAATATTTAGTTAATTCAAAAAGTTTTTTTTGCCCTACATAATTTTATTTATGTGATTCTCAGGATTTCAAAAAAATAGGTTCTTTCAGTCCACTTATGGTGATTCTTAAAGAAAACAAACTTACTGGACCTAATTATATTGATTGGAAACGTAATTTGGACATTGTTCTGACTGCTGAGGAGTACAAATATGTACTTGTTGAGGAATGCCCACCTAAGCCTGATGCTAACTCTGATGAAGAGGTCAAAGAGGCTTATAAGAAGTGGAAAAAGGCAGATGAGATGGCGCGGTATTACATTCTGGCATTTATGTCAAATGTACTGCAACATCAGTATCAGGCCATGGCCACAGCTTATGACATGATGTATAACCTCAAGGAACTCTTCGGACATCAGAGTAGAGCAGCTAGGCAGTTTGCTATGAAATGTTTGATGAATACAAAAATGGCTGAGGGCACACCAGTAAGGGATCATGTTCTCAAGATGATGGGTCATCTGAATGAGATGGAGATCCTTGGAGCTGAAATCGAAGGGGAAACCCAGGTCGATATCATTCTCGGGACTCTACCTAAAAGTTTTGACAATTTCTGCCTTAATTACAACATGAACAAAAGGTTGTATAGTTTGGCAGAACTTGCAAAAGAGCTACAGGATGCTAAATCTCTCTTTACGCAGAGTGGTCATGTTTTTGTTTCTGAAAAGGCTTCTACTTCTAAGCCAAAAGGCGGTAAGAAGAAGAATAACATTCAGAAACAGGCAAACTTAGCAAAGAAGGGCATGGGACCTCAAGGCGCGGTGAAAAAGCCGAAAGGCAAATGTTTCAAGTACAAAGGGTCAGGACATTGGAAGACTGATTGTCCACTTCTCAAACAAGGAAACAAAGAAGGTATATCTCATTTACTAGTAGTTGAAACATGTTTAGCGGTGTTATCTATCGGCACCTGGTGTGTAGATACAGGAGCCACTAATCATGTCTGCAATACATTGCAGGGGTTCCAGGAAACCAGACGGCTCAGTGATGGAGAGATATGCTTGTTTATGGGTGATGCTACAAAAGTATCGGTCGTTGCATTAGGAGATGTTACTTTATCTTTTGGTAGAAATAAGTCTTTGACATTGAGATATTGTCTTTATGCACCTTCACTTAGAAAGAATTTAGTTTCTGTTTCTATGTTAGTTAAGGATGGATATTCAGTTTATTTTAATGACAATATTGTTATTAGAAAGAATAAACATTTTATCTGTTCTGGTGCATTGGTTGATAATTTGTATGTCATTAATGCTATTTCGCCCACAATACAACTTATGGAAATGAATAATATGTCATCTAACTTAAATAAGAGAAAAGAACCTTCTTGTATGAACCAAACATATCTTTGGCACTTACGATTAGGGCATATTAACCTAAGAAGGATTCAAAGACTGGTTGAAGATGGACCTTTGAGTTCATTGGAAGTGGAGGCACTACCAGTCTGTGAATCCTGCTTGGAAGGTAAAATGACCAAAAGGCCTTTTACGGCAAAGGGGTATAGGGCCAAAGATGTGTTGGAATTGGTTCATTCTGATTTGTGTGGACCCATGACTATCCAAGCTAGAGATGGCTTTGAATATTTTGTCACATTTATTGACGATTATTCAAGGTATGGATACATTTATTTGATGCGCCGTAAGTCTGAGTGCTTTGAGAAATTCAAAGAGTACAAGGCTGAAACGGAGAAACGTCATAGAAAATGTATCAAGTCATTACGATCAGATCGGGGTGGCAAGTACCTTTTTGGAGAGTTTAGGAATTATTTATCAGAGGCTGGGATTGCATCCCAATTGACTGCACATGGAACGCCCCAACAGAATGGTGTAGCCGAAAGAAGGAATAGAACTCTTATGGAGATGGTTAGATCAATGATGAGTTATTCGGATTTGCCAGATTCGTTTTGGGGATATGACTTAGAGACTGCAGCTTATATTTTGAACTTGGTTCCTTCTAAGTCAGTACCTCTTACTCCCACAGAGCTGTGGATTGGGCGTAAGCCTAGTCTGAAATATGTTCGCATTTGGGGTAGTCCAGCACATGTGCTGAATGGGAAAGCAGATAAGTTGGAATCTCGTACAGAAGTACGCTTATTTGTAGGCTATCCAAGAGGAACGAAAGGAGATTTATTTTATTGTCCTAAGGATCAGAAGGTCATTGTTAGCACCAATGTCCGATTCTTAGAGAAAGACTATGTGATGAACCATAAACCCACAAGTAGAGTTGTTCTAGAAGAACTGAGACGTGAGACACCAAGTACTTCAGTACCAACAGTACAAGAGGATGAACCACAAATAACTGCACAACGTGTCACAAATGTTACACCACAACCGATAGTGCCTCGTCATAGTGGGAGGGTTGTGATACAACCTGATAGATATATATTCTTGGGAGAGTCGTCAGACTTCGTCCCTGAGGAACAAGATTATGATACCTATACCTACAATGAAGCACTCCAAGATAAAGATACAGAGTCTTGGCAAAAAGCAATGATATCTGAAATAGAATCTATGGATTCTAATCAGGTCTGGGAGCTTGTAGAACCACCCGTTGGTGTAAAAGCCATTGGATGCAAGTGGGTCTATAAGAGAAAAAGAGGATCAGACGGTAAGGTTGAAACCTTTAAAGCTCGGCTTGTAGCAAAAGGTTTTACTCAAAGAGAGGGTATCGATTATGAGGAAACCTTTTCTCCTGTAGCCATGCTTAAGTCTATTCGGATTCTTTTATCTATTGCAGCTCATCTCGATTATGAGATTTGGCAAATGGATGTCAAGACAGCTTTCCTTAATGGAAGTCTTGAGGAAGACATCTATATGAAGCAACCAGACGGGTTCATTGAAAAGGACCAGGAGCATCTTGTTTGTAAGCTCAAAAAGTCCATTTATGGACTTAAGTAAGCTTCCAGATCTTGAAACATCTATTTTGATCAGGTGATAAAATCCTATGGATTTGATCAATGTCAGGATGAATCATGTGTATACAGAAAGTGTAACGGAAATGTGGTGGTGTTCCTAGTACTTTATGTGGATGACATCTTGCTCATTAGAAACAATGTTAAGGTATTATCTGATGTAAGGGTATGGTTATCCAAACAGTTTGATATGAAGGACTTGGGAGAAGTAGGTCACATCCTTGGGATTAAAGTTCTACGAGATCGCAAAAAAAGGATGTTGGGCTTATCCCAAGCTTCCTATATCGATACTGTACTAACTCGTTTTAGTATGCAAAATTCTAAGAAAGGTTTCTTACCTTTTAGACATGGAATTGCTCTATCAAATGAGCAGTGTCCGAGGACACCTAAAGAGATAGAGAACATGAAGGCAGTTCCTTATGCTTCAGCAGTAGGAAGCTTAATGTATGCAATGCTATGTACGAGACCAGACATCTGCTTTGCCGCAGGCATAGTCAGCAGATATCAGTCTAACCCAGGACAAGAGCACTGGACTGCCGTAAAGCATATTTTGAAGTACTTGAAATGGACTAAAGAGTATATGCTAGTTTATCAGGCAGATAGTTTAGTTCCCTTGGGGTATACAGACTCAGATTTTCAGTCAGATAGGGATTCCAGAAAATCTACCTCTGGTTATGTGTTTACTTTGGGAGGTGGAGCCATTGTGTGGAGGAGTATCAAGCAAAAATGTATTGCTGATTCCACCATGGAAGCCGAGTATGTGGCAGCCTCTGAGGCAGCCAAAGAAGCGGTTTAGCTCAGAAACTTTCTATTGGACTTGGATGTGGTACCTAGTTTGCCTAAGTCTATTATACTTTATTGTGATAATAGTGGTGCAGTTGCAAACTCGAAGGAACCACGAGCCCATAAGAAAGGCAAACACATTGAGCGCAAGTACCACCTGATACGAGATTTCGTAAAGAAAGAAAAAGTTGCTGTGATCAAGATAGCATCAGCCGACAACCTAGCTGATCCCTTTACAAAGAGCTTACCAGCTAAGGCTTTTGACAGTCATGTTGAGGGAATGGGAGTCATATGTGTAGCAGCATGGCTTTAAGTATAAGTGGGAGATTTGTAACAGTATACTGAAAAGCAATACTTTGAGTATAAGTGGGAGATTGTTAGGGTTATATACTAAAAGCATCACTTTTGTAGTAACTTTACTTCCTTAAATTTTGAATAAGAATCATATGGGCAAATATTTGCATATTGTATTTGTTACAAGTGTTAATGCAAATATCTGATATTCTATATTGTAGATAATATGGTGTGTGGTGTCACACAGAAGATCATATTATCAGTTTCCTATGGAGTATATAAATAGTTCACAACCTAGATGGACTTGGACAATCTATTGGAAAGGTTGTAGTGTAATCTGGTATTAGTCTATCTTGACTATAGGTTTACACTAGTACACTTTGTGTGTATTGAATAGGACCACTTGAGGTTGTTCTCTTTTTACTTACTACATAAGAGAACAAACACCTCTGTTATTATGGATGCTTGTACTCTTAATCCGGATATAATAACGGACATGTATATGCAATGTGCATTACTTTGACTCATAAAAGAGTGAGATTCATTATGGATCAACAACCTCTATGAATTGGATAATAACATTGTATGTATGATGGGCTGTTGATTATAAATGGAATCCATGTCCCGATACATCGGGTTGATGATGTCCTCTTAAGGAGCTCATAAGGATTGTCATGTAAACCATGCAGGTAGATTATATCCGACATGACAAATAAAGTTGAGCGGTACTACTTAAGGATAAAAGATGTCGAATCAATATAGTTGTCAGTAACTTAATTTGATCGACGGACATACGATATCTTAACATGGGGAGCCAAACGAGCATATAATAAAAGGAGCCCACAAACATAATTTAGAATTAGGGAGGTAGTGCAACAATAGCTCATTAGTGGACCGAACTATTGTTAATGGGCCTGTATTGTGTGTTCGGGCTGAACACGGGATATCCAGATCCGTTAGGAAGCGTAACCCTAATTTCTCCTCATGGTCCCTACCGTAGCCTATATATATCCTCTATTCTCTGGCCGCCAGATTGAGGATTAGAAATCTAAAATTTTCTCTAAATTCGTGATTCACGTAAGGAGAGAAAGAGAGTGCTGCCAAGGAGAAGAAAAGGTTGGGAGATCGTCGTCCACACGACGTCCAACTCAAGGAAGGAATACGTGCAGAAGATCTTGGGGTCGTCCGCTCGAGATTGCAAGGAATTACTTGTCTCCTTTCCGCCGCAGGTATAATTCGTGAACCCTAGTTTTCGCCTATGAAGGGTTAGAACACGTATTTGATCTGTTTAACTTTCTGTCGATCAATACGCACACCAAAGGAAGGGTCCTAGGAATCCCCAGTTCCATCACACCCAACCATCTCGCATGCGCCTCCGCGGCCATGCGCCCAAATCTGCATACGCCTCAAAAGCTGTGCGCCTCATACTTTTCACTGATCCCTAAAGACAGAAGGAAAGTCACTGTTACAACTCTGCATGCGCCTCAAAAGCCATGCGCCCCAGACTTCTCCCTGATCCCAAATGATAGGATTAAAGTCACTACTGAAGCTTTGCATGCACCTCAAAAGCCACGCGCCCAGAACGGTTCGTGACTCCTAAAGGTTACGAACCAAAGTCTCATCATGCGTCCAATCCTAGGCGCATCCTACCAGGTCATTCTCCCACCAAATCCGAGATCTCTGAGCCATGGGTCGATGACACTTGTCCTTTGACTCAACTCATCCATGATCTCAGCAACAGAAAGATCTTCTCCTCTGCTACGTGTCGGTCCACAACAGCAGTATGAAGAAGTCAACCCCTCGATCAGGGCGCATCGTCCATGCGCCTCCATCAGCAATCAATACGTGGCGTCCCTGCGTACAGGCGCATCCTACATGCGCGCATGAGCAGCCAGCCTACAAAACTATAAATAGAGGAATCATTTCCTTCTTCTAGACGAACCGACCTACGTGCACACATATCAACCTCCACAACGAACAGACAGAGACTTTGCACCACCAGAGAGGCAGATACAGACACTCAGCGTCTTCCTCCTCTCAGCAAGCTCCAGCACCCAGAGCAATCCAGACCTTCAAAGAACCGATAACCGTCGTCAGATCGTCAACGGAGTCAATGCATTACCACTCACTCCATTGGCACAAGGAACCCAGATTAAACAAAAGTGTACTCCTAGGACTACGCCTAAGTCCTATATTGTAACACTGTTCTGTTTATGTTGAAATTTACAATCAAAGAATTTTAATGGCAAACAATATTGTCGTTTAGTATGTGGATTGAGCTACTTTACGCTCACACTATGGCTTCTTTTACGCATGAAAACTATACGAGCTTTTACGCTCAACAGTTGACGTGTGCGTAAAGTCTATTTTAGCTACTTTTACGCTCAAGGTTATTTAACAACCACTTTACGCGGGAAGTCTATGTCAGGGCTATTTTATGCCTAGTTTACTGCTTTACGCTCAGAGTATATTGGGGTTGTTTTACGCCCTATTCTTCTGACCAGCTTGGAACGTGGTTTGCCTACATGGCTTTCGTGCCACACATCCCGAAGAACGTGTGTACGTGTATCCTATTCTTAATGAAATGATGGGACACGTGTCAACATATACAGAGGATGACTTTGGTCGTGGGTGGCGGTTGTTGGCATAAAGACGGAACTTTCGCTGAGTTTTTACGCACAAGAGCCCAAGCCTATAAATGGACTTATTTTTCTCAAGAGACACAGACAGAGAGACAGGGACAGGAGAGAATACAAAGATCAGAACTTAGAGATTTTGAGAGCATTCTTCTTCAACCTTTCTTCCAGAACAGAGTGAAGCAAAGCAGGAAAGCATTCGGCCTCACCATCAGTGCCCAAGTGCATCGATACCTTTCTGGTGACTTAGTTCTTTCGGTTGTTCAACTTCAAGCAGCGATCTTCATCATCATCGTATGGTCCAAGGAACAAAGTGATCATTTACAGATCAGACTTCCATAGCAATACTTTCCCAGAATCAAATTTGTACTTTTTGTACTCTTTCTCGTTTTATTTTCAAAATCCGACTTCCAGGCATTTTGTTAAGTAAAACACCTCATCGTGGTGTCGTGCCACTGTAACATGGGGCCATCCTCCCCTTTGTAGTGCTGTCTACAACTCTTTATTTACGTCATACAGTATTAGGCAACCTGCCTATTTGTGGTGCTACGCCGCTATGACTTGGCTTACAAAGTCGAGGCATTACCCCAGACCTAGAAACCTCATAGTGGAGTCATCCCACTGTAGCATAGAGTTTCACTCCTTGTAGTGCTGCTCTACCGTACTTCCTGTAAAGCACACCAGGCATTCACTCTGCCTGAGAACTCATTAAGACGTTTAAGCCAACCTTCCACAGGATCTATTTTTTTTCGCAAAAAATACATAGTAGACAACAGTGGTTATGGGTTCGTATCCCTTCCATGTTCCAGAGAACAAGTACCCACTATTACCTGATAGTTTCCCAGTCAGTGATCCTCCTTTGAACCAAAAGTTAGATGCCTAGTAGATTTCTCTTTGAACTAATAGCATAAAACTTTATGGTAGGATTACAAAGACACACTATCAGAATGCCTTCAAGCCCATTTTACAAGCTGTGTCATCGACCAACTGGCGCTTGAGGCCCTTTGTGAACGGATCTGCCAGGTTCTCCTGACTCCGAACATCAATCACTGTAATTACACATCTTTTGATAAGATCGTGTACTGCTCCGTGCTTCAACCGCACAGTCCTCTTCTTCCCATTGAAGAGGTCATTTGATGCCACCGCTGCAGTCGCCTGGTTGTCACAGTATATCGGTATCGCCGATATCTGAGCTCCAACCACTGGAAGATCATACATGAGCTCCCGAAGCCATTCTGCTTCATCTGCTGCAGTTTCAAGTGCATAGAATTCAGATTCCATGGAGGAACGAGAGAGTATAGTCTGCCTCTTCGACTTCCACGATATAGCAGCTCCATCCAAAAAAAATACATATCCACCTGTGGATCTCTCGCTTTCCACCTCTGAACACCAGCTAGCATCACTGAAGCCTTCCACTACTGTCGGATACCCGTTGTAGTGCAGTGCATATGTCTGAGTCTTCTTGAGATATCTCATAACCCGCTTCACAGCTTTCCAGTGCTCAATCCCTGGGTTGCTTGTGAACCGACTCAGCATTTCCACGGCGAAAGCTATGTCAGGCCTTGTGGCAGTGGTTGCGTACATCAAACTTTCGATAACGATGGAATACTCCAGTTGCCTGACGCTTTCCCTCGAGTTTGGCTTCAGCTTCTGATCACCCCTGTATGGCGTATCGATCCCTGAAAGATCCTTATACCCATAGCGTGTGAGCATATTCTCAATGTAGTGAGATTATGACAACGCTACTCCAGTGTCTGTCCGGATGATCTTTATGTCCAAGATGACATCTGCATCCCCAAGTCCTTCATACTGAACTTGGTTGAGAGGAACTTCTTTGTCTCTGTGACACAGCCTATATCCGTCCCTAGGATTAGCATGTCGTCCACGTACAGACAAACGATGACTTCTCTTCCATCAGCGAACTTTGTGTAAACACATTTGTCCGTCTCGCTGACTCTGTAGCCGTTTGACCTAATAACTTTGTCAAACTTCTCATGCCACATCTTGGGAGCTTGCTTCAAACCATACAATAATTTTACCAACTTGCAGACTTTGTCTTCAAGACCTTTGACGACAAATCCATCTGGTTGTTGCATGTAAATCTCTTCGGTTAGCTCCCCATTCAGGAATGCTGTTTTAACATCTATCTGATGTATCACCAACTTATGTATAGTTGTTAGAGCGATTAACATTCTGATGGTGGTCATCCGAGCTACTAGAGCGTACGTTTCAAAGTAGTCTATCCCCTATTTCTGAGAAAATTCCTTGGCTACCAGCCTGGCCTTGAACATGTCAATAGTTCCATCGGCCTTCATCTTCTTCTTGAAGATCCATTTACATCCGATGGGTTTTTCTCCTTTAGGTAGATCTATCAACACCCATGTGTTATTGGAGGTGATAGAGTCAAACTTGTCATTCACTGCCTCCTTCCAGAAGATAGCATCTCTGGTCTTCATCGCCTCATTATAGGTAAGCGGATCTGCTTCCACATGATAGGTGACAAAGTCATCTCCAAAGTCTTTAGGTCTCCTCGCTCGCTTTGCTGACGGCTCTGCGAGTTCTGGTACAAGAGTTGTTTCATCAACAACAGTTTCTTCTTGGACTACTGGCCCATATGAGATTTCAGTCTCAGTTGCACCTACATCATTTTTCGGAATGTCCGAAAGGACAATATTTTTGTCTTTTGCAAACTTGTCTTCAAAGTATTCAGCATCACGAGATTCGATGATATGATTTGACTTAATATCAAGAAATCTCCGAGCATCACTCTTCTCGGCATACCCCAAGAAGATCGCCTTCGTAGTCCTTGTCCCCAGCTTCTGAATCTTCAGATCTGGGAGCTTCACATACGCCAGACATCCCCACACTCGAATGACATTCAAGTTTGGTCTGACTTTGAACCAGAGTTCATGAGGAGTTACGTCCGAAGTTGTATATGGCACTCTATTCAGAATGAAAGTGGCCGTTAATGCAGCTTCTCCCCAGTAGCATTTTGGAAGACCTGCAGTAAGTAGAATTGAGTTCATCATTTATGTCAACGTTCTGTTCTTCCTCTCCGCTACTCCGTTAGATTGAGGAGAATATGGAGCAGTAGTCTCGTTAATGATTCCATGTTCTTTGCAAAAAAATGTGAATTTATGAGACCGATACTCTCCGCCTCGATCACTTCTTAGCCTCTTGAGTTGTTGTCCAGTTTGTCGTTCAGCCTCGGCCCTGAACTCCTTGAACTTCTCGAACGCTTCGTCTTTAGACTTGAGCAAGTAGACGAACGCGTATTTTGAGAAGTCATCGATGAAGGTTATGAAATACTTCATCCCGACTTTTGTAGAGAATTGCTTGAAGTCACAGATATCAGAGTGCACCAACTCCAGAAGATCTGTGCTTCGATTGACCCGATGAAAGGGTTTCCTTGTGATCTTTGTCTGAGCACATACTTCACACTTCTCTACCTTACCCCCACAATTGGAGATAATTCCTAGACTGGACATTTTGTTAATTCTTTTACAATGAACATGTCCTAGTCTATTATGCCACA
The DNA here is from genome assembly GCA_029216955.1 of Iris pallida. NCBI lineage: Eukaryota > Viridiplantae > Streptophyta > Magnoliopsida > Asparagales > Iridaceae > Iris > Iris pallida. The sequence continues at coordinate 1,622,533 of JANAVB010037417.1, forward strand.
ACTCAAGAGAATAATCAGAAAATGTAACTGCATTAATGTCATTAAACTGGTTGACAAGCTGAATTTTAAACATTCCTTCGGTTTGATAAGCCTTCCTGAAGTATGTTCCCTTCTTGGACATCACCATCTGACCAGCATTGATGTCCATCCTCAAGCCTGCGTTGCAGAGCAGGCTCCCAGAGATCAGGTTCTTGGCAATCACCGGAACATGCTTCACACCTTGAAGCGTCAGAGTGTTCCCAGAAGTGAGTTTCAGCTCCACAGTCCCGATCCCCAGAACTTCAGCTTGGGCCTGGTTCGCCATGACAACTATCTCAGATATCGGCTGGTACGTGACGAACCATTCCTTGCCAGAACAGACATGGTAAGTCGTACCAGTGTCTATCCACCAGTCAGAGTCAACCCCCCACAGTTGTGACCTGTGCTATCATAGCAACAATGTTAGAAACCAATGAAACTTTACTAGGCTCACCTTTCTCTGATTGTTTAGGCTTGGATCTGCATTCACTCTTATAGTGGCCTTTCTTGCCACAATTGTAACAAGTCACACGGGACTTAGTCTTCTGTTGCTTGAATGAAGGACCCTTCACTTTTAGATTAGTGAAGTCCTTCTTCTTGGGATGAGAAGCCGCATGCTTCCCCTTGGGATCTCTCGTCTGCATAGATTGGCTTTAGCCAACTGTTTGGACAGAGTGTCCACCTTCTGTTGGGAACACATCTCGTCCTCAACATGGATCTCTTGAAGTAGATCTCCCAAGCTAATGTCTAGCTTCTTTCTGAGCATCCTTGCATAGAAGGTACTCCATCCAGCAGGAAGTTTTGAGACGATCCCTCCAACGACAAACTTGTCGGGAAGGGGCATCTCTTCGTCTTTCAGTTTCTGACGCAGCTTCCAAAATTCCTTCACCTATGGCAACATGGACTTCTCGTCCTCAAAGAGCAATTTGTGATATTTTTCAACCACAAACATCTTGCTCATGTTCCTGTCTTCTTCATACAGTTTTTTCTCAGACTCCCATATGTCTCTGGCAAATTCCTTCTTCGAGTAGAATTCTGCCAGGGAATCCTCCATAGCATTCAGGATGAGAAGCCTGTAGATGCTATTTTTTCTTCTCCATTTGGCCTGGAGTTTGGTAGCCGCATTGATAGTGGCAATAGATCCAGTGTCTGGAACAGAAGGTTCTTCCTCCAACAGAACATGATCAACGTCTTTTAGTTGAAGAGTTAGATAAATCTTTCTCTTCCAGACTTAATAATGCTCTCCATCGAACTTTTCCAACTTGCAGTAGTCCGATTGGACGAGCGAAGCATTAATGTTTTTCATCTACAAGGATCTTGCTTTGAGATTGTTCCCGGGGCTTGATCAAAGATGGAAAAACTGATGCAGTCGAGATCTACGATGGTACAAAAAACCAAATAAACATATTACAATATGGAGGAGGAAAATAGAGAAGAGAAGATCTCTCGTTCTTCCTTGCAAACTTGTTGCAATTGGGACAGAACGAGTTACAATAATCTAGAGAAAGATGAGAAGAAGAAAAATTACTAGGGTGTCAAAACACCGTTGCTCAAAGCAAGATTCGCCCCACACGAATTGCTTCCAGGAACCAGCAAGTTGAAGAACTTGTGGAACGCTCGAAGTCACCTCTGTTCTGACTCCTCGGATGGACTTGCAATGGCGGCAGCAACACCCTCTCTCTCTCTTTTGTAACTTATAAATTTCGTAGTTCCCACAAATGAGGCCAGAAGAGAGTATATATAGAGAGAGGATGGAAACCCTAGCCGCCTCTTCAGTTATGGAAAGATTGAATCAAATCCCAAAAGGATAGCAACGAGATTAATTCAAATTCCACAAAAAGTGGATCTGAATTAATCGCATTGAATCAGTCTTTCCACAACTGATTTGTAATCTGCACAGTCAGCGGAGCCCTCCATGCGGCAGCAGCAGCCTGGCCGCATGACCCACATGGACTGCATGGGCCTTATGAGCCGCATGGCCGCATGGGCCGCATGCGCCAACAAAACGCCACATTACGTCTCATGAGTCCGAGTACGAGTCTGAGTCGCTAAGCCCCTTTGGGGCTTAGCTTCAAATGGAATTAATCCAAGAGAATGACAAAAGCATTAATGCTTAATCCTTGGAGCCTTATTCTTACCTCCTAGTAAAATCACCCACATGGTTCCCTCCTTAGGGTCACCACCCCATGTGCATCTCTCAACAACACAACCAAGTATATATGTTGAGATAACTCATGGTACATTTTCGATGTGGGACTAAACTTTTACAAGGCATGTTGAGAGCAAGCTCTCTCCATGTAAAGAAAGCACCAACAGCATATACAATTTGGGATTCCTACACTCTTTTTTTTTTTTTTTCATTTTAGTGAACCAAACACGACATTTGAAGTTTCCAAAATACAAACTATAGTTGTAAGTCCCCTATGTTCTCAATAAATAAAAATTTAATCAACACTCGTATTAACTCGAATGAACTATTAAAAACGACTAATATGTCATGTTATGCCTTTTTATATCTTGTAGCTTGGATTAATAAAAGAATGAATTGGAAAGAGTATATGACAATCGGAAGAAAAAAGAGAGAAGGAATTTATAAGGGATACAAAGTAACAAGGAAGGGGGAAAAAGATAATTAACAAGGATAGTCGTTGAGTGGACTCACTCTTAGGCTTTCTTTGGTTCGCGGGAAGAAAGAAAGAAAAAATTAATTTTTTATTTAAAAAATTATAATTTTTATCTATTTTTTTTTTTTTTCTGTTTGGTATTTAGAGAGAAAAAGAAATTAGAAAGAAAAGTAACTTTATTACAGTGGAAAAGTGAATCTTTGGTTGCATGGATGAACCATTTTTCTTTCCTATAGAAATTATTTTTCTTTCTCATACTTTTTGACATTCAAATATAGAAATGAATGACTTTCTTTTTTCCAATTTTATGATTCCGTAAATCAAACGAGACCTCAATTGAATATATTTAAGGGACATAACATAAAAACAAAGGTGTTCTTCTTCTGCTAGTAGTTGGGTTGATTGGGCATTGTCATGTGAGTTAAGTAAACATCAGCCTCCCTCCTATTAAAGGCAGGGGGGGTGGAAGAGGGGGGCTCATGTGGGCCTTGAGCCATGAACTCCTTCCTGGTCCTCTCCTTCCCCACCACTCTTTCATTTATTTATCACTCCAGTTGGTTGTCGAGACTTGAGATTGGAGTTGAACTTGGAATGGGCGTGGACACTTTGGAGATGTAGTTGACAATGGAAATTGGAGAGTGGTTTCTTGTCTCTAATACTTAGTCAATGGAAGTTTTAGGAACGGGGTGAGAAGATTTGACTCACATCTTTGCGGGTTCCAACATTAAGGATGATGTCACCTTTGCTTGACCAAGGCTATGGATCATACTTCGGTTCAAAGAAAAAGAAAAAAAACAAAGAATTGATTTTCCTATGGGGAAACCAAAGTAGACCTCTAGGTCTCGTTTGGTTCGCAGAATGGAAGGAAAAAGAAATCAATTTCTTGACATTTTTTTTTCTTTAAAAATTATAATTTTTATTGATTTTCCTTTTCGATGTTTGGAAATGTTAAAAAATTTGGAAAGAAAAACGAATACTTCAATGTGAAAAAGTAATTTCTTGCTTGGATGAATGGAATCACTTTCTTCCTTATTTTTCTTCCATTGGAAATCACTTTACTTTCCTTCTCAATTCATTTGGCACCCAAACATAGAAAAATAATCACTTTCCTTTCCCAACTCGATGACTCCGCGAACCAAACAAGGCCTTAGGGAGTGGTAATTGTGGAAGCGGATATGTTCTTCTCATTATTGTGTGCCAACTCTATCACAAATTCTCAACATGTGACACATGTCTTCAGCTCCTGAAATTATGGATACAAAAAATATGAGTTGTTACATGCCAAAAATAGGTGAAAAAATTGACATAGAATAATAGGAACAACATACCTGCTCCCGATAATTGTGTGACCAAAGAGTGTGATTTGGTTGTTTTAAATTGTATCATTGTGTCTGACTCTCCCTTTGCTTTAAAGATAAGAATGATGCTATGGCTTGGCCAAAGTCAATAAGTAATTAAGTACGTACTCTCATTAAGACATTAAACCATATCATTAACCACTATCACAAGTTTAATATAATAAGCATGTTTATGCTATCAATGGCTTGGGGCTATGGATGGTTTATAAGAAAAAAGTAGGTTCTTGGAAGCTAGATATGGAAGTCATATGTAGATTTGGTTTGTGTAGTTAATGCCACATCTTTCCATACATAATTTGGTAAATGTTACAAATTCTTCATGACAATATTAAGATAAAGAAACTTTAGGAGTAACACGAGGACATTGATTATAGAAAGTTTTGAGTGAAGCCATCTTAAATCAAAAGATCTTAAATCCAAATTGGAAAAGCAATTTAATGTGTTCTTTATTCAAATTATGAATTTAATGGACAAGTTTTGTAGTACGTGTGTTGGATAGTTTACATTGAGGCCTCGTTTGGTTTGTAGAATCTTCGGATTGGAAAAAAAAAATAATTACTTTGCTATATTGGGGTGCCAAAAGAATTGAGGAGGAAAGGAAGGTGATTTCCAATGGAAGAAAAATTAGAGAAAAAGTAAATACATCCATCCAAATAAGGAATCATTTTTTCCACATTGAAGTAATCACTTTTCTTTCCAAATTTTTTTGACATTTTTAAACATCGAAAAAAAATCAATAAAACATAAAAAATTAAAAAAAAAAATGATAAAGAAATCGATTTTCTTTCCATTCTATTCCGCGAACCAAAAACCAAACGAGGCCTGAGTTAGAAATGTCCTCTTGTAAATGCAACATGTATACAACATGAAAGTAGACACGACTACCAATTAAAGGGCTTTATGGCTACCTAAATGGGTTCGCTTTCTTTGGGGGAAAGAAAAGAAATTTAATTTAATTTTTTTGGGGGATTGTACATTTAATATTTTTCGGTATTTGAATGGTCCAATAAATTAGGGAAAAAAAAGGGCTATTTAGTTTTAAGGTATCACATATATAAATTTTTTTCTCTCTATTTTTATCTTTTTTAGAAATTAATTTTTTTCTATTCATTTTTTTTAACATCCAAACAGAAAAATAATTTTTTTTTTCCAATATCATAATCATGCAAAGGCCTCAAAGCAAATCCGAAATATGCCATAGTGTGGACTTACTGTTATAAATTAATGTATGTTGATTCATGAGATGAAAACCAAAAAATAAATTGCGGAAGCGTATCTAAATTCATTGCTAGACTTGATGGATCTTGAAGCGGTTGTCCTTTTGTGGGGTTCGATCTTCCAACCCGCTACGGCCCTTGTCACGCCCCGACTCGCCGAATCGGTCGTCCTCGCCTTGACTCGAGATAAATCGATCCCACGAGCCGGGACGTGATGCCGTGCAAGTCTTTATTGGACTTGCACAAGGCAAGAATGTGCACTTGGGATTTCCTTTGACACGACGCGTTGAAATTAAACAGTGTAGAGAGTTGAAGACATAGCATAGGAAAAAATTTAGCTTTTCATTCATAAACTTGCAAAGTATGTGCAAGGTCATTTGTAATGCCTGTTGTTCGTATTACGTATTTGGAATACGTATACGTATTTTATCTTGTAATTGCATATCTCCTTGGTTTGGCTTGGCTTGTTTACTCTCGGTTTGGGTTGGCTTGGTTCGGCCGGCCCAATGCTTGGTTCATCATGGGCCAAGGGTGGAACACCTTAGCCTATGCTTCTCATTCATTTCCACCCCAACCCCCCCTCTTTATTATCCCCACCAACCTTCTCTCTCCTCCATAATTCTCATTTACTTCTCCTTCCCCCACCATTACTCTTCTCCACCAACCAAGAACACCATAGGCAAGTGCAACTTGCTTCCACAAGAGAACTCCTTTTGATGGTTTTATTAGCTTCTCCTCATGATTCTAAACCACATTAGAACTTGCCATTTTCCATTTTGAGGCTTTAATTGTTGTAGATCTAGAGTTTGTTATTTTCGGATTTTGGTGGTTTTGATCTATCAAACTTCCTTGTTTTCAAGTTTTGATGGTTCCATATTTTAGAGCATCTCATTCTACCCAATTTTGACCTTTGGAAAGTTGGATTCGGACTTGTTTTGACCAAGATATGGACAATTGAAGCTTAGATTCAACTTTAGAGTTCTTGCTGTTCTTGCCATTTGGAGAAGACAGTGAACAGTGAGCTAGCTTTTTAGCTTATGCCGCTGAGCTGTACGCTGCTCTTTAGCGAGCGTACGCTAGCCTTCGTACGCTGCTCTTTAGCGAGCGTACGCTACCCTTCGTACGCTGCTCTTTAGCGAGCGTACGCTACCCTTCGTACGCTGCTCTTTAGTGAGCGTACGCTCACCTTGATACGCTGCCTGTTGGCAGCAGTCTTGAGTGTACGCTAGCTTGAGCGTACGCGTGCCTTGGTACGCTAGCTTAAGCGAGCAAGGCGTACGCTGGCCCCTTTCGTACGCTAGCTCGAGCGAACGCAGTCTTGAGCGTACGCTAGCTTGAGCGTACGCTAGCTTGAGCGTACGTTGACCTGTAGCTTGAGCGTGCCCTTGTGTACGCTGACCCTTGCGTACGCTTCCCATTGGAAGTGTATGGATCCTTTGGTACGCATAGCCTGGCTTGAGCGTAGCCTGATTTCCCTTGATCTTCTATAGCCCTGTATATTGATATTTTATTAGATATTTAACGTCCATTTTATATCCTTACGCCTTTTGTCCTGAACTTGATAATTGCGAATTTAATTGATATGTATGGAATTGATAATTGAGCATGACCTGATAGTGACCCGTAGTGGTGCACTCCTGACATGAGTAACCTGACATGACCTGATAGTGGCCCGTCGTGGCGCACTCCTGACTAGTACACCTGACATGATAAACCTGACTTGTTATATCTTGATAAGCTGTTGCGACGGCTACCTGACATGACATGACCTGTATGAATAACCTGGACATCGTAGGCGATTGTGCTTGTACAAATAATCGAGTCCTGTCTTGCATCATGTCTAGGAGGGGACTCCTGAGTACCACGGTCAAGAGTACCTACTAAAATGGACTAAGGTTAACAACTAGATTAATACATTAGTCATGAAGAGATTTTTCAGCTACAGGCAATCCCGTTACCTGGGCGCGCTTGGGATCTGTAGCCTGCCGTCGAGTAGGGCACATTTCCAGCACACTGTCATGTGTTGCACCCTTCAAACTGCTTAAGGGTACATGCGTTTCCTGGACGATGTACCCACCTGAATTCAACCCTAATCTCTCGACCTGGGTGACCTGGATGGTCTGCAGGGCTTGTGGCTGTGGAATAATCTCACTGCATCTTGTTAGTAATTAGGCTTGTGACAACCCTAGTTAGTTAAAGTATCAAGCCGTAGTTCTTGCTTGGCCGTGAAGTGATTGGATGGAGTCTAACCAGTCTAGTCTTGCCCTGACCCTGTTCCAGACTATTGAATGACCAGAATGCTTGTATTTATTTTACCGATAAATGGTGAGAAACCAAGCTCCGTTCAGACGAAGGGTTACAACCCCGGTCCTTATTTGGTTTACGGGTTGTAACCTGGCTATCTGAATAGTTCCATGGTTATCTCGTCGTATATCATCCTGATATGTTTCCTTTTATTCCAGTCCTTATTTTATTTATATTTATATTCCTGTGCTGATTGCTGGTTTTAGTTCTTAAGTGAAGCCTCCTTTGTGGCACTTGCTCTTTCTGGGGTCTGACCCAGCTGGTTTTGTGTGGCCAGATTTCGGAGCAGCTCCAGAGGATCTACCGACTTCCCAGCAAGATGGTGGCCACTAGACGGAACCCTGACAACGAGTGGGTTATTTTTGGCTCTCTCGCTCTATTGTAAAAATATTCTTTTGAGGCGTTTAGCCGACGAGCACCTGTTTAGCTCGGTTGCACTTACTTACTGTCTGCCTACGGGCTGTAACATGATTAACAAATCCTAGGGTTGATCATGTATGACTGAACTCTTGCTAGTCCTAACATTTTGTAACGACTAGCTTCATGATCAGCTGAATATGTAATATTTGGGACGCCTTATTATTGTATATTTAATGATCATACATCTTGTGACTTTTACTTACTTGCTTGTGAATGAGATACTAGGCTTGTTCATGACCTTAAGAGACTGTTGGCTTGTAGATAAACCCTCATGTATCCTAGACAGCCGTGACCGTATAGCGAGATGGAATCCATTTCAATATACGTAGCTGGCTATGTCTGCCCCCGCTCTCCAGTATTCTGGTTCTGGGGCGTGACATGGTTTAAGTAGTAGCCCATGCAGGTCTTGTAAATCAAGATATGTGAGGGTTTACCGAATAGATGTCTCAATCAGTATTCGTCCTTGATCTCTGCTCGTATCTTCTGAATCCATGGATTCTTGTCCTGATCATATGCTTGTATCGTTGATCTGTCCTGGTCCTTCCTTATTGTTCCCTATGTCGTCTTCTTCAGCGGCATTGTTCGTGGACCTGCCGACCAGCAAGGCGGAGCACCTCCCGCGGACCAGCAGCAACCTGGAGATCAAGCCCAGCATTCCGGAGTAGCCTCCAGAGTCGTGCCTTCTGGCGGAGAGCCACCAGTCCAGCCAGTTCAACCTGTAGAACATGATGACGGCACTTTGGTAGGACTCGTCAGGACCTTGATAGCTTCTCAAGATCATCGTGGAGATGCATTGCAACAGGCAGTGGCGGATGCTTTGACCAGAGGCGGTCATCCAGGGAACAGCACGGCCAACAGCTTCAAGCGCTTGAACCCTCCATTCTTTGACGGTAATGAAGATGCTATTACGGCAGATGCATGGCTTCAGGACACAGAGGTGATTCTAGAAGCAGCCAGGACCCCAGAGAACGAGAAGGTGGCCGTTGTGCGCCTGCAGTTGATAGATCTTGCCCGCAGCTGGTGGGCAGCACCGGACGTTGGATTAGCAGCACCCATTGCTTGGGCAGTATTCAGAGAGAGATTCTAGACCAAGTATTTCGATGCCGTGGCTCGGTATGATCTGCAGACGAGGTTTACCAATCTGAAGCAAGGAGGCAGAACGGTCGATGGATATGCGGCCGAGTTTTCCAGACTCAGTCGGTTTGCTCCCACCTTGGTGGCAACCGAGTATGATAGAGCCCAGCGGTTCCAGCAGGGACTTCACCTGGAGATCTTGTTGGCAGTCGAGCAGTTTGAGCATCAGACTTTTGATGCAGTCTTAAGAGCAGCCCGGAGGCATGAGTATACCTCCCAGAGGATTGTGGATAGGGTCGGAGGTCGGAAGAGATCTCACGGCCAGATGAATCAGTCTTCAGCACCGGCCCCTGCAGCTAGGGCTTTGACTATTGGAGCTCCGAGGCGAGCGGCCTCAGTAACGTCGGTTCAGCATTCAACTCCGACGCACCCTCAGCAGCAGCAGAAGCAGAAGCAGTCTTCCGCAGTGGGATGTTCTTATTATGGGAAGCCAGGCCATGTGGTGGCAGAATATCGCAGGGCACAGGGATTGTGTCTGGCTTGTGGAGCACCAGACCACAGGGTTGGATCCTGCCCGAACAGGGGTGGTTCATCCTCGTCCAACCTTTCTAGTTCTTCGGTGAGAGGACCAGCACCAGTCCAGCAGCAGCAGCAGTATCCATTGCCGAGGCCCTTGCCGCCTCAGTCCCAGGTATTCCAGCAGCAGAACCCCCAGCAGTATGCTCAAGCCCAGGCCTTGAGTCAGAGTAGGCAGCGAGGGTTTCAGCAGAGGGGACCAGCACCCCGAGGGCACGGTCAGGCTATGGTGATGACCGTGGAGGAAGAGTTGGCACCAGGTGAGGTAGTGGCAGGTACTATTCTCGTCAACTCCTTTCCAGCTTCAGCTTTATTTGATTCTGGTGCATCGCATTCTTTTATGTCTGCACGATTCACGACACGGGTAGGATTGGAGCCCGAGTCATTATCAGTAAGGCTCAATATACTTACTGGTAACGGACTTGTGGGAGTAAATAGAGTGTTTTCCTCGTGTCAGATCGTAGTTAGCGGTAGAGAATTCCCCGCTAGGTTGATAGAATTCCCGATGGCCGATTATGATGTGGTCCTAGGGATGGATTGGTTGAGGAACCAGTATGCTAGAATAGACTGCCACCTTGGCAGGGTTGTTTTTAGCATTCCAGGCGAGCCGGAGTTTTCTTTCTCTCGAGGCGAGGTTGAGTCATCTCCTCCGATATTGCGGATGGCAGTAGCAGCAGTTCAGTTGCCCAGGATAGTCGAGGAGTTTCCAGATGTTTTTCCAGAAGAGCTTCCAGGTATGCCTCCGGAGCGGGAGATCGAGTTCACTATAGACTTGATTCCCGGGACAGCCCCAGTGTCAGAGAGAGTCTACAGGATGGCGCCATCAGAATTGGAGATCTTGTACAAGATGATTGAAGAACTCAGAACCAAGGGATTCATTCGTGCTAGTGGATCGCCTTGGGGAGCTCCGATGCTTCTTGTGAAAAAGAAGGATGGTACGTCCAGGTTATGTGTTGATTATCGTACCTTGAACTCAGTGACAATCAAGAACAGATACCCTCTTCCGAGGATAGATGACTTGTTTGATCAACTCAAGGGGGCTTCAGTATTCTCGAAGATTGATTTGCGCTCAGGTTATCATCAGATCAGAGTCAGAGAGAAGGACACCCCGAAGACAGCTTTTAGATCGAGATATGGGCATTAGGAGTTCCTTGTTATGCCTTTTGGAGCAACCAATGCGCCGGCAGTATTCATGGACCTCATGAATCGCATCTTCATGCCTTACTTGGATCAGTTTGTGATCATGTTCTTGGATGACATCCTGGTTTACAGCAAGAGTGAGGCAGAGCATGAGCAGCATCTCCGTATAGTTCTTCAGATCCTCAGAGAGCACCAGTTATATGCCAAGTTCAGTAAATGCGAGTTCTGGCTCGATCGTATTTCGTACTTGGGTCATATCATCACTCGAGGAGGAGTAGAAGTGGATCCCCAGAAGATTGTAGCTACTGAGTCATGGCCAGTGCCCAGCATAGTTGCAGAGGTTCATAGTTTTCTTGGATTGGCCGGCTACTACCGGCGGTTTGTTTCGGATTTTGCTCGAATTTCAGCGCCATTGACCCAGTTGACCCGCAAGGATGTGCAGTTTGCTTGGACAACAGAGTGTCAGAGTTCTTTTGAGCAGTTGAAGCGAGGATTGATAACAGCTCCTATTCTCACGCTTTCAGATGGAACCGGAGGATTTTCAGTGTATTATGATGCTTCAGGCAGAGGTTTAGGATGTGTTCTGATGCAGCATGGAAAGGTAATAGCTTATGCGTCACGACAACTTCGTGATCATGAGAGGAGTTACCCAACCCATGACTTGGAGCTGGCAGCAGTAGTATTTGCACTTAAGTTGTGGAGGCACTACTTGTACGGAGATAGGGTAGAGATTTTCACCGACCACAAGAGCCTGAAGTATGTTTTCACCCAGAAGGATCTTAACATGCGTCAGAGGAGGTGGCTGGAGCTTCTTGTGGATTATGATGTCAGCTTGCAGTATCATCCTGGGAAGGCCAATGTCGTAGCAGATGCATTGAGCAGGAGAGCCGGAGCTTATTTCCTAACAGCACAACCAGAGCTGTTAGCAGATCTTCAGAAGATGGGTATTGAAGTTATTCTCCCTTCCAGTGTGGCGTTGATGGCCAGTATGCGAGTTCAGTCCACTATAGTCGAGAGGATCCGGATGGCGCAGTCAGCAGATTCCAAGCTTCAGCGACTCAGAACAGAGTATGAAGCAGGACGAAGACCAGAGTTATGTATTCATGAGGATGGTACACTCAGGCATGGTAAGCGTCTTTGTGTACCCAGTGGAGATATCAGACAGAAGATCATGTCAGAGGCGCACAGTTCTCAGTATTCCATCCATCTTGGCAGTACGAAGATGTACCGTAATATCCGTCAGCACTTCTGGTGGAATGGCATGAAGCGGGAGATAGCTCGGTTTGTCTCTCGGTGTTTGGTTTGTCAACAAGTTAAAGCTGAACATCAGAGACCGGCTGGACTTCTTCAGCCCTTGCCGATTCCAGAATGGAAATGGGAGCATATAACCATGGATTTCGTGACTGGATTACCTAGATCCTCAGCTGGTAGAGATGCTATTTGGGTCATTATGGACAGGCTTACGAAGGTGGCTCACTTTCTTCCATTCAGAGTTGGTCAGTCGACGGCTCAGTTAGCAGAGCTGTACCTCAGGCAGATTGTCAGATTACACGGTGTGCCAGTCAGTATCACCTCGGACTGAGATTCAAGATTTACGTCACACTTTTGGCGTAGCTTGCAAGAGAGTTTGGGAACTCATCTCCAGTTCAGTTCAGCATATCACCCGCAAACAGATGGCCAGTCGGAGCGCATGATCCAGACTCTTGAAGACATGTTGCGGTCTTACACACTTGACTTCGATGGTTCATGGGAAGATCATTTGCACCTGGTGGAATTCTCATACAACAATAGTTTCCAGGCCAGTATCCAGATGGCATCGTTCGAGGCACTGTATGGCAGGAAGTGCAGATCCCCGTTAGCTTGGGATGATGTTGGAGAGAGGCAGATGCTTGGTCCAGAAATGATTGCCCAGACAGTTGAGGTGGTCAGGAGAGTCAGAGATCACCTTCGAGTTGCCCAAGATCGCCAGCGCCATTGGGCCGATTCTCATCGGCGCCCTCTCGAGTTTTTGGTCGGCGATCATGTATTCCTGAGGATTTCGCCTAACCGTGACGTCATTCGTTTCGGCGTACGGAACAAGCTTAGTCCTAGGTATATAGGACCGTTTGACATTCTGGAGCGAGTAGGAGATGTATCCTATCGTCTCGCTCTTCCGCCGTCGCTAAGCGAGGTGCATGACGTGTTCCATGTATCCCAATTACGATGGTACATCCCGGACCCGAGCCACATCCTGGATCATTCGGAATTGGTTGTTGGTACCAACCTTTCGTATGAGGAGAGGCCCGTGTCTATATTGGATCGAAGAGAGAAGATCCTCAAGAACAAGACTATCAAGTTAGTCCGAGTTGCTTGGGGTCATCACTCTTTGAGGGAGTCAACGTGGGAGCGTGAGGATGATATTCGATCACAATATCCCGACTTGTTTGACTCGTGAGGTATAATGTCTTTCTTATGCCTCATGCCATCAATTCCTTGCTTGCATGATTGATTGATTGCCTGGTATAATTGCCTGTGAATAGTGTAGCTTGTTCTTGTCCCTCTAGCCTCTTAATTAAATTCCGAGGACGGAATTCTTTTAAGGTAGGTAGAGTTGTAATACCTGTTGTTCGTATTACGTATTTGGAATACGTATACGTATTTTATCTTGTAATTGCATATCTCCTTGGTTTGGCTTGGCTTGTTTACTCTCGGTTTGGGTTGGCTTGGTTCGGTGGCCCAATGCTTGGTTCATCATGGGCCAAGGGTGGAACACCTTAGCCTATGCTTCTCCTTCATTTCCACCACAACCCCCCTCTTTATTATCCCCACCAACCTTCTCTCTCATCCATAATTCTTATTTACTTCTCCTTCCTCCACCATTACTCTTCTCCACCAACCAAGAACACCATAGGCAAGTGCAACTTGCTTTCACAAGAGAAATCCTTTTGATGGTTTTATTAGCTTCTCCTCATGATTCTAAACCACATTAGAACTTGCCATTTTCCATTTTGAGGCTTTAATTGTTGTAGATCTAGAGTTTGCTATTTTCAGATTTTGGTGGTTTTGATCTATCAAACTTCCTTGTTTTCAAGTTTTAATGGTTCCATGTTTTAGAGCATCTCATTCTACCCAATTTTAACCTTTGGAAAGTTGGATTCGGACTTGTTTTGACCAAGATATGGACAATTGAAGCTTAGATTCAACTTTAGAGTTCTTGCTGTTCTTGCCATTTGGAGAAGACAGTGAATAGTGAGCTAGCTTTTTAGCTTATGCTGCTGAGCTATACGCTGCTCTTTAGCGAGCGTACGTTAGCCTTCGTACGCTGCTCTTTAGCGAGCGTACGCTAGCCTTCGTACGCTGCTCTTTAGCGAGCGTACGCTAGCCTTCGTACGCTGCTCTTTAGTGAGCATACGCTCACCTTGATACGCTGCCTGTTAGCAGCAGTCTTGAGTGTATGCTAGCTTGAGCGTACGCATGCCTTGGTACGCTAGCTTAAGCGAGCAAGGCGTACGCTGGCCCCTTTCGTACGCTAGCTCGAGCGAACGCAGTCTTGAGCGTACGCTAGCTTGAGCATACGTTGACCTGTAGCTTGAGCGTGCCCTTGTGTATGCTGACCCTTGCGTACGCTTCCTATTGGAAGTGTATGGATCCTTTAGTACGCATAGCCTGGCTTGAGCGTAGCCTAATTTCCCTTGATCTTCTATAGCCCTGTATATTGATATTTTATTAGATATTTAACGTCCATTTTATATCCTTACGCCTTTTGTCCTGAACTTGATAATTACGAATTTACTTGATATGTTTGGAATTGATAATTGAGCATGACCTGATAGTGACCCGTATTGGTGCACTCCTGACATGAGTAACCTGACATGACCTGATAGTGGCCCGTCGTGGCGCACTCCTGACTAGTACACCTGACATGATAAACCTGACATGTTATATCTTGATAAGCTGTTGCGACGGCTACCTGACATGACATGACCTGTATGAATAACCTGGACATCGTGGGCGATTGTGCTTGTACAAATAATCCAGTCCTGTCTTGCATCATGTCTAGGAGGGGACTCCTGAGTACCATGGTCAGGAGTACCTACTAAAATGGACTAAGGTTAACAACTAGATTAATACATTAGTCATGAAGAGATTTTCCAGCTATAGGTAATCCCGTTACCTGGGCGCGCTTGGGATCTGTAGCCTGCCGTCGAGTAGGGCACATTTCCAGCACACTGTCATGTGTTGCACCCTTCAAACTGCTTAAGGGTACATGCGTTTCCTGGACGATGTACCTACCTGAATTCAACCCTAATCTCTCGACCTGGATGACCTGGATGGTCTGCAGGGCTTGTGGCTGTGGAATAATCTCACTGCATCTTGTTAGTAATTAGGCTTGTGACAACCCTAGTTAGTTAAAGTATCAAGCCGTAGTTCTTGCTTGGCCGTGAAGTGATTGGATGGAGTCTAACCAGTCTAGTCTTGCCCTGACCCTGTTCCAGACTATTGAATGACCAGAATGCTTGTATTTATTTTACCGATAAATGGTGAGAAACCAAGCTCCGTTCAGACGAAGGGTTACAACCCCGGTCCTTGTTTGGTTTACGGGTTGTAACCTGGCTATCTGAATAGTTCCATGGTTATCTCGTCGTATATCATCCTGATATGTTTCCTTTTATTCCAGTCCTTATTTTATTTATATTTATATTCCTGTGCTGATTGCTGGTTTTAGTTCTTAAGTGAAGCCTCCTTTGTGGCACTTGCTCTTTCTGGGGTCTGACCCAGCTGGTTTTGTGTGGCCAGATTTCGGAGCAGCTCTAGAGGATCTACCGACTTCCCAGCCAGATGGTGGCCACTAGACGGAACCCTGGCAACGAGTGGGTTATTTTTGGCTCTCCCGCTCTATTGTAAAAATATTCTTTTGAGGCGTTTAGCCGACGAGCACCTATTTAGCTCGGTTGCACTTACTTACTGTCTGCCTACGGGCTGTAACATGATTAACAAATCCTAGGGTTGATCATGTATGACTGAACTCTTGCTAGTCCTAACATTTTGTAACGACTAGCTTCATGATCAGCTGAATATGTAATATTTGGGACGCCTTATTATTGTATATTTAATGATCATACATCTTGTGACTTTTAATTACTTGCTTGTGATTGAGACACTAGGCTTGTTCATGACCTTAAGAGACTGTTGGCTTGTAGATAAACCCTCATGTATCCTAGACAGCCGTGACCGTATAGCGAGATGGAATCCATTTCAATATACGTAGCTGGCTATGTCTGCCCCCGCTCTCCAGTATTCTGGTTCTGGGGCGTGACATCATTTTTACATTACATATGCCGTTGCGGCTACATCTTGAAACACAAAAGAAAAACTCTCGACAAGCTTGCCGTGAAACAATCCTCGGCGTTCCATACATTCATGCCCCTTTATACATTTGAACAAAAGCCTTCGATCTGAATTGGGCTTCAAAATACTTCAAAATAGGAGAGCTTCGAGCCTCCTCCCGTTCTTCAGCTTCAGTTTAGTCTCGAGCTCCAGCAGCGCGCTCGTTACATGGAGAGTTAGGGGTTAGCACACTTGCTAGTGGATGGGACGAACCCACTCGTCTAAACCGACACTGCTTATTAAGGATTTTAGCATACGAAGTGATCTTTCTATTTAGAACTATATGATTTGCAGTACATATCGAAGGCACATTTTTAAACGATACAACATAACTGTAGAAGCATGGAAAATATTGCTTTTAGTCCCACATCGAAAAAGAGAAGAAGAAAGGGCTCACTCCATTCTATAAATAGAGCCCCCTTTCCTCCTTTGAAAAGGGCACAAACTTCTCTTCCCTCCTTCCAACTTGGACTCTTCCTACTACGCACATTCGGGTGCTAAGTCGAAGAAGTCTAGGGCAGCGCGGGCTCATCGAGCTCAGTCAGCTGTCCCAACCTCTGACCATCAGAGCGTCCCGCTAACTGTTAAAGCGGGCTTCTGATGGAAAGTTATAAACATGATACCTACGCACTCGTGTGCTCGAGATACCCGAGCCCACAAAACGAGTACAAAGGTTGACCGAGATGTCCTTGACTTGCGAGATATGATCCTTCACAAGCGCAAGGAAAGAAGGGGATTCTCTATGCCGCTCGAATTCAACATGGAGCCTCATGCGGCTCAAAATCCAGAAAGCTTCATACGGCCCAAAAGCAGCAGGGGGCCTTAGGCAGCCCAAAATCAACATGAAAGCCCGTGTGGCTCAGCCAGAAGGAGCCTCATGCGGCTCAGAAACTCATGCGGACCGAGAGTCTTCTGGAGCCTCATGCGGCTCGGATAAGCTCTATGCGGCTACGACGCTTCATACGGTCCGGTCATGACGACTCTTCATGCGGCTCGAGTATGAAGACTCTCATGCAGCTCGAGTATGGAGACGATCATGCGGCTCGGTCGTGACGACTCTTCATGCGGCTCGGTCATGACGACGCTCACGCGGCTCGAGTATGAAGACTCTCATGCGGCTCGGTCATGACGACGCTAATGCGGCTCGAGTATGAAGACTCTCATGCGGCTCGGTCAGGACGACTCTCATACGGTTCGGGTATGGAGACTCTCATGCGGTTCGGGCACGACGACTCTCATGCGGTTCGAGTGTGATGACTTTCATGCGGCTCATGAGCACAACAGTTGGGACACGTGGCTGGACACGTATCAAAAGCCGATCATATCTCAATAATTCAGATCTACTGTAATCAAAGATTGGGTCAAATCTCAATAATCTGGGGACACGTGGCAGGAGAATGAATTAAACTTATTCATTCAGATTCACAGACCTCAGCAGATCATCATAAGGGAGATTTATTCCAATCAGCATTAATTGCTGAGAGGATTTGGCATAATCTACATTAATGGCCCAGATTCATTACACTCAAAACTAATGGCCCAGATTGATCAATCAACAGGCCGCCGCCACTTTAAGGGACAATCATTGTAAACCCTAATGATAGCATTCCCTTCTTATAAATAGTAAGGTGCCATTCCCTTGCAAAGAGGATGCTTTTTCGAGATCAGAGAGCACCAGAATATTTGGAGAGAAAAAAAGCAGAGAGAGAGCAAAGAGAGCATTTCTTCAACGCCAAGCAATCTTCTGGAGTCAAGGCTGCATACCGATCGTCCAAGGAGTAAGGCAGAGCTGCCGTACCTTTCCCGAGCCTCTATCGTCACCCCCAGAATCTAAAATAAACAATTGTACTTAGACTGCTGTACCTAGGTTTTCGTCCCTAGGCTTTCTTTGTACAAGCGAGTTTGTAACGTGAAGTAAAAGTCCAGTCCTCTGATAATTGTTCTGCTCTTTTATATTTCATGGCAAACACGATGGCGACTCTGCTGGGGACCAACTTCTCCACGGCTGAGGAGTTAGTGATGCAATCGGATGCAGCCAAACTTGGCTCCACGCAACAGAAGATAGTCGTCCGCTTCGACCAACAGGCGTTTGAAGAAATGCCCTCTGAAGAAAGTGCTGGCCCTGTCCAGAAGCGAACCCGCACAAAGAAAGCTCGCTGCGAGTGGAGGCCAAAATCATTTGCTCCTCCACAAGCTCTGGACGGGATACTCTCTGCTACCCAAGACGGCAAAGGCGACTCTCATATGGCTCCACTTCGAGCCGTAGAGCACTCTGCTGTCCCCAAGTTCGGCAGAGGAAAGCACTGCGATGCTGGACTTGCAGGGGCAAAGAGCGACTCTATGCGCCCCAAGAAGAAGCCGGACACTCCTGTGGCCAAATCTACCAACCCCATGCAGGAGGCTCATGCGGGTGAATCTACCAGCCGCATGAAGAAAGTCTATGCGGCCAGATCATCCAGTCGCATGAAGAAAACTCATGCGGCTGAGACTCCCAGCCGCATGAAGAACGCCTATGCGGCTACATCTGCCAGCCGTATGACACCCACTCCGCGTGGCTCTGTCTTCGACCGCCTGTCTTATGGTCCTGATCTCTTATGCTCCCAAGAAGAAATGTCTGACTCTCTCCAGCATCACCTAGACTCTTCCTACTATGTGCCTTTACGCACTAGAGCGAAGAAGTCTAGGGCAGCGCGAGCTTGGCACGCTCGGTCCGCTGATCCTGTCTCTGATCATCTGAGCGTCCCGCATACCGTTATGCGGGCCTCAGATGGGAAGTTGTATAGAACTACTCGAGTCCAGCCCCCGGCGGCAATCGGACAGAGAGGTTCGCAAAAGTCTCCTAAAATCCAGGAAGCAAACATGGTCGATCCAGACCCATCTGACTTGCGTGAGGCCATCCTCCACAAATGCAAAGAAAGAAAAAAATGCATCGGGGTGTAAAGAGTCCTCCCACGGACGCCACTGCACCCAAGTCATCGTCAACTGCTGTTGCAATAACGCGACGGTACGAGAAGACTGGCAGTCCGTCTTTTAAAGACTGAAATAACCATCTTCAGAAGACGAGGCACTTTCCGTCGTCTCCTGCAACTCTGCTCAGAAAGTCCCCGCCGATGGGAGAGGGAAGAAGACAAATGTTCCCAGCCCGAGGATTTTAACTACTCTGACCAAGAAACTGTCGTCTAAGCGGGTGCCCACCACCGGAGTTTTCCAAGGCACCCGTTCTAAAATGAAATCTGCTACAGTAGGTGATTCGTCCTCCACACCACTGGGGGTTGCTGGGACTAGGGGTAGCACTCCTCCGAACCTCTACGACAATCCGATATTCCAAGAAGACGAGTCAGGGGAAGCAACTCTCCCATCATATGCAGCAAACCCCGACGTCCCCGAGGACGTCCACAACTTCCAAGACGAGGCGAACTCGAAAACTGGGGGTACCGCTCCTTCCGAATCCGAACCCGAGGAGAACATGCCCACATACCCCGACGACTTCTCACTACATGGGTATGATTCGGAGGGCGCTTCCTCCACCACTCCGTCCATCTCTCCTCATGTGAAGACGGTATTCATGACAGACAGCAGCCAAGCTGGTTCTAGCGATCGCCAACGCATCAACACTCTCAAAGCCGTATTACTTGCCTTGGTCAAGTCTGTGGACGAGATCAAAGTGGCCCTTCCAACTCTGCAAGGGACACCTGGCCAAACTAGTACGGGTCCTGCGGTCAATGCGGACTCAAACTCGGCGGCACCGAACCCGGGCAACAATCCTCCTGAAACAACGGCCCCCACCGCCGTGGACGAAGCCCGCAAAGCGAGAAGAGAGGTCCAGGAGCTCCGAGCCATGTACCACGCTCGAAAAAATTTTCAAGACCTCAGAATACGGCAACCATACCCTGCTGCCTGGAGGGATGTTCCATTCCCACCAAGATATAAGCCATTGAATATCAATCCTTATGATGGCAAGACCTCAGAAAGTCGGTACATCACTTACTTCGAGGTCACCACCGACCATCTGCCCCATGACGATGCCATTCTCACACGATTATTCATCGGGGCATTGGAAGGGGTCGCCTTCGACTGGTACCGCAATCTGCCGGACAACTACATCAACTCCTTCGCCGGCTTCAAGCGCATGTTCTTGGAGAGATTCTACGAAGTAGGGCAGGACATCACAATGTCCACCCTCATGGACGTCGTCCAAGGAGAGAAGGAGCTGAGAAGGAACTACAACGAGCGGTTTCGCCAAACCGCAATGAAATTACCATCTGGAAATCTGGATTCCTCCTTGATTGAAATTTGCCAAAAGAGATTGCTCCCAACAATCAGTCTCTGGATGGGCGAAAGTCAATTCAAGGACTGGAAGACGTTCATCATCAGTGCCACAAGCGCCGAAGAACGATTGAAGAAGGCTCGCCAATTGGGATTGCACATCTCGGATGGAGAGAACAAGGGCAAGCGTCCTAACACCAACAACGACAATGGGGGTAGCCCCTCCAACAATCGGGACAGCAGGGGTAAACAGGCTATGGTGGCCGATACTGCACAGAAACTTGAGCCAAAGCCGGCAGACAAACAATGGCCGCAAATCATTTACTCATTCGAAGACGGTCACGTCAAGCCCATCGTGGACATGCTCATACAAGGAGACAGAATTCAGCTTCCTCCACTAAGACGGGAACCTCGGCCGGCAGACATGAAGAACCCAAAGTACTGCCATTACCACCGCTACGTCCACCATGCCACACACGACTGTTAGCAACTAAAACGGTACATCCAAAACCTCATCGATTCGAATGCTCTGGCTATCGATTTCGAAGAGGTAACCATGGTAGCCAACATGGTATCGATACAATTCGGCAGCTTCCTTCCGACGAAAACTCAAGACGGGGTGGTCCCCATCCCTCTGGCGACAATGGAGATTGCTAATCTTCCACCTCCCCGAGATCAGGCTGCTGGTCTAGTGCCTCTCACCACATCACGAGGAGAGGTCATGTGGGTCCATCCAGACTTGGTATCAGAAGTGACTCAGCCCACACCATCATCTATTTTCAAGAAAAAGAGTAGAAAAGTCAGGTCCTGTCGCACAGTCTCGGCAGATATCGAAGAAGCTACAGCCGTAGTCACGTGGTCTGGGGCACAATCCCAACCTGTGGCTGACAATCCGGCTGAAGATCATCAGTCCGCTACAACTGATGCTCCGGGACCGGCTCAGCCTCTAACGACCGACAAGCCTAGGCCGAGGGAGACTCGCTTTGACGAATCCCTCCGAAAAGAGGCATCACAAGGGCTGGAGAAGCCCTACAACTTCGACATCTTAGCGTAATTGGCCAACACGCCGACCAAGTTGTCATTATACGAGCTTCTGAGACTCTCCAAGGATGTTCGTGCGGCGTTGAGCGATGCACTCCAAAATGTCGACGCATATCTGGCACAAGTCAACCTCACGGGAGAAAACCCGCCTGCAGATCTCCAAGACAGCGCCTGCACGGGAGCGATGCCCAACATTGTCTTCACTCCGCAGGACATGCTCATCAAAACCAACCTGCATGATCGCCCGCTATACTACACTAGATACATCAGTGACGTAAAGGTGGATCGGATGCACATTGATCCTGGCTCTTCCATAAGCATTATCCCGAAGGGTCTGCTATATCATCTCCGAATCCTAATGCATCGCCTGACGCCTACAAGCACCGCCATCAGCGGTTTCAATTCGTGCAGGAGCTACCCAATTGGAAAGATTCGTCTGAAGTGTCAAATTGGCGATCTCCAATCAGAAGTCACCTGCTACGTCATAGATGCAGACACTTCTTACAACATCCTCTTGGGGCGCCCGTGGATACACGATTATATGATCGTGCCTTCCACGCTACACCAATGCTTCAAATATGTCGACAAGCACGGCTTCGTAAGGACGGAATTTGCTGATATCGATCCCTTCAAAGGGGTCGAATCCTACTACTCAGACTCCTGTCTGTACGAACAGTCGAAGAAGCATCTTGATTAAGGAGATGTGCAAGCTCGTACCGAGGTAGCCACAGGATCAGAAGAACCTCTGACGATCCATCTCCAAGCTCGCAAACCTGGAAAGTCCGCACCCCTTACAGCCACTCTACGTAAGGACGCAATCAGCCTCTCAGCACAAGAAGAGCAGATGATAATCTGGCTGCCAAGGTCTGGCCAAATGCCAAGACCCTCAACGGAGCCACTGACAATCAGGCTGCCGAGAGCCGGACAGCCGCAGATGGAGAAGCTCAATCCCTCCGACAAGCCAATGACGATACGCTTTCCCAAGAAGGGTCGTCACCCCGATGCAAGGTCTGGAACTTATAGCGAACCAACTACTCCTCACCCAGCATCGAGTACCAAGCTGGGGGTCGCTAGTCTGCCAACAACTCTACGCTCTGCTCCATCAGCTGAACCTCTGACGATCAAGCTGCCCAGATCGTCCTCTCAGTCTTCATTTACGCAGGAGGTAGCCGAAGAGGAACCGGAGTTAGCCAAGTATGTGGCTGCCCACACTGATGTTCCCTTCGCAGATGATGTAATCCCCCTAGAAAAGATACCTTACTTCATCAATAAAGGGCTATCTTTGAACTACCTCGAGCTTAATAAGCTTTGTACAATGTATGCTATGGAACACGGTATAGGCACTCACCTACACACACAGGTGACAAATATGTACACTGCGATCCAGCTTACTCCAGTAGAAGACGCTTACCGCATAATCGATGGAGGGGACCATCCAATCATCTTCGGCCGGAAGGACGATCCGCATCCCTTCACCATAGAAGAAGTCGACCTTGGATCGGATGCCGGAAGACTGCCTCTGTATCTTTATAGCCCCAAATCCAAATATCTCATACAGAAACAGAGGTACGATCTGGAGACGACACCAGGCTTGAACTTCGGTACTGGACGGTGATTACCTTTGAAGCCACCAGTCCCGGCCGGCAAACCACGGGACTACTATAGCAAGACTCGATGTGGAGTAGGGTATGTAACACCCACGACGGCCCCTGAAAGTTCAGATGAAGAATGTGACTGGCATTCACGTTCAACCGGGTCACCAACTTTCGACTCAGATACCAGCATTGGAGATATATTCAGACAAGTCTTGTCAGTCAATATGGCATTCGCCGACGCTTATGAAGAAGACGAAGACATCCCTAAAATCTTCGAGCTAGAGCCGTGGGCCCAACAGTTGGATGCACAATGGGAAAAGCGGTTCGAACTGAGAGAACCTCCTACTGAAGATGAGGTTATGCAGGTCGACCTCGGTAGCGAATCTTCTCCAAAACCAATCTTCGTCAGTAAAAGCCTAACAGACGAAGAGCGAGAATCGCTGCTGAAAATTGTCAAAGAATACATTGATGTGTTCGCTTGGAGCTATGAAGACATGCCAGGGTTAAATCCCGATATTGCTCTTCACAAGCTCAACATTCGGCCAGATGCAAAGCCAGTCAAGCAACAACAGCGATGCTTTCGCCCGGGCATCATGGATGCGATCGAAGCCGAAGTCAACAAACTGATAGCCAGCGGCTTCATTCGTGAGGAGCAACATCCTGACTGGGTCGCCAACATAGTACCCGTCCTCAAGAAGACTGAGAAGATTCAAATCTGCATCGACTTCCGCAATCTGAATGAGGCATGCCCCAAAGATGAATTCCCCCTCCCTATCACAGACATCATGATTGACAACACCTGTGGCTTCGAACGTATGTCATTCATGGATGGTTTCTCGGGGTATAACCAAATTAAGATGTCTCCTGACGACGAAAAGCATACATCATTTCGAACACCGATTGGCACATACTGTTACACAGTCATGCCTTTCGGTTTGAAGAATGCCGGTGCCACATATCAAAGAGCCATGAGCATCATCTTCAGAGACCACTTACGCAAGACGGTAGAGTGCTATATTGATGACATTGTCGTCAAGAGTCGCTGTAAGGGAGACCATCTGCAGGATCTGAGGACGGTATTCGACCTGATACGAGCACACAATTTGAAAATGAACCCCACAAAATTCTTCTTGGGCGTATCCAGCGGGAAGTTCTTGGGCTTCATCATCACCGTCCAGGGTATCCATGTAGGCCCTGAGAAGACAAAGGCAATCATGGAGATAGGTCCCCCGAGAAATCTCCGCGAACTCAGAGGCCTTCAAGGGAGGCTAGCTTACATCAGGAGGTTCATTTCTAACCTCTCCGGGCGATGTCGACCATTCACCCACCTCATGAAGAAAGACGTCTCATTCGTATAGGACGAAGAGTGTCAGCGGGCCTTCGACAGCATCAAAGAATATTTGTCGAACCCTCCAGTCCTGGTGGCCCCGGTTGTTGGAAAACCATTCCTGCTCTACGTACGAGCAATGGAGCATTCCCTCGGAGCCCTGCTGGCACAAAACAACGATGCAGGCCATGAGCAAGCCATATATTACCTCAGTCGAATGATGATTGGGCCAGAGCACCGATACACCGCTGTAGAGAAGGAATGTCTTGCCCTGGTATTTGCCATCCAGAAGACGCGACACTATGTCACTGGACAAACAATACATGTGATCTCACGAGTCAACCCTCTCAGGGTCCTCATGACTAAACCAGGGGCACTCTGTCACGCCCCAGAACCAGAATACTGGAGAGCGGAGGCAGACATAGCCAGCTACGTATAACGGAATAGAATCCACACCGCTATACGGTCACGGCTGTCTAGGTATGTGAGGGTTTCACTACAATCCATCAGTCTCTTACGGTCATAAAATAGCCTATTGTCTCAATCTCAGCCAACTAATAATAGTTACAAGATGTTAGACCACCAAATACACAATAGTAAGGCGTCCCATACATTATATATTCGGAATGATCATGAAGCGAGTCGTTACAAAATATGAGGACTAGCAAGAGTTCAGTCATACATGATCAACCCCCGGGGCTTGTCAATCATGTCACAGCCCGTAGGCAGACAGTAAGTAAGTACAATCGAGCTAACACTTGCTCGTCGGCTAAACGCCTTAAAAGAATAATTTACAATATTACAGTGGAAGAACAAAAGAAACCCACTCGATGCCCTGGTTACGCCTGGTGACCACCATCGGTCTGGAAAGCAGGGAGATCCTTTGGTGCTGCTCCGGTATCTGGCCATACAAAACCAGCTGGGTCAGACCCCAGAAAGAGCAAGTGCCACAAAGGAGGCTTCACTTAAGAACTAAAACCAACAAATTATTAGCATTCAATATGTAAGAAGACAACAATAAATAACACAGATTGCGGTTTGTGCACTACCAATGCACTTGCCCCAATCAGAGAAAATAATTAAGAGAAGCATCATTGACATACGATAACTGGAGAATCATGCTAAAATAAAACATAGCTGGACAATATATGAAGAGAAAACGAAGGTACTATTCCGGAAGCCAGGTTACAATCCTTAAACCAAACAAGGACCGAGATTGTAACCCTTCGCCTGAACAGAACTTAGTCTCTGATCATTTATTGCTAAAGGTGCCAATCATTAAGGTGAAAAGGAGAGAGAGTACAATGATAAAAGTGACAATGAAAAGTACAATATGCTAGAGTGACAATAGAGTACAATTGTTATAGTAACAATCTTGAGTGACCATCATTCAATCATTCTGGTACAATCTTGCAATCAATCAATTCTAGACAATACTATACTGGACTAGACTCCATCCAATCAATCACGGCCAATCATTGCCTACGGCTTTCTACATTAACTAACTAGGGTTATCATAATCCTAGTTACTAGCAAGATGCAATGAGATGCTCCAAGTAGCCACAGGCCCTGCAACTATCCAGGTTATCCAGACAATCATTATAGTGACAATTTAGAGAGTACAATGCATTAGAGTGACAATAGAGTTCAATCATTTAAGTGACAATGGTGGGTGCCCCACATAACAGTGGGCTGGAAATGTGCCCTACTCGTCGGCAGGCTACAAGTCTAAACATTTGCGGCCGGGATAACGGGATCGCCTGTAACTGGAGAACATCTCTTCATGACTAGTGAATTATTCTAGTCATTAACCTTAGTCCAATTCAGTAGGTACTCCTGACCGTGGTACTCAGGAGTCCCCTCATAGACATGATGCAAGACAGGACTGGATTATTTGTACAAGCACAATCGCCCACGGTGTCAGGATTAATTATACAGGTCATGTCATGTCAGGTAACCGTCGCAACAGCTATTCAAGATATATCAGGTCAGGTTATCATGCCAAGTGTACTTGTCAGGAGTGCGCCACGGCGGGCCACTATCAGGTCATGTCAGGTTGCTTATCAAGATTACTTATCAAGGCAAGGGTGCGTCACAACGGACCACCATTAAGAATTATCAAGTCAAATTACTTGTCAAGAGTGTACCACGGCGGGTCACTAATCATGCAATTCCATCACTAAGCCTTGTTCCGATTAACATTCATAAATAATGTCATGATCACAACGGGTTCATGTCGAGTTTACATCAAAAGGCGTAAGGATATAAAATGGGTGCAAAAATCATAAAAAGAGGAATATGGGGACATAATGCGCCCAAGGGGAGGAGCAAGGGGTACTATGGCCAACAAGTGGCATTAGCCAAGTTGTGCCAGGGTAAGTAGGGTCAGGTCCAATTGTGCCTAAACATCAGGTTGCGCCTGAGTCAGACTGCGCTCAAGTCAGGCTGCGCTCAAGTCAGGCTGCGCTCAAGTCTGGCTACGCTCAAGTCAGGCTATGCTCAAGTCAGCGTATGCAAGACATACGCCTCCAAAAGGCAGCGTATGGACGACATACGACTCCTCTTCAAGGCAGCGTATGAGGTCCATACGACTCCTCATCAAGGCAGCGTATGTACTCCATACGACTCCTTATCAAGGCAGCATATGAGGTCCATACGACTCCTCATCAAGGCAGCGTATGTAAGACATACGCCTCCAAAAGGCAGCGTATGAGTCAGACTGTGCTGCGCTAAAGAGCGCGCACAACTCAGTGGCGCAAGCTAAAAAGCTCGCGCATACTGCTCACTGTCTTCTCCAAATCAGCAAGAACTCCATGGTTTGAACCCAAAGCTTCAAAAGTCCATAATTTGGTCAAAACAAGTCCAAATCCAACTTTTCAAATGTCAAAAATTGGATAGAATAAAATTCTCTACAACATGGAACCATCAAAACTTGAAAACAAAGAAGTTTGATAGATCAAAACCACCAAAATCCGAAAATAACTAATTTCTAGATCTACAAAAATTAAAGCCTCAAAATAGAAAATGACAAGTTCTAATGTGTCTTAGAAACATGAGGAGAAGCTAATGGAACAATAAAATAGGCTCTCTTGTGGAAGCAAGTTGCACTTGCCTAAGGGGTGTTCTTGGTTGGTGGTGGGTTTAATGGAGAAAGAAGAAGAGTTAATGAGAAAGTGGAGGAGAGAGAAAAGTTAGGTGGGTTATAAAGGAGGATGGTGGTGGTAGGTAGGGGGTTCACTCCTATGGTTCATAATGAACCAAGCAAACCAAACCAAGCCAAACCAACCCAGGAATAAACCAAGCCAAATAAACCAATGAACCATTAAAACCAATTAAACTATCAATACCAATAAAACCAAGCCAATGCAAAATAAACCAAGATAACTAACCATGAATAAATAAAATATGGGTCTAAAATACGTATACGTACACTAAATACGTATCACGAATTTGGGACATTACACACTCAGCTCCCGCCTCGCTACATGGGCAATACTGTTGTCCCCTTATCATATGATCTTCGTCCTGCAAAAAGCTGTCAAAGGTCAAGCCCTGACAGACTTTTTGGCAGTCCACCCGGGTTCAGAGTCGTCCAGAATATATGAAGAAATCCCAGATGAGGTCGCCGACTCGCATGCAACCTCTCACGATGATATATGGCGAATGTTCTTCGACGGCGCTTCGAGAACTGGACCCAAAGGCAACATCGTCGTCGGAGTCAGGGTGGTACTGGTTTCTCCTTCCGGATTGGTGATTAACCGCGCTTATTCTCTCACAGAACCCTACTCTAACAATGTGGCCGAGTACAACGCTTTGGTCATTGGCCTCCAACTTGCAAGAGAGCTGGGGATAGAATATCTTAAAGCATACGGCGATTCTCAGTTAATCGTCAACCAGATCCGGGGTTCATACGAGGTACGCCATGAAGACATGATCCCCTATTACCAGATAGCGATCGACATCATCTCATCGTTTGAGGAGTTCTTCATTGAGCACGTTCCCAGGCTCTGAAATATCGAAGCCGATGCCTTGGCAGGTCTGGCCGCTTCCCTAGCAGTGCCAAATCATGCTCATCAATCGGTAGATGTGATAGGCCACGAACTGGTCTGCCCCAAGAACAACGTTCAATTCGTGGCGAGTTATTCCGCTCAGACAATCGACGATGTCCCAGATTGGAGACAACCATTCATCGACTTCGTAGTCTACGACATCCTGCCCGAGAACCCAAAGGAAGCCACCTCCAGCAGACGACGTTCTCTCAGATTCTTTTACGATACCGAGACAAAAATGCTGTATCGGCGATCCTATGATGGATTATTGCTTCGGTGTCTGTCAAATACGGAAGCCAAAGAAGCCGTACGAGAAGCTCATGACGGTGTTTGCGAGGCCCATCAGCCTGGCCCTAAATTGCAAGATCGTCTTCGCCGAATGGGCTACTACTGGCCCACGATGGTAGCAGATGCGATAGACTATGCAAAAAAGTACAAAGCCTGCCAAGTCCATGCGGACTTCATCCACCAACCATCCGAATTTCTACATCCGACAATGGCATCCTGGCCGTTCGAAGCATGGAGAATGGATATCATCGGTCCAATTACTCCACCTTCCTCCCGAGGACATCGCTTCATACTTGCCATCACAGATTACTTTTCCAAATGGACGGAAGCTGTCCCGCTTACAGAAGTAAAGACTTCAAACGTGATCAGCTTCCTTAAGCATCACGTCATTTATCGCTTTGGACTGCCCCGGAGGATCATCCACGATAATGGGCCACAGTTTGCAAGCTACGCCTTCTATCGGTTCTGCGACAAGCACCGTATCCAAAATATTGCTTCGACGCCATACAACCCAGCAGCGAATGGGTTAGCAGAAGCATTCAACAAAATCATCATCAAGTTACTCAAGAAGTTCGTATCGTCCAACAAACGCGACTGGAACGAGAAGCTTGGTGAATGCTTATGGGCGTACCGTACCACAGTTCGAACAGCCACAGGGAATACACCATTCTTTCTGGTGTACGAGAGTAAGGCAGTTCTCCCATTAGAGACTCAAATACCCTCACTTCGCGTCGCCCTCACTTATCAATTGACGACGGATGATAACTACCGACGCCGACTACAAGAGTTAGAGGCCTTAGACGAAAAGTACCTCCTGGCTCAGCAAAGAATCGAGCTATACCAAGCACGCATCTCCGGAGCCTTCAACAAGAAGGTTAAAATCAGAACATTCCAAGTGGGCGATCTCGTTCTGGCAGTCCGGAGGCCGATGGTCATGACTCACAAGACCGCCGGCAAATTCCAGCCAAAATGGGAAGGTCCATTTATCATCGAGGCTGTATTCTCTAACGGTGCTTACCGCCTCGCCAAGAAAAACAGAGACTTGCTCATGTTGTCCGTCAATGGCAAGTTTCTAAAGAAATATTATGTCTAAACGACACATTCCAGATTATCGAGTCATGTACCCGCTGGTACCGCTGAACTCACATCCACAAACATTCCAGATTATCGAGTCATGTACCCGCTGGTACCGCTGAACTCACATCCACAAATATTCCAGATTACCGGGTTATGTACCCGCTGGTGCCGCTGAACTCGCATTTCAACATTCTAGATTATCGAGTCATGTACCCGCTGGTGCCGCTGAACTCGCATTTCAATATTCCAGATTATCGAGTCATGTACCCGCTGGTACCTCTGAACTCACATTTCGGTCACTCTCTCAGATAGCAAGTCATGTATGATCATACCCCTAAACTTTCTGCCTGAAAGAGATCCTCCCTCATGATCCACTACCTGCACTCCCAGTGCACAAAAAGGGTAACCGATCCACAAATTTCCTAAACGGCCATGTCCTCATTACCTCTGAGTTGTTTCATTTCCGCCAAAAACAAATCACCTCTCTACATAGAACTTCCATGTCCTCATTACCTCTGAGTCGTTCTATATACCCTCCTTCATTGAGCCCACTCCTGCCATGTCCTCATTACCTCTGAGTGGGAAGACTCCGTCGAAGAAACCTTCATGCTTGCCATGTCCTCATTACCTCTGAGTAAGTATGATGATTCCCTTTCGACTTATTATCTGTACCCATAACCGGAGTACGCCAAGGATAATAGGTCCACAAATATCATCCGCTGAGTCCACTCATGCCATGTCCTTATTACCTCTGAGTAGGAAGACTCCAAGGTAAAACCTCCGTACTTACCATGTCCTCATTACCTCTGAATAAGTATGTTGGTCCTCTCTCGTCTTATTATCCGTACCGTGAACCAGGGTACGCCAAGGGTAATAGGCCCATAAATGTCCTCTGTTGACCATAAATGTCCTCTGTTGACCATAAAAGTCCTCTGTTGACCACAAATATTCTTCGTTGAGTCTACTCCTGCCATATCCTCATTACCTCTGAGTAGGAAGACTCCACGGTAAAACCTCCATACTTGCCATGTCCTCATTACCTCTGAGTAAGTATGTTGGTTCTCTTTTATCCTATTATCCGTATCCTAAGCCAGGGAACGCCAAGGATAATAGGCCCACAAATGTCCTCTATTGACCACAAATATCTGCAGCTGACTACAAATGCCGTACTAGGTCCCCTAGTACATCCATATCTTTCCTCATCATCACATGCTTTCAGAGCCCAGCTGTTCCATAGCATTCTTTCACCCAATGCGTAGAACATCCACGTTGATAGCACCTCTGAGTTAACACAGAAGTTATACCTAAGGAATTAAAGACAACAACAACCAACTACTAAAATAATACAACAATATCTCAAACAAACTTAATACAAACTCAATATCTTAACTTTAATACAACAAGTCAAAACATGAAAGCTAAAGTAGTCTACTAGCTAATCTCCTGAATCATTCCTGAGAGTCGGAACCAAAGGTAGCTAATCCCTCGCCAGGTCCATGGTAAGTAGGGCATGTGTCCTCAGGATTATCATCTGTAATATTTTCAACAGGTCCAATCAGGACAGGAACGAGTACAACTCATCTAGAAAATCCAAGTAAATGACAAAGAACTATAAAGCAGTTATAGACAGTTTTATTGATGAGCATGGCAGTTTTATACAGGTATTGATGGCATAGAGAAACAGTAAGATACAAGAAAAGAAAGGTAACTAAAACAAGAGAAGAATCATGGCAATGAAGACGGTAATAAAAGCTAACTGAACTAGAATAACATGTATGAGTCTAGACAGTACAACATAAGTATAATGTAATCCCAGTGTGAGTCCAGTCCATATAATCCGATACCAGATGATTTCCGGTATAAGATAAGTCCAACAGTGATCAATGAATCCAGGATGAGTCCAACTATGATCTAACAGTGTGTTTTAAAATACTGAGGTCGACATGTAAACGGCTGTAGGTATCAGGCACATCTCTCACTGATCAGGCAAGAGATGGCTATGCTTCCGGTAGATTCCAGTGGAAGATTCCGGATTTGGGGTATGTCTACATGTCTTACTCAATATTTCCCCGCCCAACAAGTGAATCCAAAATCGACAAAAGAATCGAGATGAGTCCGGCCAATACATGATGATTCCAGAAATGATTTCGGAATAATTCCAATGACTCCAGTAATAGAGGCCAGCAAGTAAGGTATGTGTCGATACATGAATCCAGAAATATCCATACGTGTTGATACAGAGAATCACATAGAACTAACTAGAACTGAAATACAGTAATTGACAAATAAATGAGAGAAATATCAGAGAAAGTACTCGCCTGATACTCTGAAAAGAGTAGTATAATATCAGATGTCTGTACCAGGGTCACAATGTCCTAAAATAGAGCAATACAGTTATGACATGTCTAATATGAAGGTAAATGTAAGATACAATACAATCTACATGATTTCTAAGCCAATCTAGGTCAAAGTCAAACTTGGTCAACACTATAGTCAAACTAAGTCAAATCAAGTCATATTAGGTCACAAGAAGTTAAACTAAGTCATAGAAGGTCAAACAAGGTTAAACAAGTCTAATCTAGGTTAAAGTCAACTCTTGGTCAAACATTCTAGCCAAACTAGTCAAGTTATCTAGGGTTTAGCCAACAATGGTCAGAATAGTCATTTACTAGTCAATATGGTCAAACTAGGTCAAAGTCTAGGTCAATCTTAGACTAACTAAGGTTTTGGTCAAACATAGACTAGTCAACAAGGTAATTAGGTCAATGGTCAACTATCTAAGTCAAACTCTATAAGGCTAACTCAAAACCAAACATAGGCTAACCTGTCTTAGGATACCTAAGATACTATACCACAATGTTAAGGTATAACCAATTATCTATACAAAGTATATCACACATAAATACATATATATAATACCAACCTTAATCCTATAATCAAGCTAATCCCATACTCCAACTTAAGTCATGACTCAACTCTAAGTATCTCACTTAACCCCATACATATCTTAATCTACTTAGGACTATCCACATAACCTATATGGTCAAACCTAAACCAATTAGTTAGGGTTTAGTCAAACTTAAGTCATCAAGTCATCTAAAATCTATCTAAGTCAATTCTAGGTCAAGGTTGACCTATAGTTGACTTTGGTCAACAATGGTCAACAAGGGTCAACTTGCTAGTCAACCTAGGTCTACTAAGCCTATTGGTCAATTCCAAACTCACTAACCATAGGCTATAGGCTAGTGTAACTTGATACCATGTATAGGTATCTCATATAGGTGTCTATAGCCATACATCTATACAATATATATCTAATACCATATATTCTCACCTATATATAACCTACATATATATCCAACTATATATATAATACCCACATATAACCCCTCTCTGTATATAATACCTATATATATATATATATATATATATATATATATATATATATATATATATATATGATACACTATATATAATACTCTCTCTCTCTCTATATATATATATATATATATATATATATATATATATATATATATATATATATATATATATATATGTATACTACATATATAGAGAGAGAGAGAAAGGAGAGTGTGTATGAATAAAGGAGTGTGAGAGTGGGGTGATGGGGGTCATGACAGCAGGGGGGAGAGTTGATCTCAGGAAAACTGAGAAAGGAACCCAACTCAAACACATACATATATGCATATATACATATACCCATTCCTACATATATACATGTATATATACTCTCCCATACCCACATACACACACACATACACATATACTTACATATACAATATATATACGCACAAATATTCATGTATATACACACTAAAATCGAATTGAAATTCGATTTAGAAATCAGAAAAATACCCAAAAAAACCCAAACTGGAAACACTGTTCACTCGAAATTAGGTAAACCTAAATTCGAACCAAAACTCGACTAAGGCTCGATACCAGTGGTTGGTAACACTAGCCCCCAGTGTCCCTTAGTGTCCTGAGTGCCTGACACGACACCACGACACAATATGATGTGTCAAACACTAAAAATCCTAAATCGGGTAACTAGACAGTGCACTGTGTCGTACAAAGGTGCACACGCGTGTAGGACATGACACACGTGTCCATGTGTCTCGTGGTCGTGTCCCTAGGTTCGCCTAAGGTTGGTCTAGGTGTCCCACAGCCTGAAACATGTCCAAGTGTCGTACAGTATCGTGTCCGAGCCCGTATTAGAGCCCAATTTCCACGTGTGTGCTGTTAGTGTAAATTCGATGCACACACGAATTCGTGTCCGACACAATACTAAAAGCCACGAAACTTGGAGGGCATGTTCGCAGACATTACCCCCTCGTGTCCACCAAGTGTCACCCCTCCATGTGTCGTGTCGTGTCCTGCGTGAGCCCCGAGCAGCAGGGGACTGAACGTATGCGTGGTGCGGTCTCGTGCAGCGAGGACAGAGCCTCGTGGACACGACACACGCATGGATACGTGTCGTGCTCGTGTCAGGGTGTAGCCTAGGTCTAGGGCTAAGGTTTAGGCCTGACACTTTGTGTCTACGTCGTGTCTAGACACGACACGAAGGCCGTGTCTGTACGTGTTTAATACTGTATACAGTGTAGTGTGTAGTCAGTACATATCGGATTTCTCGTCCGACACGACACGAGGTGACATGACACTTGGGGGCTGATATGTCAGTCATGGCCCCTACGTGTCCACCAAATTTGGTGTGTCGAAGTGTCATGTACAGTGAGAAATGGGACTCGAGCAGCAGGACATAGTGTAGGTGTGTGTACAGTATATTCATGTCCGTTTTGGACACGAACACGACACGATAACGTGCTCAGCCTAGTGTTTTGGATTCAGGATGTCTAGGGCTACCCAAAAATGTATTTTGTTTTGGAAAACAACTACATTTATTTCTAAGTGACATTTCACCAAACACTTTAATAAAAACATAGATACGTGTCCGATACGGACACGAAACCCAAACCTATTTCCTACAAAACTTGACCTACAGGTCCATGGTACCTAGATGCATGCAACCATGAAGAGAAAACACAATATTAATAGGTTTTAGGGCATGTTACCTATTGAGTGGAAAACCTCAATAAAACACCAAAGTAGGGGGGTGTCCTCTTCAAATGATGATGCCCAAATGTCTTGAAAACCTTGCTAGCTAGCCTCCTTTAGCATCCTCAATGGTAGGGGGTTCCAATGCAAGAAACTAGGCTCAATTTGGAGTTAAAATGGCTAAGGAGTGAGGTCTTGAAGTTGTAGGGAAAACTAGGTTTTAAGGGGTAATGAAATGAGGCATGAATGAAGGGGGGGGGGGTGTGTTTATATAGAGGGGGGGGGCATGGTGGCTGGCCATGGGGGTATGGTGGTAGACTTTAGGGTTCCCTCCACCATGCTAACTTAGTTCCTAAGGCTTTGACTAGGTAGATAGATATTTAGGTTTATAGGAAATATCCTTAAAGGTAATATCTAGATATTATCTAACTAGATATTTATACATAAAGCTAACATCCTCTACTTAGTCTTCTAGGTTAGTTGCTAACCTCTAGATTAGTGCTAAACTAGGTTAGGAGCTAACATGACACTAATCAACTAATTAAATAATAATAAATTACATAAATCCAAATAAATTCTAATAAATTACCAAATTACCCTTTTGACCAAAAAGTGGTAATTTGATATCTTAATCACATGGTTAGGCTCATGTGGTCATAGTTAGTCTCTAAGTCATATAATCTCTAGGGTTACATTAGGGTTACACTAGTAGTTAACCAAAGTCATAAGTCATGACTTAGAAAATAGTTTTAAACTATCTAAAAATCACTAAAATTCATAACATGACTAAATCACCATTATTTAATAATAAAAATAATAAACTTTCAAAATATCCCAATTTCAGAAAACTGGGTGTTACAAGTCTACCCTCCTTAGAAAAATTTCGTCCTCGAAATTAAGATAGTCGTACTCCTTCTAGGTCAAACCCCCAGTCAATCAAAGTCAAAAGATAACATGCAATCATAGTCCTACTGGTCGTGATTCCACAGTCTTGAACAGGGTAACTACACTATCTAGTATATCACAAGCATATCCTGACAGGTACTAATGGAATCACACAACAAGATGGGAAAGGAAGGACAGAAAAGACAAACCTGCTAACCCGTCACCTGTAGCGTTGGTCTCCTCGACCGTTATCGCAAAAGCTCCACCCCTTTGATGCTGAGCTACAGGTGGCCTAGCACCCTCAAAAGGAGGTGCAAAGGGACAGTCTATCTTCTGGTGGGTATCAGACCCACAGGTATAGCAAACCATCAGCCTCTTCCTACACTGCTCCCTGGTGTGTCCCTGCTTCCTGCAGTATGAACAACTGATCGTCTTCGGGTCCTGACCCCGATACTGATGCTGTACCTACTGAAATGGCCTCTGCTGCTGATGCTGAAAGTGTGGCCCCTTATACTATACATATAAAGCTCCCTTCTGCTGCTGCCGGGGTCCCGGGGCTCTAACTGGCGGGGTCGAATGATGTGGTGTGGAAGGACGATATGTCTGCTGGTATGGCGTCGACACTTTCTGCTGGAAAGCCTGACGCTTGGAGGGTCCCTCAATGTGTACAGAAGTCGACCTCTTGCAAGACAGAAGACGCTCTTCGATACTCCGGGCTAACTCTAAGCTCTGGTAGTAGTCAGTCATACCGTTTGCCACTATAAGAATGCCAATGTCTGGAACTAGACCATGGCAAAACCTACGTGTCATCTCCTCAGGGTCAGCAACCAGACTAGGAGCGAAACGGCTCAGGCGACTAAACTCTGCCGCATACTCATCAACAGAACGGTTCCCCTGCTGGATGTTCTGGAATTGTAGCCCCATGGCTACTCTAGCAGTGGTCGAGAAGAATTTCTTCTTGAACTGGGTCTTGAACTGATCCCAAGTGGCCCTCCCTCTCGCAAACAATGGCTCATTTTGGAACCAGACTCCTGCCAAGTCTATCAACAGAAATCCCGCTGTCTCGACCTGGAGGTCATCCGGCATCCTAACTCCAAGGAGCTTCCTCTCTACCGAGTCTAACCAGTCATCTGCTACTACTATGCCCTAAGTCCCTAAGAACTCCTTGGGGTTCAGACCCATGAAGTCCTTGATCGTCCTCGCTCTCTGTCGCGGCTCTACAGGTGGTGGGACTACGGTACGTTCCTCAGAATGCTCCATGCTCTGGCGGAGTAGGGTGGTCTGCTCCTGATGGGTCGTTAGGAACCCCTGGATCAGAGTGAGCAGTTGGTTCCCGTCGAGTGTGACGGAAGCCTGGATAGGTATAGTGATAGGGGGTGGTGGAAGTATCGGGTCCTGCTGGGACTGTGAGGTGGAAGGTGGTGGAGGCATCTGGGTTTGTGGATCTATGGAGTGGGGGAAGGTGGTAGGTGGAGGTGGAGGTGTATCAGTCAACTGGTCAGCTGACTGGATATGGAGTACGCCATTCTCAGGTGTGACATACTGGGATGAACGAGTAAGCACCATCTAATTACAATAAAAAGGACTTATAAGGACTCTTTAAAGCAAAACAATTATAGACAAGAAAATCTAATTATAATACCAAGCATGTGATGTATTTCCTATGTTGCAATCCTAGTATTCCTCTAGGTGTTCTAAGCGTCATTCCTAATGTTGTCTAATTACCTTAAGTTCCTAATTGCAGGCATGCTTGGTACAATAACGTAATCAAACAATTTAGTCTCAACCTGCATGGGCCACCACTAAAAACATGTCACGACCCGCACCCTGTATAGGGGCACGAGAAGTGGATAAGTCCAGCCTACGCCGCAGTGTCGGCGGTAGTAAGCTGTCCTAGGTTGCTAACTAATCTCATGCAGTGTATATAATGTACTTGTCCAGATGTCAGCTCCGAATGGAGGACAAGTAAAGGATAGGATATACTCAATCACAGTCTAAAATACGATAAGATAACACAGAAGTTATACCTAAGGAATTAAAGACAACAACAACCAACTACTAAAATAATACAACAATATCTCAAACAAACTTAATACAAACTCAATATCTTAACTTTAATACAACAAGTCAAAACATGAAAGCTAAAGTAGTCTACTAGCTAATCTCCTGAATCACTCCTGAGAGTCGGGACCAAAGGTAGCTAATCCCTCGCCAGGTCCATGGTAAGTAGGGCATGTGTCCTCAGGATTATTATCTATAATATTTTCAACAGGTCCAATCAGGACAGGAACGAGTACAACTCATCTAGAAAATCTAAGTAAATGACAAAGAACTATAAAGCAGTTATAGACAATTTTATTGATGAGCATGGCAGTTTTATACCGGTAATGATGGCATAGAGAAACAGTAAGATACAAGAAAAGAAAGGTAACTAAAACAAGAGAAGAATCGTGGCAATGAAGACGGTAATAAAAGCTAACTGAAATAGAATAACATGTATGAGTCCAGACAGTACAACATAAGTCTAATATAATCCCAGTGTGAGTCCAGTCTATATAATCCGATACCAGATGATTTTTGGTACAAGATGAGTCCAACAGTGATCAATGAATCCAAGATGAGTCCAACTATGATCTAACCATGTGTTTTAAAATACCGAGGTCGATATGTAAACGGCTGTAGGTATCAGGCACATCTCTCACTGATCAGGCAAGAGATGGCTATACTTCCGGTAGATTCCAGTGGGAGATTCCGGATTTGGGATATGTCTACATGTCTTACTCAATATTTCCCCGCCCAGCAAGTGAATCCAAAATCGGCAAAAGAATCGAGATGAGTCCGGCCAATACATGATAATTCCAGAAATGATTTCGGAATGATTCCAATGACTCCAGTAATAGAGGCCAGCAAGTAAGGTATGTGTCGATACATGAATCCAGAAATATCCATACGTGTTGATACAGAGAATCACATAGAACTAACTAGAACTGAAATACAGTAATTGACAAATAAATAAGAGAAATATCAGAGAAAGTACTCGCCTGATACTCTGAAAAGAGTAGTGTAATATCAGATGTCTGTACCAGGGTCACAATGTCCTAAAATAGAGCAATACAGTTATGACATGTCTAATATGAAGGTAAATGTAAGATACAATACAATCTACATGATTTCTAAGCTAATCTAGGTCAAAGTCAAACTTGGTCAACACTACAGTCAAACTAAGTCAAATCAAGTCATATTAGGTCACAAGATGTTAAACTAAGTCATACAAGGTCAAACAAGGTTAAACAAGTCTAATCTAGGTTAAAGTCAACTCTTGGTCAAATATTCTAGCCAAACTAGTCAAGTTATCTAGGGTTTAGTCAACAATGGTAAGAATAGTCATTTACTAGTCAATATGGTCAAACTAGGTCAAAGTCTAGGTCAATCTTAGACTAACTAAGGTTTTGGTCAAACATAGACTAGTCAACAAGGTAATTAGGTCAATGGTCAACTATCTAAGTCAAACTCTATAAGGCTAACTCAAAACCAAACATAGGCTAACCTGTCTTAGGATACCTAAGATACTATACCACAATGTTAAGGTATAACCAATTATCTATACAAAATATATCACACATAAATACATATATATAATACCAACCTTAATCCTATAATCAAGCTAATCCCATACTCCAACT
Organism: Iris pallida; assembly: GCA_029216955.1. Taxonomy (NCBI): domain Eukaryota; kingdom Viridiplantae; phylum Streptophyta; class Magnoliopsida; order Asparagales; family Iridaceae; genus Iris; species Iris pallida. The sequence goes on from JANAVB010037417.1 coordinate 1,661,915, forward strand.
TAAGTCATGACTCAACTCTAAGTATCTCACTTAACCCCATACATATCTTAATCTACTTAGGACTATCCACATAACCTATATGGTCAAACCTAAACCAATTAGTTAGGGTTTAGTCAAACTTAAGTCATCAAGTCATCTAAAATCCATCTAAGTCAATTCTAGGTCAAGGTTGACCTATAGTTGACTTTGGTCAATAATGGTCAACAAGGGTCAACTTGCTAGTCAACCTAGGTCTACTAAGCCTATTGGTCACTTCCAAACTCACTAACCATAGGCTATAGGCGAGTGTAACTAGATACCATGTATAGGTATCTCATATAGGTGTCTATAGCCATACATCTATACAATATATATCTAATACCATATATTCTCACCTATATATAACCTACATATATATCCAACTATATATATAATACCCACATATAACCCCTCTATATATATAATACCTATATATATATATATATATATGATACACTATATATAATACTCTCTATATATATATGTATACTACATATATATAGAGAGAGAGAAAGGAGAGTGTGTATGAATAAAGGAGTGTGAGAGTGGGGGTGATGGGGGTCATGACAGCAAGGGGGGGAGAGTTGATCTCAGGAAAACTGAGAAAAGAAACCAACTCACACACATACATATATGCATATATACATATACCCATTCCTACATATATACATGTATATATACTCTCCCATACCCACATACCCACATACACACACACATACACATATACTTACATATACAATATATATACGCACAAATATTCATGTATATACACACTAAAATCGAATTGAAATTCGATTTAGAAATCAGAAAAATACCCAAAAAAACCAAACTGGAAATACTGTTCACTCGAAATTAGGTAAACCTAAATTCGAACCAAAACTCGACTAAGGCTCGATACCAGTGGTTGATAACACTAGCCCCCAGTGTCCCTTAGTGTCCTAAGTGCCTGACACGACACCACGACACAATATGATGTGTCAAACACTAAAAATCCCAAATCGGGTAACTAGACAGTGCACTGTGTCGTGCAAAGGTGCACACGCATGTAGGACACGACACACGTGTCCATGTGTCTCGTGGTCGTGTCCCTAGGTTCGTCTAAGGTTGGTCTAGGTGTCCCACAGCCTGAAACATGTCCAAGTGTCGTACAGTGTCGTGTTCGAGCCCGTATTAGAGCCCAATTTCCACGTGTGTGTTGTTAGTATAAATTCGATACATACACGAATTCGTGTCCGACACAACACTAGAAGCCATGAAACTTGGGGGGCATGTTCGTAGACATTGCCCCCTCGTGTCCACCAAGTGTCACCCCTCCACGTGTCGTATCGTGTCCTACGTGAGCCCCGAGCAGCAGGGGACTGAACGTGTGCGTGGTGCGGTCTCGTGCAGCGAGGATAGAGCCTCGTGGATACGACACACGCATGGATACGTGTCGTGCTCGTGTCAGGGTGTAGTCTAGTTCTAGGGCTAAGGTTTAGGCCTGGCACTTTGTGTCCACGTCGTGTCTAGACACGATACGAAGGCCGTGTCAGTGCGTGTTTAACACTGTGTGTAGTGTAGTGTGTGGTCAGTACATGTCGAATTTCTTGTCCGATACGACACGAGGTGACGTGGCACTTGGGGGCTGACATGTCAGTCATGGCCCCTACGTGTCTACCAAATTTGGTGTGTCGAAGTGTCGTATACAGTTAGAAATGGGGCTCGAGCAGCAGGACATAGTGTAGGTGTGTGTACAGTATATTCGTGTCCCTTTTGGACATGGACACGACACGATAACGTGCTCAGTCCTAGTGTTTTGGATTCAGGATGTCTAGGGCTACCCAAAAATATATTTTGTTTTGGAAAACAACTACATTTATTTCTAAGTGACATTTCACCAAACACTTTAATAAAAACATAGATACGTGTCCGATACGGACACCAAACCCAAACCTATTTCCTACAAAACTTGACCTACAGGTCCATGGTACCTAGATGCATGCAACTATGAAGAGAAAACACAATATTAATATATTTTAGGGCATGTTACCTATTGAGTGGAAAACCTCAATAAAACACCAAAGTAGGGGGGGTGTCCTCTTCAAATGATGATGCCCAAATGTCTTGAAAACCTTGCTAGCTAGCCTCCCTTAGCATCCTCAATGGTAGGGGGTTCCAATGCAAGAAACTAGGCTCAATTTAGAGTTAAAATGGCTAAGGAGTGAGATCTTGAAGTTGTAGAAAAAACTAGGTTTTAAGGGGTAATGAAATGAGGCATGAATGAAGGGGGGGGGGGGGGTGTGTTTATATAGAGGGGGGAGGGCAATGGTGGCTGGCCATGGGGGTATGGGGGTAGACTTTAGGGTTCCCTCCACCTTGCTAACTTAGTTCCTAAGGCTTTGACTAGGTAGATAGATATTTAGGTTTCTAGGAAATATCCTTAAAGGTAATATCTAGATATTATCTAACTAGATATTTATACATAAAGCTAACATCCTCTACTCAGTCTTCTAGGTTAGTTGCTCACCTATAGATTAGTGCTAAACTAGGTTAGGAGCTAACATGACACTAATCAACTAATTAAATAATAATAAATTACATAAATCCAAATAAATTCTAATAAATTACCAAATTACCCTTTTGACCAAAAAGTGGTAATTTGATATCTTAATCACATGGTTAGGCTCATATGGTCATAGTTAGTCTCTAAGTCATATAATCTCTAGGGTTACATTAGGGTTACACTAGTAGTTAACCAAAGTCATAAGTCATGACTTAGAAAATAGTTTTAAACTATCTAAAAATCACCAAAATTTATAACATGACTAAATCACCATTATTTAATAATAAAAATAATAAATTTTCAAATTTCCCAATTTCAGAAAATTGGGTGTTACAGTATCCTCATTCGAGTAAGAAAGCTCTACCATCAACCTTATATTTACCACGTCCATACTACCTCTGAGTAAATATGATGGTTCCCTCTCTCAACTTATTATCCGTACCTAAAACCAAGGTACGCCAAGGATGATAAGTCCACATAAAATCTCCAGCGGAAGTACCCAAACCTATCACGTCCATGCTACCTCTGATAGGATTGCCACACCTAAACAACTCTGCTTTCCATGCTTCTTATTCAAAGTATTCCAAATTTGTAATTTAGAAACTTTGAAGGGGATCTTGTAGAAGCATGGAAAATATTGCTTTTAGTCCTACATCGGAAAAGAGAAGAAGAAAGGGCTCACTCCATTTTATAAATAGAGCCCCCTTTCCTCCTTTGAAAAGGGCACCAACTTCTCTTCCCTCCTTCCAACTTGGACTCTTCCTACTACGCACCTTCGGGTGCTAAGTCGAAGAAGTCTAGGGCAGCACGGGCTCATCGAGCTCAGTCAGCTGTCCCAACCTCTGACCATCAGAGCATCCCGCTAACTGTTAAAGCGGGCCTCTGATGGAAAGTTGTAAACATGATACCTACGCACTCGTGTGCTCGAGATACTCGGGCCCACAAAACGAGTACAAAGGTTGACCGAGATGTCCTTGACTTGCGAGATGTGATCCTTCACAAGCGCAAGGAAAGAAGGGGATTCTCTATGCCGCTCGAATTCAACATGGAGCCTCATGCGGCTCAAAATCCAGAAAGCTTCATGCGGCCCAAAAGCAGCAGGGGGGCCTGAGGCAGCCCAAAATCAACATGAAAGCCCGTACGGCTCAGCCAGAAGGAGCCTCATGCGGCTCAGAAACTCATGCGGACCGAGAGTCTTCTGAAGCCTCATGCGGCTCGGATAAGCTCTATGCGGCTACGACTCTTCATACGGTCCGGTCATGATGACTCTTTATGCGGCTCGAGTATAAAGACTCTCATGCAGCTCGAGTATGGAGACGCTCATACGGCTCGGTCGTGACGACTCTTTATGCGGCTCGGTCATGACGACGCTCATGCGGCTCGAGTATGAAGACTCTCAAGCGGCTCGGTCATGACGACGCTCATGCGGCTCGAGTATGAAGACTCTCATGCGGCTCGGTCATGACGACTTCATACGGTTCGGGTATGGAGACTCTCATGCGGTTCGGGCACGACGACTCTCATGCGGTTCGAGTGTGATGACTTTCATGCGGCTCATGAGCACAACAGTTGGGACACGTGGCTGGACACGTGTCAAAAGCCGATCATATCTCAATAATTCAGATCTACTGCAGTCAAAGATTGGGTCAAATCTCAATAATCTGGAGACACGTGGCAGTAGAATGAATTAAACTTATTCATTCAGATTCGCAGACATCAGCAGATCATCATAAGGGAGATTTATTCCAATCAGCATTAATTGCTGAGAGGATTTGGCATAATCTACATTAATGGCCCAGATTCATTACACTCAAAACTAATGGCCCAGATTGATCAATCAACAGGCCGCCGCCACTTTAAGGGACAATCATTGTAAACCCTAATGATAGCATTCCCTTCTTATAAATAGCAAGGTGCCATTCCCTTGCAAAGAGGACGCTTTTTCGAGATCAGAGAGCACCAGAATATTTGGAGAGAAAAAAGCAGAGGGAGAGAGCAAAGAGTGCATTTCTTCAACGACAAGCAATCTTCTGGAGTCAAGGCTGCATACCGATCGTCCAAAGAGTAAGGCAGAGCTGCCGTAGCTTTCCCGAGCCTTTATCGTCATCCCCAGAATCTAAAATAAACAATTGTACTTAGACTGCTGTACCTAGGTTTTCGTCCCTAGGCTTTCTTTGTACAAGCGAGTTTGTAACGTGAAGTAAAAGTCCAGTCCTCCGATAATTGTTCTACTCTTTTATATTTCATGGCAAAAAATAACCAATTCAACTATTCCTACAACGGCCGTGCTCCTTTCTTGCACAAAATATACATAATACTTACCACCTGCACAAGACAATAGGTGCGCATGCAATCTATCTTATATGCGGTCATTGGTGATATCGACACCATGAAGGACGATTACGTAGTATTGCGACGTGCCCTACCAGTTCAGGTTGCGAGCCTAACTGGAGGTCTCGCAATGTCTCACGCCGAAGCACGATTTCCATAATTTTCTCCTAGGCCGATTCAGTCCTAGGGCCCCGGGTACCGTCTCGAGGAAAGCTCACCTTGTGCACAAGTCGTCCATGACCATGCGAATGTATGAACAGTTTAATATGTATGAAGTAATTTGCATAGCATAACCATTATCAAACCACATAATCATTCCTACTCGTGCAAGGGTCCTTTTCCCCGAAACCGTACGTTCTGATTTAGCATCCCGTTGGCACCAAATTCTCCGAGGCGTGATATACCGTAACCAAGGTTTCTTCGTTGTGTTTTGCAGAGCATGAAATAAATTATATCTCTTTCCTAGACCTTTATCTTTACTCTATTTAGTGTGAACTTATAGATTCGGAGTTAACTTCTCTAAGTTGATATATTATCCTGAGTTCTTGATCTTAGTGGCAAGCATACATCCCGTTAGCATCATCGATTTGAACGTTGAACTTTAGGAATTTAGTTGGCGGAAAGGAGTAGAAAAGAAGGTGCCGAAGAACCACCCACCTAAAGAGATTGCGCCGAGAGTAGGAGAACGCTTCGTGACGGTCAAGCGTCAGTTACACGAACTCCTGCAATGGTACGAGCATCGAATTAGAACCCTCCCTTCAATCCCTCCTTCGAAATTCCCAAAGACGCATTCAGAAATCGATGCGAAAGCACACTACCAAATCCATGCAACAATTCGTTCAGAAAGCCAAGAAAATCAATAAAACCAACAGCAGACGGGTTGCTCGCTCTCTTTAGAGTTCATTCGCCAAGACGCCGCCTACTGCATCTAGGACTTATTCCAACAGTAGCCGATCCATTAGTTGGAACGGTACTCATATCACTTATCCAAATCGATTTTATTGATGCCATGGTTTTTGTATACCAAACTCGTAGGTCGAGTCAGACTAGCCATCTATGTTTCCGACCATGTCTGACTTGCCACGAGCCTATTATATAGTGTTTCGTCCCAACGGGAGCGGGGCACTACATAATATACCACTAAAAAAGTTATGTCCTGAAACTTAAGAAGAAGGGTCTGACCTTCGTCGGCAAAAAGTGAAGGGTACTTCTCCTTCATCTCCGCCTCTAGTTCCCACGTCGACTCCTCGACTGAATGGTGGTGCCAAATTATGCGAACCAAGGACATCGATCGGCCCTGCAGGATCTTTGCTTTACGGTCCAAAATTTGTACGGGCTCCTCCGAGTATGATAGATCGGTGCGCAGCTCCAACTGATCGAAACTAACCACATGACTTGGGTCATGCACGTACTTCCAAAGTTGGGAGACATGGAAGACGTCGTGCACTTCAGCCAGGACAGGAGGTAGCACGATCCGATAAGCAACTGTCGCCACTCTTTCGAGAATCTCGAAGGGCCCTACGAATCTCGGACTCAGTTTATCCTTTACTCCGAATCGCATGACGCCCCGCATCGGCGTCACCTTCAGAAACACATGGTCCCCAACCAAGAACTCTAACGGTCGTCGGTGAGTATCTGCATAACTTTTTTGTCGACTCTGAGCAATACGGAGCCTATCTCGAATCATGCGGACCTGCTCGACGGTTTGTTCAACTAGTTCTGGCCCGAGCACCTGTAGCTCCCCGACTTCATCACAGCAAATCGAAGATCGGCACTTCCTCCCGTAAAGCACCTCGTAAGGAACCATCTGGATGCTCGATTGATAACTGTTGTTCTACGCAAATATTGCAAGCGGCAAGTGCGTGTCCCAACTTGTCTTTAAATCTATTGCACACAGACGTAACATATCCTCCAGGATCTGATTCACTCTTTCTGTTTGGCCATCAGTTTGTGGGTGGTACGCGGAGCTAAGGTTCCACTTAGTGCCCAGCGCCGCTTGTAGACTCATCCAGAAATGTGACAAGAATCGTCCATCTCTATCCGAAATGATTATGGTAGGTACCCCGTGCAGTCTGACAATCTCATTGATATAGATCTGAGCTAACCGATCGACGCTCCATGATGCTCTGATAGCGATGAAATGAGCGAATTTGGTCAAACGATCGACAATGACCCAAATCGTATTATTTCCCCGCGACGTCTTTGGAAGGCCCATGATAAAATCCATAGAGATGTCATTCCACTTCCATACTGGAATATCGAGGTTCTGTAGCTCTCCGCCTGGTCTTTGATGCTCGATCTTCACCCGTTGACAGGCCATGCACTGTGACACAAACGTTGTCACATCTTTCTTCATGCTGTGCCTCCAAAAGGTCGTGCATAAGTCTTTGTACATTTTGGTACTCCTGGGATGCAACGAGTACTTCGCATAGTAGGCCTCCGTCAGAATCTCTTTTCTAAGTTTGGCATGGTCTGGCACGCATATCCTCCCTTTCATCCGCGTCATTCCGCCCTCGTCTACCATAAAGTCGGTCGCCTTTTCCGTCGAAATCAGCTGGTGCATCTTCTTCAGGAATGGGTCGCCCTCCTTGTTTTACTTAACAAAATGCCTAAAATTGGCTTTTGAAAGAAAACTAGAAAAAGTACAAAAGTACAAATTGTTTCTGCGAAGTATTGCTGTGGAAGTCTGATCTGAGAGCGATCACTTTGTCCCTTGGACCAAACGATGATGATAAAGAAAACTGCTTAAAGAAGACGAACAATCGGAAGAACTAAGTCACCAGAAAGGTATCGAGCACCGGCACTGATGGCACAGTCGAATGCTTTCCTGCTTTGCTTTACCCTGTTCTTGAGAAAAAGTTGAAGAAATGCTTCTGGGAATATCACTCTGAAAGTATGAGTTTTCTCAGAATCTTCTCTCCTGTATCTCTCTTGATCTCTTCCTGATGTCTGTGTTGAAAATAAGTCTATTTATAGACTAGACCCACTGTGCGTAAAAAATAACATAATCAGGTCTCTACGCAAGCAACTGTCACCCACGATTGAAAATCAACTCTACGCGTGATGACACGTGTCCCATAACTTCAGCAATATAAAGAGAGCATGTACACATGTTCCTCGATAAGTATGGCATGAAAGCCACGTATGCAGACCACGTTCTCATGTAGCTAGAAAAGATCGGGCGAAAAAATGACCCAAAATATACTTCCTGCGTAAAGTAGCAGACTGGGCGTAAAATAGCCCAAAATAAACTTCCCGCGTAAAGTTGCTGAAAATAGCCTTGAGCGTAAGATTAGCTCAAATAAACTTTACGCGCACAACAGCCTTGCGCGTAAAAAGCTCGAATAGCTTTCGTGCGTAAAAGAAGCAATCTCTTGAGGTAAAGTAGCCCATCTGCACACTAAATGACAAGTGTTGGGTTTGGTGTAAATCAAATCTTCTCGACTTCTGTGCTGTCCGTTGTCAGAAAATCATTACGTCAGAACGGTATTACATGAATTAAATACGATGATTTGACAGCCTGTCCTTCGCGTAAAAGCTTTGAGGATGGCTCTCACATAAAAGTAGCTCGCGTAGAGTTTTACTCTGTTTGACTTCTGCGTAAAGCTCTCAACTTCTTTGACTCAGTTTATGAAGTACTTTTTACGCTCCTACACTCCTGTGTGGTCTTTATCTTGTTCTGCAAGCTCAACTCAAGGTGCAATTAGGCCAATTGTACTCCACGGTAGCGAATTCGGAGTTCGATACCCATCTCTGCCAAGTCTCACTGTATGTTACGATTGATAGACAAGCATCCAACAAACATTCTACTCAGAGCGTCTGCCACGACGTTTCTCTTACCTGGCGTGTACTCGATAGTCAGATCGTAGTCTTTGATGAGTTCAAGCCAACGCCGCTGCCGTAAGTTCAAGTCCCATTGGATAAAGATATATTTGAGGCTTTTGTGATCCGTATAGAAGCTGCAAGCCACACTATAGAGATAGTGCCGCCATAGCTTCAATGCAAACACAATCACCGCTAACTCAGGATCATGCGTAGGCTAATTCTTCTCGTGTCGCTTCAATTGTCTCGAAGCAAACGAAATCACCTTATCCCTTTGCATAAGCACGCATCCCAAACCAGTTTGTGATGCATCGCTAAATATCTGAAACCCTTCTGGCCCGTCCGGAAGTGCAAGGATCGGCGCTGAGAAGAGTCATTTTTTTAACTCGTGAAAGCTAGATTCACATGCGTCGTTCCACTCGAATGCGACTCCCTTCTGAGTGAGGCGAGTCAGAGGCGACGCAATTTTGGCAAAGCCTTTCACAAATCTACGGTAGTAGCCTGCCAAGCCGAGGAAACTTTGGATGTCGCCTGCTGAGGTAGGCCGCTTCCATTTAACTATCGCTTCAATCTTCTTTGGGTCCACCGTGACACCTTCAGCTGAGACAACGTGCCCAAGGAACGTCACGCTGCTCACCCAGAACTCGTATTTGCTTAACTTGGCATAAAGTTGGTGTTCACGCAGAGTCTGTAGCACCGTCTTCAAGTGCTCCACGTGCTCGTCCTTGCTTTTCGAATATATGAGAATATTATCGATGAATACGACGACAAATTTGTCTATGAATGGTCGAAACACCCGGTTCATCAGATCTATGAACACGGTAGGAGCGTTTGTCAAGCCGAAGGGCATGACTAGAAATTCGTAGTGACCATATCGAGTTCGGAAGGCGGACTTTGGCACGTCTTCGGACTTGATCTTCAATTGATGGTAGCCTGAGCGAAAATCAATCTTGGAAAACAGCGTCACCCCTTGCAACTGGCCAAACAAATCGTCTATCCTCGACAACGGGTACTTGTTTCTTACCGTGGCTTTGTTAAGTTCTCGATAGTTGATACACAACCGCATCGACCCATTCTTCTTCCATACAAACAATACTGGAGCACCCCACGGGGAGACGCTAGGACGAATATATCCGCGATCTAGCAACTCTTGTAGTTGTGCCTTCAGTTCCTTCAGCTCTGCCGGTGCCATTCGATAGGGTACTTTGGTTATTGGTCGGGTGTCCGGAAAGGTGTCGATGCTGAATTCTATCTCTCGGTCCGACGGCATCCCTGGCAACTCGTCTGGAAACACATCAGAAAATTTTGCCATGACTTCAGTCTGGACCGTGCTTGCAATCTCCGTTTTCGTGTCTCGAACTGATGCTAGGTACCCATTGCAACTAGAATGCAACATACGCCTTGCCGAAATTGCCGATATCATCATTGCTGCCTTTGACGCGGCTCCGCACGAATAGGAGAACTCGGTTTCGCCCGAAAGACGGAACATAACTCTTTTCTCCGCGCACTCGATCGTTGCGTGGCATGCACCTAACTAATCCATGCCGAGGATTATATCGTACTTCTTGATGTCGAGGACGATAAGTTCCAAGGATAGACTTTTCCCTCCGATACAGATGTAACCATCCCTACAAATTTTAGTGGCAGGCATATCTACTCCCGATGGAGTGCTAACGCTAAGATTCATATCTAAAAGTTGCATGGATAATTTATTCTCTTCTACAAAGTCAGCAGATATGAAACTATGCGTAGCACCCGAATCGAATAGTACTCTAGCAGGCATATTTTTATAGAGTAATATACATGTCATGACTGTTACGCCCCAGAACCAGAATACCGGAGAGCGGCGGAATGACTCAGCCAACTACGTATTACGGGTAGATGAATATCGTATAATATGACCAATGCTGTCTAACCGATGAGGGTGTGCATACTACATGAAAGTCTCACTAGGGTTACTCGACATCTATTGTCTCAATCATTCAATCAAGAAGCAGTAATAGAGAACATGTAAGATAAAGCAGTAAGGCGTCCCAAATGCTCAGTCAAAATGTTCTTGAGGTCTGGCGGTACAAAACATAGCCAGATGGTATAGCAAGGTATACACAATTGTTATCAGCTGCAGTCTGACTTAGTTACAATTATGTAAAGGTAAGTACAAGACAGTCCGACTAACATGTCGGTGCCAAGTGGAAAAATGTAAAGTAAGTAGCAAAACGAGAAGGGAAGTAAAGAACCCACTCGTGTCCTCATGCGATCATCCCTCTAGTATTGACTATCTTGGAGGTAGAAGTAAGCTGAGTCCTCGGGAACTGGCTCTAAATCTGGCCATGCAAAACCAGAGAGGTTAGACCTCTAATAGCAAGTACCACAAGGAAGCACGATATGAGAACTAATACCAGTGATAAGAGTTAAGAATATAATAATAAGTCTTCGCTTGCTACTGGGATTCACACAACATCACGATACTTCAAACCAACTTCCCAACCAAACAAGGACAGAAGTTGACCCGTCATGTCCTGACATTCTGATCATCTCAATAGTTGACAGAGTAGGTACAGTACACAAACAAATCAATTTAAACGGTCATACAGCTACTACGGCTTGCTAACTGTAAGTTCCAAGTTATCCTAGAAATATGCAATAAGGATTCCTCAGTTCTTACTATGTACAAGCAAGGCTAGTCTACCCAATAATCAATTACGCCAATCATAAATTAGACGAGTCCCAGCGGGACGCCCGTCATCAGTATACAGTAAATAAATATAAGCAGATACCGCTCCCTGTCCGTGTGGCAGATTTGCAGTATCTGTGGGAACCAGCCGGCATGTCGGGGCACTAATTGTCCCAATGATGGCTGCCATGTAAGAACTCGGAAATCCATTCTCTCCATGCAACCGTTATTTTATTTGACTTAGTAGTCCCTATGTTAATTGAAATCCCATGCCGTGGATCATGGTCATTCAGAATGAGTACTTTCGTATAAAGTACGATATACACAACTCTATAACAATGTCTGGGCGGTTAGGTTGTAGGTCTTACATAGCGTAATGTAACAATCAAACCTAGCCACAGAATAATCATACCTTGACTGTGAAGTACACATGCCGCTTTTGTAGAAAATCAGTTGAAGCCTGCACGTGTCCATATGCCAATGTTCGGGATCGGCTAGTCGATTGCAATGGTTCATAGTTAATATGAACGTGTCTCATTCAATTTCAATCAGACGATTAGCCAGCCTCTTAGTTCCAACTAGGAACGCATGATCAATCATTTAGTCAAGGTAACAATCAATGTCAATTCGTGCCAAGGCATGAAAGTCAAACTAGTATTTAGTATGGTCGAGTCAATAACTCTCAGGGTTAAGTTCCAGTCATTCTCGACATCCATAAACCAATCGAGACACAGGGCACATTCCACACAATAATATGTATTAAAATATTAACATATCATGATTTTATCGAGTTCATGCAAAAAGGCGTAAGGATAAATAAGAGATGCCATGTACGCCCCAGGAGTACGTTCAATAAAAATACATCAAGCCAGAAGAGTACGCCCAATGAAATATGCATAAAGGAGATTTACGCATGAGGGAAGTTTACGCGTGAGGAATAAAGCTTGCGCGTAAAGGAGTACGCTCCAATAAAGGATCAAAGTTGCGCGTAAAAACTCGTCTTACGCTAAGCCAAAAGAGTACGCGTAAATAATAAAGTTACACGTAAAACTTGTATGCGTAAAGAGTCCAAGTTTTACGCATGAATCTTGTATGCGTAAAGAATAATCTTTATGCGTAAAACAATCTACGCGTAAAGGAATAAAGCTTGCACGTAAAATAATGGATGCGTAAAGGAATCGTTACGTGTAAAATAATGTACGCGTAAAGAATACACCAAGCCAGAGTAGACTTGCGTAAACCGAATTCACGCTGACACGAATGAACGTAGGCATAGAGCTTAATATTACGCGGGCACGTATAAACGTGTGCGTAGAGCTTGATATTACGCGGGCACGTATAAATGTGTGCGTATAGAACCTCCGAAACTCCAATTCCATGAACTTCAATCTGAGCCAAAAAATAGGAGTTCCACGGATCGAAAGGGGTTATAACACAAATCTCACAATCTGGAATGAACGAAACTTGAAAATAAGGAAGTTTGATAAATCAAAATCCACAAAATCCAAAAAATGGCAATTTCTAGATCTACTAAAAATGAAACTTCAAAATACAAAATGCCAAGTTCTAAACTATCTTAGGATCACGAGAGGAAGATAAATGAACCATAAAAATATGGGTTCTCATATGGAGCAAGATGTACTTGCCTATGGGTTTGGTAGGTGGAGAGAGTTATGAAGAAGAAGAAGAGTAAATGAGAAAGAAGAAGTAATAAAGAGAGAGAAAGGATTGGGCTTTAAATGGAATGATAGGGTGGGGAGTTGGGTTCGGTTCATGATGAACCATCAAAATTTCAGAAACAAACCAACCCAAGCCGAACCCAAGAGCAAAACTAAAGCAGAAAATAAAATACAAAAAAATAATTAGCGTAAAATTAAAGAAATTAAATACAGAACAAATTCATGATAAATATTAAATAAATACAGTCAAGCAGTACACGTATTAAAATACGTATTCTGGGAACAGGGAGTGACATCTCTACCCTCCTTAAAAAAATTTTATCCTCGGAATTTTAAATCCAAGCAGGATAGAAACATCGGAGCTAAACTAATTCAAGTACAAGCAATTTTAGCGAGCAAACAATCATCTTATAATATCAATAGCAAGTAATATATCTACGTTTATCAATCTACGACATCAATCAATTTCTACTCATAGGGTGATAAGCATGAGGAATCAAGACAACCAAGGTACACGAAAAGAAATATACCTTGTGAGTCAAATAGGTGCGGATATCGTGATCGGATATCATCCTCACGTTCCCACTTTGACTCTCCTAAGGAGTGATGACCCCAAGCAACATGGACAAGGCTAATTGTTCGGTTCTTGAGTATCTTCTTCCTTCGATCCAAAATGGACACCGGCTGTTCCTCGTAAGACAGGTTGGTACCAACAACCAGCTCAGAATGATCGAGGATATGGCTTGGGTCCGATACATACCTACACAACTGAGATACATGAAACACATCATGTACCTCTCGTAACGAAGGTGGAAGGGATAAACGATAAGCAACATCGTCTACCCCATAGAGGATAGCAAATGGGCCTACGTATCGCGGACTCAACTTTCTGCGAACGCCAAATCTAATGACCCCATGAGTAGGTGAGATCCGCAAGAATACGTGGTCCCCAACAGAAAATTCTAGCGACCTACGATGCTGGTCCGCCCAATGTCGATGTCGATCTTGCGCAACTCGAAGTCGCTCCCTAATCTCCTTAACCACTTCAACCGTCTGAACAATCATCTCTGGGCCTAACATCTTTCTCTCCCCGATTTTATCCCATGCCAGTGGCGATCTACACTTCTTACCGTATTGTGCTTCGAATAGTGCCATCTGGATACTGGCATGATAACTGTTGTTGTACGAGAATTCGACTAAGTGCATGTGACTCTTCCAAGACCCTCCAAAATCTAGGGTGCAAGCTCGTAACATATCTTCTAAAGTCTGAATTGTTCTTTCTGATTGTCCGTCCGTCTGTGGACGGTAAGCCGTACTAAATCTTAACTTGGTACCCAGACTATGATGCAAACTCTTCCAGAAATATGATGAAAAACGGGTATCTCTATCTGATACATTACTGACAGGGACCCCATGCTGCCTGACTATCTGCTGCATATATAATTCTGTCAACTTTTCTGTAGATTGTCCTACTCTAAAAGGAAAAAAATGTGCCACCTTCGTAAGCCGATCCACTATTACCCAAATAGCATCCTTACTACTTGGTGATCTCGGTAAACAGGTCACAAAGTCCATGGTGATATGTTCCCACTTCTATTCCAGGATAGGAAGTGGTTGTAATAATCCAGCTGGATTCTGTTGTTCTACCTTCACTTGCTGACATATTAAGCAACGAGAAACGAATCTAGCTATCTCTCTCTTCATTTCGTTCCACCAGAAGTGCTGCTTAATATCTTTGTACATTTTAGTTCCTCCAGGGTGTATAGAATATTGAGAACTGTAGGCTTCTGTCATAACCTCATGTCGGATATCTCCACTAGGCACACATAGACGTGATCCAAATCTAAGTGTACCATCTTCGTAAATTTTTATCTCCTTCCTGAGTCCCGACTCACATTCTGTCCTAAGCTTCTGAATCTTTGGGTCCCGTGCCTGAGCTGTCTTGAACCTGTCTACCAAGTCGGATTGAACTCATAGACTTGCCAGAATTCATACATCACTAGGAAGTATAACCTCGATGCCCATCTCCTGAAGATCTTCTAAAATATGTTTTTGTGATGTCAACATAAATGCACCGTCTCTCCTACTAAGAGCGTCTGCTACCACATTAGCCTTGCTTGTATGATATTGAAGCTCTACGTCGTAATCCTTGATCAACTCTAACCACCTTTCTCTGTCTCATGTTTAATTCCTTCTGAGTAAAGATGTACTTCAGACTTTTGTGGTCTGTGTACATGTTCACTCGATCACCATACAAGTAATGCCTCCATAGCTTCAAAGCAAATACTACTGCCGCCAACTCTAAGTCATGAGTTGGATAATTCTTCCCGTGGTCTCGAAGTTGCCTAGATGCATACGCTATCACCTTTCCATGTTGCATTAGGACACACCCAAGTCCTTTCTCTGACGCATCACAATATACAGTAAAACTTCCGGATCCAACCGGTAATGTAAGAATAGGTGCCGTCATCAACTTCTGCTTCAAATTCTCAAATGATGCCTGGCACTCTGCCGACCAAATGAATGGCATATCCTTCCGTGTCAAGCGGGTCATGGGTGCTGAGAGTCTTACAAATCTGATACAAACCTTCTATAATATCCTGCCAATCCCAAGAAACTATGCACATCTGCTGCGGTCTTAGGTATTGGCCAACTCTCTACTGATTCTACCTTCTTGGGATCCACTGCTACTCCAGCCCCTGATATGATGTGCCCCAAGAATGAAATATGATCCGTCCAAAACTCACACTTGCTGAGCTTGGCATACAACTGGTTCTCTCTCAGAACCTGTAATACTTTCCTGAGGTGATCTTCATGTTCTTCTTCACTAGCTGAGTATACGAGAATGTCGTCGAGGAACACAACGACAAATTGATCTAAGTATGGCATAAAGATGCGGTTCATCAAATCCATAAATATTGCTGGAGCATTGGTCAAACCGAACGGCATTACAAAGAATTTGTAATGCCTGTACTTGGACCTGAATGCCATCTTGGGAATATCCTCTTTCCGAACCCTCACTTAATGATACCCTGATCGAAGATCTATCTTGGAGAAAACCCTTGCTCTGCTCAACTGATCAAACAAGTCGTCGATCTTTGGTAGTGGGTACTTATTCTTTACTGTTGCTGCGTTGAGCTTTCTGCAGTCAATACATAATCTTGATGACCCATCCTTCTTCCCTACAAGTACCACTGGTGCTGTCCATGGTGATTCGGTAACTCGAATGAACTTTTTTCCTTCAATTCCTCTATGTGCTGATATACCTTGGCCTGCTCTGAATCTGCCATTCTGTAAATTCGATCCTATATCGGTTTAGTTTTGGGTGTCAATTCTATACTGAACTCAATATCCCTAACCAGTGGTAGACCGGGAAGTTCTTCGGGAAATACATCTAGAAACTCTTCCACTACCTTCGAAACTTGAACTTCTTCCATTGCCGTCACTACTCCTTCTTCTTGTTGAGTTGCCACTGATCTGACTAAGGTAAATCGCTCCATGCATGGAATATTAAAAGATACACTCCTTCTACGACAATCTATTATCGCATGACTGTCTTTCAGCCAGTCCTTGCCTAAGATAACGTCGAAATTTTCAACAAAAAATTCTATTAATCTGGCGGGTAAGGAACGCCCGTAAACTACAACTCTACACGCTAGAATAACTCTACTAACTCCTACGAGCCCATTACCAGTGAGTATATTCAACCTCCCTGGCAAAGCCTCGAATTCTATTCCTAGTCGTGTCACAAATTGTGCAGATATAAATGAGTGTGATGCTCCCGAATCAAACAATGCTACTGCGGGATATAAGGTGACGAGAATGTTACTTGCCACAACATCTTTCGATGCCAATGCCTCTTCCAAGGACAAATTGAATGCCTGCCCTCGGCCTCTTTGTTGGTTCCCATGCTGCGGCCTAGCCTTGTATTGCTGCTGGCCCCTGCCTTGGTAATGCTGGGGTAGTCTTTGTTGTTACTGCTGCATCGGCGGTCCCTCCTGCCAAAACATCTGAGCCTGTGACATGAACGGGCGTTGTGCCAACGGCCTCACTGCTATCGCTGGTACTTGACACTGGCCTGCCCCTAATGCTGGCAGCATCGGATACTGCTGCACTGGTCCTCCTGACATCAAATTCATAGGACATGTGAAAACCCAAGGATCTGGACTTCCACATACCAAATATTGTCCATTCAATGCCCGACATATGCCTCTACTGTGTCCTGTCTTCCTACAATAGGTGCAACCCACTGGGAGTTGCTGGTTCTTCCACTGCTGCCACTGTCTTGTTGATGGTGCTGGCCCTCGTATCGCCACATCGTGAATGTGAATGCCAGGGGATTGTGCTGTTATTCGGGGTGCTACTCCACATCCTTATTCAATCTGATTATGAGATCTCTTCTGACCTCCAGTCCTTGCTGTGATCCTCTGGATGGTGATCTCATGCCTTCGGGTTGCCGTCAACATCTCATCGAAAGTCTGGTAGTTGTGTCCCTCTATCAATTGTAATAGTTCAAGATAAAACCCTTGCTGAAACCTTATAGCCCTCTGGATTTTTGTTGCTACCATCTTTGGGGCAAACCTACTCAGTCTGCAGAACTCTGCTGCATAACCATCCACTGTCTTGCCAGCCTGCTTGAGGTTGATAAACTTCTGTTGTAGCTCAAACTGTGCCACAACTCCATAGTACTTCGTCTTGAATCTCGCAGTAAAATTGTCCCAAGCAACATGACGTCTGATGCCCACTTATTCCGATTCCCACCAATCACGTGCGAGGTCCTGAAGTAACAGCTTCACTTGATCCACACGTTCCTCTGCCGGTACCTTAGCTGCTGTCAGAATAGCCTCAATATCCTTAAGCCATGCATTTGCTGAAATGACATCTTCCGTGCGCTCGAAACGATATGAGTTATACTTGTAAAATCTGGTTGATGGTCCTGAATCGGTCCTCACTCCTCTTTCCAAAGCCGTTTGCAATCCTTGGTTGAGCAACACATTTTGATCTTGCAGCTGAGTGTGCATGCATTGCTGGGCCAACATCTGATGTTACTGAGTAGCCATCATCCCTCTCATGATCTCCAGAAGGGCTGGTGTGTCTACTTCCACAGGGGTAGGTGGAACTATTGGTGGTGTTGGAACCTCCAGATACTGTGGTCCAGTTGCTGGTTCCACTATCACCTCTTCTTGGACGGTCTCTTGAGGTAGTCACGACCCGCACCCTATTTAAGGGCATGAGCACGTGGGTACGTCCAGCCTATGCCGCGGTATCGGCGGTAGAACGCTGTAAAAGGTCATCTAGAATATATAGAATCTAAGACACAAAATATAACCTGTCATCTCCGCACAGAGGAATATATTCACAACTCAATCACATAATTCTAAGGAAGATAAACATGATGATAAAGATAAAGATAAAGATAAAGATAAAGATAAAGATAAAGATAAAGATGAGATAAATAGTCTGAAATAGTGCCGAGCCACAATCAAAAGTTCAGAGACCAAGACATAAAACAATATCCCAAAATAAATACTACAAATCTTAAAGTATCAAACTAGAATGTAATCAAGACAAAATCTAGGTGAACTAGGTCACTACTGGCGGTGCGTCCTCTACGAATACCGGG
Organism: Iris pallida; assembly: GCA_029216955.1. Taxonomy (NCBI): domain Eukaryota; kingdom Viridiplantae; phylum Streptophyta; class Magnoliopsida; order Asparagales; family Iridaceae; genus Iris; species Iris pallida. Next base: position 1,680,604 of record JANAVB010037417.1, read on the forward strand.
TCCACAGACTGGTCCTGGTCGTAGGCTCCATCTATGCCAAACCCGTAGTAGGTCGGGCAATCTGCATCTAAATCCTCTGAAAAATAATGGGGGTTATCCTGTCAGGATATGAGCAAGTACAAACGCCAACAACAGTTCCATGTGAATTGACAAATACTATAAGAGACAATCATAATGAAATACAAGATGGAATATCAAGACTGAAAGTAAAACGGTACAAGAGAACTGGATATCATGTCATGTGTGAAATATAAGATAAAACTAGAATATAAATAAATAGAAAGTAATCTGCGGTATGATGTAAACATAAAAATAAAGTGCCATGAGATATTAGAGCGTTATGTGATCGGCTTGGATCAAGATCAGGCTGTTCCATTTGACCGGCTATGCACAGGTAGTATAATAATATAGGGATCAGGCCGGCCAAAATGGAAAGCTATGCACAAGTAGTATAAGGTCAGGCTACACCCTACATGTGGTGAGGGTGGTGCTATGCGCAAGTAATAAACAAGTAATGGGTAATGATCACATAACCTCTAATAACTCCTCCATCCCCGAGTAGTATAATAAATCCAGACATAACAGGTCATGACACAGGATTCGAAGAGCAGGGGGCCAGCCCACTCCTAAATCGGTGTCTATACAAGTACAGGAAACAATATCAAAAAATGTACTCATATACCAGGTAAACCAGGAATGACATCTCATGACGAGATTCACGTACACTAGTCCTTGTATCCTCGTGTCAAGAATCAAGTATAACACTACAACTGAATCGGATATAGTAGATATCAAGACAATGAAAACTATCAGAGAATGTACTCGCCTGTCATCCTTAGCTGAGAAAATCGAAACTACCACCCACTCAAAAAGCCACGAACGGTCAACTCGCACAACCGTCTTCTAATGCTAAAATAGACATTACCAATGTTGTCAGAATCGTCAAATTAGCTAGAAACGTCTACCCATAAGTCCAATTCTGGACACAGGGGCAAAACGGTAATTTCGGATCAAAATGGTGTCCGCCGTTGGACCCACTTTGTACCAAAAACGTGTCAGAATCTACGGTCTCTAAAGTCATCAAACTATATGTCTACAGGTCCGATTTGACGAGACAAACCCAACGGTATGTCCAATTTTGGATTCTGGTGGGCTGCGCACAAAATCATCCGTTGAGTGGGATTGTGGGCCCGCCAAAATGGCATCCCGATCAACGGTCTCAAAATCAGACCAAACCTGGCATACAGGACCAAAAAAATATTTCGAGTCCAATGGCGCAAGTTTCGTCGCGATTTGATTAGTGTGCACAAAGTAATTGACAAATATGCAAAAGGTCGATACGGTGAATTTTTGACGGATACACATCAAATTCGTCGCGCACACGCGACCAATTTGAATTCCGTCAAAGCCCACACGACCACGAAGTCGATACGCACCTTTCGATGCTTTCGGTTCGTGACCACGTCGCCCGGATTGACAGAACGGACGGCGTATCGGGACAATTTTTCTAAAAATCCACTTTTGAAAATCAGTTTTTTTTTTCCAACTTCACAAATCAATAACTTTCTGTACAGTACATGAAATTCAGTTCTACAAAAAAGGTTTTAAAGCCCTTTAGGTTGTCTCCAAGTCTCTTCAGACCGATTTTGAAAAATCACAACACGCTGGTCGCAAATCGGCCACAAAGTTGGGGTTTCGGAACAGTTTATAAACCCAGAAAATTGAGTTTTTTCTCGATTTTGGAACTCGTTTTTCGTCGCACATGGTGCGAATCGGCATGAACTATTTGAAGGGAAATAAAGGTGTATATGTTGGGATCTTACCTGACTAAGTGGTTCGCAAAATGACGGAGCGAGGAAGGAGAAATCTATTTTCGAAGTTGGCTCTTCGCTGACAGTTTTCACGCGCGAGTGGGCTGCTCGTTGCACGTTTTCCGACGATGGACGGCCACGGGTTGGTCGACGGCGACGTCGGGGTACACATTGGGTTGTCGGTGACGGCTAGGATTTAGTTTTTGTGAAAATTCCTCTCTCTCTCTCTCTAAATATATATATATATATATATATATATATATATATATATATATATATATATATATATATATATATGTATATATATACACACGGATTGGTCTCGGGTTATACATGGAAAGGGGGGGTGCGCGCGCTTGAATGCTAGCAGCTGCTGCTGCTCTATATGTGCGGGTGCGTGTGTGATTTGTTTTGGTGTGTTTTTTTTCTTTTTCTTTTCTTTCTTTCTTTACCTTTTTCTTTTATATATATATATGGCTTAATTGCTACTTGATACCCTCAACTATTACCATTTTTCAACTTGGTACCCTAAACTTTTTTTGTAACAACTTGATACCCGGATATTATTTTGGACAAAAATGCCCCTACCCCTAACCCCCCTCCCCCGTGCTCGCTTCGCCCCCCCTCTGCTAGCTCCGGCCGCAGCTCCACCCCCCTGCTCGCTTCAGGCCATCCCCCCTGCTCGCTTAAGGCCACCCCCCCTCTCGCTCCGGCTGTCCGCTCCCGCCTCTCCCCTAGGGCTCGGAAGCGGGAGGAGGGGGGCTGGGAAGGGGGGTGCGGGACAGGAGGCGGGGGCAGGAGGTGGCCCGGAAGCGAAGAGGGGGGGGGAGGTTGGCCTGAAGCGAGGAGGGGAGGGGTCGGCCGGAGCTAGCAGGGGGGTAGCCGGAGTGGGGGAGGGGGTAGAGGGAGGGAAGGGATAAGGGCATTTTGGGGTTTTTTAAAATGTTAGGTATTAAGTTGAAAAAAAAATAGTTGAGGTACCAATCTGTTACGAAAAAAAGTTTAGGGTATCAACTTGAAAAAGTGTGATAGTTGAGGGTAGCAATTAGCAATTAAGCCTATATATATATATATATATATTATATTTATACACACACACATAAATACATACATACATACATATATTATTATTTATTATATATACGTATATATTTATTTATATAAAATAACCCACTAATATTTATCCATTAATACAAATATATATATTTATGTATATATCCCATAAATAGAATAATACCTAAATATATATAAATAAAAATCAAAATTTATTTATAAACAAAACTAAACATTTTATTTTATATATATATTAAATATATTAAACTTTTATAAATAAAAACTCTATCAATAAAATACCTATTTAAATAATAATATAAAAAAAACACTAACAATAATATTTAAATAATATTAAAAAAATATTATAATGACCATATTGGTCCTATTTAGGAAAGTGAGGGTGACAAATCTACCCTCCTAAAAAAAATTTTATCCTCGAAATTAGAGCAAGCTAGCACAATAACAGTCGCAAGAACAAAGAAAAATACCTCAAGGCTCGAAGAGATAAGGGTAACGCTCCCGCATCTCGTCCTCTCTCTCCCAGGTAGACTCACCTAGAGAGTGATGCCTCCATGCGACATGAACCAAAGGAATAACTTGGTTTCGAAGCACCTTCTCACGACGATCCAGAATCTCCACAGGCTGCTCTGGATAGCGGGGAGTAGGCCCCACCTCTAACTCGGAGTGATCCAATACGTGACTAGAGTCTGCCACGTACCGCCTCAACTGTGACACATGGAACACGTTATGGACTCCCTCGAGCGTAGGTGGCAAGTCTAGTCGATAGGCCACTGCACCGACCCTTCCAAGAATAGTGAAAGGTCCGATGAAGCGCGGACTAAGCTTCCCGCCTCGGCCAAAATGAATCGTGTCCCGTGTCGAAGAAATCCTTAGGAACACCATATCGCCAACCTAGACACAAGACAAGACCCAATACAAGATCCTAAAGCAAACAATCACCCACAAGCACAAACAGAAAAACTGATACTAACTTCGAACTCTAACGGTCTCCGGTGGCTATCGACCCAATGCCGCTGTCTATCCTGAGCCACCCGAAGTCTATCCCTGATCAACTTAACCTTCTCTGTTGCATCCACCACCATCTCCGGGCCAAGTAAAACTCTCTAACCTACATCGTCCCATGACAAAGGAGTGCGACATCTCCGTCCATATAGAGCCTCAAATGGTGACATCTCTATGCTGGCCTGATAGCTGTTGTTGTAAGCAAACTCTACCAGGTGAAGATGGTCCTCCCAAGATCCTTCGAAATCTAACACACAAGTGCGAAGCATATCCTCGAGTGTCTGGATGGTCCTCTCTGACTGTCCATCTGTCTGGGGGTGATACGCGGTACTAAACTTGAGCTGGGTGCCCAAGCTAGTATGTAAACTCCTCCAAAAGTGGAAAGTAAAACAACTATCCCGATCCGAGACGATGCTTACCGGAACTCCGTGTAATCTGACTATCTGTCGCACATACATCTCTGCCAGCTTCTCCGTAGATAGTCCCACCTTGAAAGGTAAAAAGTGGGCCGATTTGGTCAATCTATCAACGATGACCCAAATCGCGTCTTTCCCTCCTGAAGATCGTAGAAGTCCAGATACAAAGTCTATAGTGATGTGCTCCCACTTCCACTCTGGAATGGGTAGTGGCTGAAGCAGACCACCTGGCCTCTGTCTCTCGGCTTTCACCTGCTAGCACACTAAGCATCGAGATACAAACTGAGCTACATCTCGCTTCATGCCATACCACCATACATGCTCCCTCAGGTCTCTATACATCTTGTTGGCTCCAGGATGCATAGGATACTGGGAACGATGCGCTTCTTGCAGAATCTCCTCCCGAAGCTCTCCACTCGGAATGCACAATCTAGTACCGTGCCTCAGCGACCCATCTTCGGCTATAGAGAAATCGTCTAGCAATTCGGCCTGTACCTGCTCCCTGATGCTCCTCACGGTCACGTCATCAAACTGTGCTGATCTGACTCTGTCCATCAACACAGACTGAATCTGTAAACCCCACATCTGAACCTCTATGCCCGGAACGATCACCTCGATACCCAAACTATCCAGATCGGCCAATAGATGACGATCTGTCGTCAAATACATAGCGACTGGATACCTGTTCAAGGCATCTGCAACTACGTTGGCCTTTCCTGGATGGTACTGCAAAGAGATATCGAAGTCCTTCATCAGCTCAAGCCAGTGCCTCTGCCTCATGTTCAATTCCTTCTGGGTGAACACGTACTTCAAGCTCTTGTGATCCGTGAAGATCTCCACTCGCTCTCCGTACAGGTAGTGCTTCTACAGCTTCAAAGCAAAGATAACAGCTGCCAACTCCAGATCATGTGTAGGGTAGTTCTTCTCATGAGGACGTAACTGCCTGGATGCATAGGCAATTACCTTTCCGTGCTGCTGAAGAACGCAACCCAAGCCCTTCCCAGAAGCGTCACTGTAGATCGTGAAACCACCAGTCCCAGATGGCAAAGTCAAGATAGAAGCTGTAGTCAACCTCTTCTTCAGCTCATCAAAAGCAGCCTGACACTCCTCGGTCCAGACGAACTCCACGTCTTTTCGGGTAAGTCTAGTCATTGGCTCTACAATCGGAGAGAAGTCCTGAACGAACTTCCTATAATAGCCTGCCAGACCCAAAAATCTCTGAATCTCAGCGACTGAGCTCGGTGTGGACCAAGACTCAACTGCTAAAATCTTCTTCGGGTCCACTGAGATCCCATGCTCGGTCACAACATGACCCAAGAACTCTACCTTCTTCAGGAAAAACTCGCACTTTGACAGCTTCCCATACAACTGCTCCTTCCTGAGAGTCTCTAACACAATCCGCAGATGCTCCTCGTGCTCCTCTGGTGTCTTCGAGTAGATCAATATGTCATCTATGAAGACCACCACGAACTTGTCAAGGTACTGATGGAATACCTTGTTCATCAAGTTCATGAATACCGCGGGAGCATTGGTCAACCCGAATGGCATAACAGTGAACTCATACTGGCCATACCGAGTCCAAAAAGCTGTCTTCGGAATGTCCTCCTTCTTCACCTTTAGCTGATGGTAACCGGACCTCAAGTCTATTTTTGAGAATACCTTCGCGCCACTCAACTGATCAAATAAGTCGTCAATCCTCGACAACGGGTACTTATTCTTGATAGTGAGGTTGTTGAGCGCTCTGTAGTCGACACACATGCGTACCGTCCCATCCTTCTTCGGCACAAACAGAACAGGTGCGCCCCAAGGTGAAGAACTGGATCGGATGAATCCCTTATCCTGCAGCTCGTCGACTTGCTTCTTCAGCTCTGCCAACTCGCTGTTGTTGATCCTATAGACATGCTGCGAGACAGGCTCAGCGCCCGGCACCAAGTCTATAGAGAACTCAACATCCCTGTCTGGCGGCATTCCCGGCAACTCATCAGGGAAAATATCCAAGAATCCTGCTATCAATGGATGTGGCAATTCCTGCCCCGTCAACATAGCTCCACAAAAACTATCTCCTAGCTCAGCAGCTCCCCTGGCGAACTCAAACTCTGGCTCTCCCGACGGTCTAAACAAAACTCGGCCTCCTCTACAGTCTATACTAGCATGATGTCTGCTCAACCAATCCATACCGGGTACCATATCGTAGCTCGAAAGGGACATTACGAGCAAGGTCGCATTCAAATCCCGGTCTCCCAGTATAACTCTCTGCCCCTTGCAAATATTATTGACTAGGATAATGTCTCCCCCGGTCATAATCTTGCAAGTCCTACTCAGTGGTTCAGCAATAATATTGTGTCTAAGTACAAAAGAGACAGATACAAAACTATGCGTAGCACCAGAGTCAAACAAAGCTAATACAGGAAATGAATCGAGTAGAACAGAACCTGCCACCACGTCTGCTATAGGCTCAGCCTCCTCGACCGTCAGTGCGAACACCCTACCCTGAGCTGCTTCCCTCTGATGCTGGGCGAAACGCTGCTGCTGGGTTGGAAGTGGCGGACCCCTCTGCTGAACAGCGGGTCCCACTGGAGCTCTAGCAGGAGGAGCTCTATCCTGACCTCTCCGAGCTGGACGAGTAGGACAATCTCTCAACTGGTGGTCGGGCACTCCACAGAATAGACAAACGCCCAACCTCTTTCTGCAGACCTCTCGGGTGTGCCCCGACTTCCCATAAAAAGTACACTGCGGAACCTCCTTCTGCCCCTACTGATGCTGTGCATGTGCTGGTGCCTGGTGCTGCTGATGCTGCTGCTGGTGGAACAGCTTCTACTGAGTCTGAGGTCGCTTGGCCGGTCCTGCACTGGAACCAGCACCTATAGCATCACTACTCCTCTTGGGCCTGAGACCCAAGTCCTCCTTTGCAATCTGAGCGTCCATCAGAATGTCCTCAAGGGTCGCAGTACGATGCCCAGACGTGCGTGATTTGCCGACGTGGTTCAGGCCCCTCCTGGACTTGCAGGCCTTCTCTCCAACGTCCTGAACCATGCCCGAAGCGAACCGGCTCAGACGGAAGAACTCCATCGCATACTCGTCCACAGACATGTTCCCCTGCACAAGTCCCACAAACTGGCCTTCTAGTGCACTAAGAGCCACATCAGGAAAGAATTTCTCCTTGAATAGCTTTTTGAAGTTCACCCATGTCAAGCATGTCACTGTCACGCGAGGGTCTGTGCGGTACCAAGTCAGAGCAATATCAAAGAACTTACTAGCTGCTGCAGACACCCATAGTCCCTCTGGAAGCTGTGGTAACCCCAGGCTCCGCTCAACATCCTCTAGCCAATCATCGGCATACAGGATCCCTTCTGTTCCCTTGAATTCTCGAGGAAACATCTTCTTGAAATCTATCACGGAGCCAGCTTTCGCCTGCTGCTGCTATGGCTGCTGGGCTGGAGCGCCCTGAGTATGAATTGCAGTCACCTTCTCTACAGCGGCGAGCGCTAACTGGTGCGCATTCTCCATGCTCTGCCTCAAAATCTTCGTCTGCCGCTGTGAAGCCTCAGCTTGCGCTCGCTGCGCCTCCATCATCTGCTGGAGGAATGCGAACATCTGAGTAGCATCAATCGGCAACGCTGGTGGAGGTGGAAGAGTCCCCGACTGAACAGGTACAGTCCTTGGGACTTGTGGAGGAAGACCTCCCGGTACTGTTGCCGCTACCTCTGGAACGGCAGGGACAGTAGGGTCAATCTCCTGATCCGCAGCACTCTCAGTCAGAAAAATAGGTTGCGACGGATCGGACCTCTCCGGTGCTGCACTGGATCCAGCTGCCTGAGCTCGCGTCACCGTCATCCTGGAGACATATTCAAGCAAAGAAATCAATATGGCACATGATAGGATATCATCAAGGAAGGACAATTTATTTCGAAATGCAAGTAGAGTTTGTCATGGAAATCAAAAGATTGGAGTTTTCCTAATATGTGATTGAGTAATTCCTATCATAACCTAAAACCTATATCCTAAGAGCAGGCTCGTAATTAGGGGCACGAGCACGTGGGTACGTCCAGCCTACGCCGCAGTATCGACGGTAGAACACTGTAAAAGGTCATCTAGAATATATAGAATCTAAGACACAAAATATAACCTGTCATCTCCGCACAGAGGAATATATTCACAACTCAATCACATAATTCTAAGGAAGATAAACATGATGATAAAGATAAAGATAAAGATGAGGTAAATAGTCTGAAATAGTGCCGAGCCACAATCAAAAGTTCAGAGACCAAGACATAAAACAATATCCCAAAATAAATACTATAAATCTCAAAGTATCAAACTAGAATGTAATCAAGACAAAATCTAGGTGAACTAGGTCACTACTGGCGGTGCGTCGTCTACGAACACCGGGTCCACAGACTGGTCCTGGTCGTAGGCTCCATCTATGCCAAACCCGTAGTAGGTCGGGCAATCTGCATCTAAATCCTCTGAAAAATAACGGAGGTTATCCTGTCAGGATATGAGCAAGTACAAACGCCAACAACAGTTCCATGTGAATTGACAAATACTATAAGAGACAATCATAATGAAATACAAGATGGAATATCAAGACTGAAAGTAAAACGGTACAAGAGAACTGGATATCATGTCATGTGTGAAATATAAGATAAAACTGGAATATAAATAAATGGAAAGTAATCTGCGGTATGATATAAACATAAAAATAAAGTGCCATGAGATATTAGAGCGTTATGTGATCGGCTTGGGTCAAGATCAGGCTGTTCCATTTGACCGGCTATGCACAGGTAGTATAATAATATAGGGATCAGGCCGGCCAAAATGGAAAGCTATGCACAAGTAGTATAAGGTCAGGCTACACCCTACGTGTGGTGAGGGTGGAGCTATACGCAAGTAATAAACAAGTAAGGGTAATGATCACATAACCTCTAATAACTCCCCCATCCCCGAGTAGTATAATAAATCCAGACATGACAGGTCATGACACGGGATTCGAAGAGCAGGGGGCCAGCCCACTCCTAAATCGGTGTCTATACAAGTACAGGAAACAATATCGAACAATGTACTCATATACCAGGTAATCCAGGAATGACATCTCATGACAAGATTCACGTATACTAGTCCGTGTATCCTCGTGTCAAGAATCAAGTATAATACTACAACTGAATCGGATATAGAAGATATCAAGATAATGAAAACTATCAGAGAATGTACTCGTCTGTCATCCTTAGCTGAGAAAATCGAAACTACCACCCACTCAAAAAGCCACGAACGGTCAACTCGCACAACTGTCTCCTAATGCTAAAATAGACATTACCAATGTTCTCAGAATGGTCAAATTAGCTAGAAACGTCTACCCATAAGTCCAATTCTGGGCACAGGGGCAAAACGGTAATTTTCGGTTAAAATAGTGTCCGCCGTTGGACCCACTTTGCACCAAAAAATGTGCCAGAATCTACGGTCTCTAAAGTCATCAAACTATATGTCTACAGGTCCGGTTTGACGAGAAGAACCCAACGGTATGTCCAATTTTGGATTCTGGTGGGCTACGCACAAAATCACACGTTGAGTGGGATTGTGGGCCCGCCAAAATGGCGTCCCGATCAACGGTCTCAGAATCGGACCAAACTTGGCATACAGGACCAGAAAAATATTTCAAGTCCAATGGCGCAAGTTTCGTCACGATTTGATTAGTGTGCACAAAATAATTGACAAATATGCAAAAGGCCGATACGGTGAATTTTTGACAGATACGCATCAAATTCGTCGCGCACACGCGACCAATTTGAATTCCGTCAAAGCCCACACGACCACGAAGTCGATACGCACCTTTCGATGCTTTCAGTTCGTGACCACGTCGCCCGGATTGACGGGACGGACGGCGTATCGGGATAATTTTTCTAAAAATCCACTTTTGAAAATCAGTTTTTTTTCTCCAACTTCACAAATCAATAACTTTCTGTACAGTGCATGAAATTCAGTTCTACAAAAAAGGTTTTAAAGCCCTATAGGTTGTCTCCAAGTCTCTTTAGACCAATTTTGAAAAATCACAACACGCTGGTCGCAAATCGGCCACAAAGTTGGGGTTTTGGGACAGTTTCTAAACCCAAAAAATTGAGTTTTTTCTCGATTTTGGAACTCGTTTTTCATCGCACATGGTGCGAATCGGCATGAACTATTTGAACGAAAATAAAGGTGTATATGTTGGGATATTACCTGACCAAGTGGTTCGCAAAATGACGGAGCTAGGAAGGAGAAATCTATTTTCGAAGTTGGCTTTTCGCTGACAGTTTTCACGCGCGAGTGGGCTGCTCGTTGCGCATTTTCCGGCGATGGTCGGCCACGGGTTGGTCGACGGCGACGTCGGGTACACGTTGGGTTGTGGGTGACGGCTAGGATTTAGTTTTGTGAATATTCCTCTCTCTCTCTCTCTCTCTAAATATATATATATGTATATATATACACACGGATTGGTCTCGGGTTATACATGGAAAGGGGGGGTGCGCGCGCTTGAATGCTAGGAGCTGCTGCTGCTCTATATGTGCGGGTGCGTGTGTGATTTGTTTTGGTGTGTTTTTTTTCTTTTTCTTTTCTTTCTTTCTTTCTTTACCTTTTGCTTATATATATATATATATATTATATATTTATACACACACACATAAATACATACATACATATATACTTACATACATATATTATTATTTATTATATATACGTATATATTTATTTCTATAAAATAACCCATTAATATTTACCCATTAATACAAATATATATATTTATGTATATATCCCATAAATAGAATAATACCTAAATATATATAAATAAAAATCAGAATTTATTTATAAACAAAACTAAATATTTTATTTTATATATATATTAAATATATTAAACTGTTATAAATAAAAACTCTATCAATAAAATACCTATTTAAATAATAATAAAAAAACACTAACAATAATATTTAAATAATATTAAAAAAATAAAATATTATAATGACCATATTGGCCCTATTTAGGAAAGTGAGGGTGATAGAGGTAGCACTGGCCCTTATTGCTGATCATTATGGTCAGGTTGTTCGTGTTGCCTTTGTTGTTGCTGTCCAGCTCTTACGGATGCGGATGAGGTGCCCCTAAGAAAAGGGACAAGAGAACAATCAAACGATCGGACAGGAAAGATCAATGAAGTCAAAGGATACTGAAATGTCAAGCTAGACTCGAGAATAACGAATCATGAGATCAAAGGGAAACATGTGTGATTGAGACCTCCTATAGATTAAAATACCCCACAAGTCTGAAATTAGACCTGCTTGGGCCACCACTAAAACCTTGTCACGCCCCAGAACCAGAATACCGGAGAGCGGAGGAATGACTCAGCCAGCTACGTATTACAGGTAGATGAATACCGTATAATACAATCAATACTGTCTAACCGTATAATATAATCAAGCAAAAATATTTTTTTTATATAAAATATTTCGGTCCTATGTCGTGACAAATTGATGTTCTAGTGTTCTAGTTGCTTCTAGATAGGTTTTCCTAAGTTGTTGTTGTTGTGGACCTGCATGGGCCACCACTGAAAACATGTCACGACCCGGTCCCAATTTCTTGGGTCGAATCGGATCATGCCCAGCCTGCACCGTTGTTGAGACCGCGGCAGTAAGCTGTTCAGTAGCAGGTAACCATACAACAACACTATATTTGTCACAACTCAACATTCGAAAATTTAAAACTTTATTAAACTTTTACAATGAAAGATACAACTTAAACCATTTTCTACATACATCATGAATAAAAGAAAACTCTAGGCAAACAGCTCATCAGTCTCGAATTCCTCGTCTTGGGATCGCGAAACAAAGCCTCATCAGTGATACCTAAAATGTTGGGTCTCCAGTCAGGAGGGAGCAAAGTATAATTTATGCTAATTTTAAACAGTTAAAATAAATAATAGAAATATGCACTTTTAAACAATTTAGAAATGACCAGTTTTCAACAGTAAAACAGTGTGTTTTGAATAGGCAATGAATATAACCGGCTTGGGTTGTACAGTTGTATCATATGGATACGATATGGCTTATCCCCGTGTGTATGAGGGGTAAGCTAACACAGTCAGTATACAGTTTTGGATGTGGTCATACTCATTACACTACTCCTCCAGTCCCCAATCAGTACAGTAGTTGCAGTCAGTACTCTCCGAGAGAGTTTCGTGTTTGCATCGTGGTTTAAACTTGCAGTAAAACGATTATTAAAATAACTGTAAAACCAACACAAACTATACTTGCCTCAGGAAAATGACTGGAGAGATGAGTTGGTACCGAGGAGGAACGTCAGGTATGTCTTCGAGTTCCTACAGTTGAGAACTCGACTTAGATCCGCTATATAACCAAGCTAAGTGTGCTAGTTGCAATCTCTAGTAGTAAGTCCTAGTCAGGTTTTAAGTTGTATTAAGCTACAGCTAACGGTTACGTCGCAAGCTACGTGAGTTGATTTAACCGGTTAATTTGATTATTTGGAAATATTAACAAGAATCAATTATCTTTGGAAAACTTTGTGCTTTTTGTAATATATCTATAAAAATATATTTTCTTACAGTGACAAATCATGAACTAGTTATCCTACTAATATTTTATCCATTTTATTTAATTCTTAATTAATTATATGATTACGCTCTAACTACGATTATCCATTCAAACCAAAACCACCCAAGATCAACATCCACCCAGAAAGAAAGTAAAAACCTACACTATGCAATACATGGGCATAACTAATCATCCTAGAGTTATGGGCTTATGTCCTGTACAATTCTTTTACATAAAATAAGAGAAAAACTGTTTAATTCCTAAATAAAATGTGCAGTAAATAATTATCTATAATAAATAACTTAATCATTAAATAAAATAATTTTAAATCAAAAGTTGGAGTCTCAGACTCGGTCCATCATCAAATCTAGCTAATACCTCAACGCCCGATCGGACCGGTGCGTTTGCATTTCGCTAGGGCCCACAGACCGGTACGGTCATCGCCCGAAAATCAGTTTTAAATTCATTTTCCGAAACTAATTTTGAAATCAAAATAAATAAAGTTTTGTAAAAATTTGGGCAGCATTTCCTCTATTTCGGGACAACCCAAAACTGGGAAATGCGCCACAAAACCTGCAATTGTTCCAACCAAATAATAATCCCGAAAATATAACCACCGAAATACTTTCTCAACCACCAGAACCTTCCCGAAATACTCGGGATCCCGCAATCAAACCAACAACATACAAATCTCAGCAGACAATATCACAGAAATTGCTAACGTAGCTAACCGAAACTACCACGTAGCTAACCGGATTTCCGAAGGGGAAACCGGGGACCGATATCATCATAGACTACCGAGAAAATAACGCAACGGGGCAGAGAAATTATACCTCGGGTGCTCGGCTAGAGCTCTCAGATGATATAAAGAGAATAAAATAAATCCAGCAGCGACGTCAACGCCAAAAATGCCGAAAATCAGCAATAGGGCACGCTGGCCAGAAAAGATCCTGCGAAGGGCAGCGACGACGACGGACAGATCTGGACAGCGCCGAAGCAAGGGGCGCGGGGTGCGCTGTCGAGCGCTGGAAGGAGCCACGCGTGCTGGGGCGCACGCTGGAAGAAGTCGGCGCGGTGGCGGACGGCAGGGAAGGTCGCGCGCGGGGGCGCTGGGGAGCTGCCGCGAGAAGGGGACGAGACAGGGTCGGCGGCGGCCAAGCACAGCCGGCCGGAGGGTGGCGCGGCTCCGCGGGATGGCCGGAGAGGGCTCGCGCTGCGGTCGGCCGGAGGCGAAGGTTGCGGCTTGGGAGGAGCAGCGCGGTGTCCGAGGCAGGGCCGGAGTTGGCGCGGCTAGGGCAGCGCCTTGCCGGAGAGAAGTCGGGTGGGGTTCTGTGGAGTATTGGGGAAGGGTTGGGGTAAAGTTCTCCAGAGAGATGGAGAAGGAGAAAGAGAGGTTTGTCTTCTCTGGAGAAATAGAGAGAGGGAGAGATTAATAATGTTGTGGTGGTGGTGAGGAAAAGAAGTGGGGAGTTATATGGATGGGTGGAGGAGTTGTGCTGTGGGGAGTTATAAGGAGTGGTGTGGAGAAAAACTAGGAGTGGGGAGAGTGGAATTAAATGAGGAGTTGATGGTGGTGTTTTAATAACAGGGAGTTATAAGAGGGGGAGTGGGAGAGTTTGGAGTTGTGCTGGAGTAACCGTAGGGGAGGAAAGTGAGGGGGTGACTTGAACAAGTTGCAAGAATGCTGGTCCTACGGGACCAGCAAAACCATTTTTTTTTTATAATGATTAACCAAGTCAAAAATTAGAAAAAGAAAGGGATTGGGCTCAGGCCTGGGTCTGGGTTCGAAATCCAAAAATCCATGTTGTTATTATTTTCGAAATCCTTTTTCACTCGTAAATAATTAATAGTAATATTAATAATAATAATTTTTAGAAAACGCTAATGATAATAATATTTTTTTTTTGAAATACTAATATTAATACTAAATCACTATTTAATAATTAATTACGAGAATATGGGTTTCACAATCTTCCCTCCTTAGAAAATTTCGTCCTCGAAATTAAATGTAGGGTAGAAAAGCCAAACAGGTACGGGTACTGCGCCCGTAACTCAGGTCCAACCATAAAATTTCCAAGGCAGTCATGGATGAGACGGTTTAGGGACAAGTTTCATTTATGGTGACATCCATGTAGAAAGAATACAAAAGCGAACCAAAGTACACGAGGTTGATCAGACCATCATGCACCGGTCCTGATTAGACAATATATTAGTGGGTGCACCCAATAAAATACCGTCATGATCAAGCTTGACAAAAAGAAATCTTGCAAAACTAGGCTAATTTAGCAGCATCAGTCAAGTTTAGAACGAAAAGATAAGAAGTAGGAGTTTAAATGATGGCTCAAAATCTGATCTTCTTCTCACCTCTGACTATGCTTGCAACTGGTTTCTCTGGCTCTGAAAGGTTGAGTCTAATCTTCAGCTCTGAATTATCCAATATGGAACTCCGATCCGGAATGTAGCGTCTGAGCTGTGACGTAGAAGACGTTGCACACTCTCAAGATTAGCTGGTAGAGCTAACTGATATGCTACTTCCAACTCGTCTTAAACTTCAAATGGCCTGATGTACCTGGCCTCACTTTCCAGCTCCGTCAAAACTGATTGTTCCTCTGGTAGGAGAAAACTTCACCAAAAGCAATTTGGTCTTCCCAAGACCTACCAAATTCCAAGACGCAAAATCTCAATACATCTTCAAGCGTCTGGATTGACCTCTCTGCTTGCTCGTCCCGCGGTACTCCTTGAATCCGGTAGCTGTGCCTCTCGTGCAATGCTGCCAACTTCTTAGTGGATAAACCAACTTTGAAGGGAATAAAGTGTGCTGACTTAGTCAGTCGGTCTACTATAATCCAATTGGTGCCCTTCCCTCCTTAGGAACAAGGCAAACCTCACTCAAAGTTCATTGTTATATGCTTCTACTTCCACTCCGAATTGTCCAGCGGCTCCAACAAACTTGTTGTTCTCTTGCTAAATTCCTCATGTTGACAAATTTACATCTAATCCCATACCTGGAATTGTCCTTCTTTATTCCATAACACCAATCAATGGAGGCATATTCCGATACATCTTATTATCTCCTGAATATATGGAATACTGTGACTGATGCAACTCGTTCCTCCGTTTGTCAGCCGATACGCAAAGTCTTGTACCATTCTTCAGAGTTCCAATGCTGATCAATTTAGAAACCCGTAAGTGTTCCTGCCAACACTTGATCTCTAAGCCTGTAAAGTGCCTCGTTTTGAAACTACGTTCTCTTGATTTTTGTCCCTCAGCCTCGAACTTCATCAATACTGAATCAGCATCCAGCTCCATCCTTCTATCTCCAGTAGTATAACCTCCAGTCCAAACTTCTCGATATCTTCTAGCAGGTGCTAGTCCTTGGTTAAGAACTTCGCCATCAGTATCGACCAAGTGCATCAGCGACCACATTAGCCTTACCTGAATAGTACTGCAGGTTGATGTCGAAATTCTTCATCTGTTTCAGCCATCTTCTTAGTCTAACATTCAGCCCTTTCTGAGTGAAGACATTTTTCAGACTTTTGAAGTCCGTATATATTTCACTCCCTTTCTATAAAAATCATGCTTCCAAAGCTTCAAAGTAATGATAATTGCAGCAATTCAAATTAGGTGTGGGATGATTCTTCTCATGAGTCTGTAGTTGCCTACATGTGTAAGCAATTACTTTCCCATGTTGTTGAAGAACACAACCCAGTTCTTTTCCAGAGGCATTACTGTAAATTGAGAACCCACCGGTTCCTGCGGGTAGCGCAAGGATTGGTGTAGTTGTAAGTCTCTTCTTCAGCTTCTCAATGCCGCCTGGCAAACTTTCGTTCAGATGAACTCTTCATTCTTCCAAGTGAGCTTCGTCATCGGCTCAGCAATCTTGGCGAAATCTTTCACGAACTTCTGATAGTAGCCAGCCAAGTTCAAGAAACTTCCGAATTGAACTTGGGGTATACCACTCTTCAACAGCAGCTATCGAAATTTCTTCTTTTGACGACATGGCCAAAAGTTTACCTTGTCAAAGAAAATCTACGTTCAGGTAACTTACCATAAAACTTCTTTTTCCTCAAAGTTTCCAAAACTTCCTCAGATGTTCTTCATGCTCTTCTTCAGTCTTCAAATATCAGAATGTTATCTATGGAGAAGATAATCTGATTCAAATACTCATGGAAAAACTCTGTTCATGAGATTCATGAACACAGCAGGAGCATTTGTCAGTCCAACGTCATGACCAAAACTACCCATACTTGGTGTTTGAACGCCGTCTTGGAAATATGTCCTCCTTTCTGACTTTGATTTGTTGGTAGTCAGATCTTAAGTCAAACTTCGAAACACCCTAACTCCACACAAACAGATCAAACAGATCCTCGATCCGGGCAGAGGGTACTTGTTCTTTAGTGTCTGGTAATCGATGCACATCCGTTATTCCATCCTTCCTGGGCACAAACAAGATAGGTGTTCCCTAAGGTGAAGTTCCACCCTGAATAAATCCTAGAGCCTTCATTGATCTAGTCCTTCATCTTCTTGGCCACCTTCGGGTTGACTCTGTAACATCCTTTTGAATTAGGAAAAGAGCCAGGGACTAGGTCAGGGGTGAATCTTGTGTCTAGTTCTGGGATAATCCGGGGAGACTATCAGGGAAAACATCTGCCATAAAGGTGTAACTAAGAATTTTTATTTATGTGGAGAATTTCAGCAAAAACTCTTATGATTGATCTAAGGACATCCTGTTACAACTTCCAAAATAGATAATGCTATTCAGCAGTCCTAGGTACTATTCTTCATGGTTCTGGCTCTTGCATGAGCAGCCTCCAACTGCTTCATCTTCTATGAACCTCGAGTATGCATCATGCCTTATTGTAGAAGGCAGGGTCTGCTGGATAGAAAGAGAGTCCCTAGGTTGTGGACTAACAGGTGTTGCTGGGATAGGTATTCTGGTATGATGGAAAGATAAGGGGCAATCCTTTACCCGATGTTCAGCAAATCCACATGCCAAACATTGTCCCAATCTCTTGCGGCAACTAACGGCCTGATGACCAGGCCTCTTGCAATAGTTACAAGCTTATTGCTTCTTACGACAAGGCTGCCAGAAAGTAGAGTACTTGATGGGACCCAAATATCTTCTAGATTCAGGGGTATCCTTCCTAGGACAAAAGTTCTGCTCTAACTTGGTTGGAGATAACTAAGGCTACATCATTGACGTTCTTCATGTCTTCTCTCGTGATATTCATCTGTTCCTACTGGGCTTAATCTTGAGCTTTCTGGAACTCCAGGATTTCTTGAAATGGGGCAACCATTTGGAAGATGTTTGCTGGTACTGGTGGAGCAACAAAAATGAATACTCCACCAAGAAAATGCAACTCAGTCTGAGATGAGGTAGGAATCGCCAGTGTAGGGAAAACTTCACTGGATGCACTATGAGGACGGTCAAACAGCCGCGAGGGAAAAAACCCTGGGCTTGGTTGAGGAGATGGGGTATGATCCGGAGATGATACCTCATCGCCAGCAGAATTTGGTCAACGGTCATTCTCTGGAAGGTTTAGGACGCACACATAAGCAAGGTAGCCTACCGGTCTATAATCAAGCAAAAATATTTTTTTTATAAAATATTTCGGTCCTATGTCGTGACAAATTGATGTTCTAGTGTTCTAGTTGCTTCTAGATAGGTTTTCCTAAGTTGTTGTTGTGGACCTGCATGGGCCACCACTGAAAACATGTCACGACCCGGTCCCAATTTCTTGGGTCGAATCGGATCATGCCCAGCCTGTACCGTTGTTGAGACGGCGGCAGTAAGCTGTTCAGTAGCAGGTAACCATACAACAACACTATATTTGTCACAACTCAACATTCGGAAATTTAAAACTTTATTAAACTTTTACAATGAAAGATACAACTTAAACCATTTTCTACATACATCATGAATAAAAGAAAACTCTAGGCAAACAGCTCATCAGTCTCGAATTCCTCGTCTTGGGATCGTGGAACAAAGCCTCATCAGTGATACCTAAAATATTGGGTCTCCAGTCAGGAGGAAGCAAAGTATAATTCATGCTAATTTTAAACAGTTAAAATAAATAATAGAAATATGCACTTTTAAACAATTTAGAAATGACCAGTTTTCAGTAGTAAAACAGTGTGTTTTGAATAGACAATGAATATGACTGGCTTGGGTTGTACAGTTGTATCATATGGATACGATATGGCTTATCCCCGTGTGTATGAGGGGTAAGCTAACACAGTCAGTATACAGTTTTGGATGTGGTCATACTCATTACACTACTCCCCCAGTCCCCAATCAGTACAGTAGTTGCAGTCAGTTCTCTCCGAGAGAGTTTCGTGTTTGCATCGTGGTTTAAACTTGCAGTAAAACGATTATTAAAATAACTGTAAAACTAACACAAACTATACTTGCCTCAGGAAAATGACTGGAGAGATGAGTTGGTACCGAGGAGGAACGTCAGGTATGTCTTCGAGTTCCTACAGTTGAGAACTCGACTTAGATCCGCTATATAACCAAGCTAAGTGTGCTAGTTGCAATCTCTAGTAGTTAGTCCTAGTCAGGTTTTAAGTTGTATTAAGCTACAGCTAACGGTTACGTCGTAAGCTACGTGCGTTGATTTAACCGGTTAATTTGATTATTTGGAAATATTAACAAGAATCAATTATCTTTGGAAAACTTTGTGCTTTTTGTAATATATCTATAAAAATATATTTTCTTACAGTGACAAATCATGAACTAGTTATCCTACTAATATTTTATCCATTTTATTTAATTCTTAATTAATTATATGATTACGCTCTAACTACGATTATCCATTCAAACCAAAACCACCCAAGATCAACATCCACCCAGAAAGAAAGTAAAAACCTACACTATGTAATACATGGGCACAGCTAATCATCCTAGAGTTATGGGCTTATGCCCTGTACAATTCTTTTACATAAAATAAGAGAAAAACTGTTTAATTCCTAAATAAAATGTGCAGTAAATAATTATCTATAATAAATAACTTAATCATCAAATAAAATAATTTTAAATCAAAAGTTGGAGTCTCAGACTCGGTCCATCATCAAATCTAGCTAATACCTCAACGCCCGGTCGGACCGGTGCGTTTGTATTTTGCTAGGGCCCACAGACCGGTACGGTCATCGCCCGAAAATCAGTTTTAAATTCATTTTCCGAAACCAATTTTGAAATCAAAATAAATAAAGTTTTGTAAAAATTTGGGCAGCATTTCCTCTATTTTGGGACAACCCAAAACTGGGAAATGAGCCACAAAACCTGCAATTGTTCCAACCAAATAATAATCCCGAAAATATAACCACCGAAATACTTTCTCAACCACCAGAACCTTCCCGAAATACTCGGGATCCCGTAATCAAACCAACAACATACAAATCTCAGCAGACAATATCACAGAAATTGCTAACGTAGCTAACCGAAACTACCACGTAGCTAACCGGATTTCCGAAGGGGAAACCGGGGACCGATATCATCATAGACTACCGAGAAAATAACGCAACGGGACAGAGAAATTATACCTCGGGTGCTCGGCTAGAGCTCTCAGATGATATAAAGAGAATAAAATAAATCCAGCAGCGACGTCAACGCCGAAAACGCCGGAAATTAGCAATAGGGCACGCTGGCCAGAAAAGATCCCGCGAAGGGCAGCGACGACGGCGGACAGATCTGGACAGCGCCGAAGCAAGGGGCACGGGGTGCGCTGTCGAGCGCTGGAAGGAGCCACGCGTGCTGGGGCGCACGCTGGAAAGAAGCGGCGGTGGCGGACGGCGGGGAGGGCGCGCGCGCGCGGGGGGCTGGCGGAGGGGGCGAGCGGGTCGGCGGCGGCCGCACGCCGGCGGAGGTGGCGCGGCTCCGGGGCTGGCGGG
>JANAVB010037417.1:1701382-1793668 GCA_029216955.1 Iris pallida
GCAGCTCCCCTGGCGAACTCAAACTCTGGCTCTCCCGACGGTCTAAACAAAACTCGGCCTCCTCTACAGTCTATACTAGCATGATGTCTGCTCAACCAATCCATACCGGGTACCATATCGTAGCTCGAAAGGGACATTACGAGCAAGGTCGCATTCAAATCCCGGTCTCCCAGTATAACTCTCTGCCCCTTGCAAATATTATTGACTAGGATAATGTCTCCCCCGGTCATAATCTTGCAAGTCCTACTCAGTGGTTCAGCAATAATATTGTGTCTAAGTACAAAAGAGACAGATACAAAACTATGCGTAGCACCAGAGTCAAACAAAGCTAATACAGGAAATGAATCGAGTAGAACAGAACCTGCCACCACGTCTGCTATAGGCTCAGCCTCCTCGACCGTCAGTGCGAACACCCTACCCTGAGCTGCTTCCCTCTGATGCTGGGCGAAACGCTGCTGCTGGGTTGGAAGTGGCGGACCCCTCTGCTGAACAGCGGGTCCCACTGGAGCTCTAGCAGAGGAGCTCTATCCTGACCTCTCCGAGCTGGACGAGTAGGACAATCTCTCAACTGGTGGTCGGGCACTCCACAGAATAGACAAACGCCCAACCTCTTTCTGCAGACCTCTCGGGTGTGCCCCGACTTCCCATAAAAAGTACACTGCGGAACCTCCTTCTGCCCCTACTGATGCTGTGCATGTGCTGGTGCCTGGTGCTGCTGATGCTGCTGCTGGTGGAACAGCTTCTACTGAGTCTGAGGTCGCTTGGCCGGTCCTGCACTGGAACCAGCACCTATAGCATCACTACTCCTCTTGGGCCTGAGACCCAAGTCCTCCTTTGCAATCTGAGCGTCCATCAGAATGTCCTCAAGGGTCGCAGTACGATGCCCAGACGTGCGTGATTTGCCGACGTGGTTCAGGCCCCTCCTGGACTTGCAGGCCTTCTCTCCAACGTCCTGAACCATGCCCGAAGCGAACCGGCTCAGACGGAAGAACTCCATCGCATACTCGTCCACAGACATGTTCCCCTGCACAAGTCCCACAAACTGGCCTTCTAGTGCACTAAGAGCCACATCAGGAAAGAATTTCTCCTTGAATAGCTTTTTGAAGTTCACCCATGTCAAGCATGTCACTGTCACGCGAGGGTCTGTGCGGTACCAAGTCAGAGCAATATCAAAGAACTTACTAGCTGCTGCAGACACCCATAGTCCCTCTGGAAGCTGTGGTAACCCCAGGCTCCGCTCAACATCCTCTAGCCAATCATCGGCATACAGGATCCCTTCTGTTCCCTTGAATTCTCGAGGAAACATCTTCTTGAAATCTATCACGGAGCCAGCTTTCGCCTGCTGCTGCTATGGCTGCTGGGCTGGAGCGCCCTGAGTATGAATTGCAGTCACCTTCTCTACAGCGGCGAGCGCTAACTGGTGCGCATTCTCCATGCTCTGCCTCAAAATCTTCGTCTGCCGCTGTGAAGCCTCAGCTTGCGCTCGCTGCGCCTCCATCATCTGCTGGAGGAATGCGAACATCTGAGTAGCATCAATCGGCAACGCTGGTGGAGGTGGAAGAGTCCCCGACTGAACAGGTACAGTCCTTGGGACTTGTGGAGGAAGACCTCCCGGTACTGTTGCCGCTACCTCTGGAACGGCAGGGACAGTAGGGTCAATCTCCTGATCCGCAGCACTCTCAGTCAGAAAAATAGGTTGCGACGGATCGGACCTCTCCGGTGCTGCACTGGATCCAGCTGCCTGAGCTCGCGTCACCGTCATCCTGGAGACATATTCAAGCAAAGAAATCAATATGGCACATGATAGGATATCATCAAGGAAGGACAATTTATTTCGAAATGCAAGTAGAGTTTGTCATGGAAATCAAAGATTGGAGTTTTCCTAATATGTGATTGAGTAATTCCTATCATAACCTAAAACCTATATCCTAAGAGCAGGCTCGTAATTAGGGGCACGAGCACGTGGGTACGTCCAGCCTACGCCGCAGTAT
Organism: Iris pallida; assembly: GCA_029216955.1. NCBI lineage: Eukaryota > Viridiplantae > Streptophyta > Magnoliopsida > Asparagales > Iridaceae > Iris > Iris pallida. The sequence goes on from JANAVB010037417.1 coordinate 1,703,374, forward strand.
CGACGGTAGAACACTGTAAAAGGTCATCTAGAATATATAGAATCTAAGACACAAAATATAACCTGTCATCTCCGCACAGAGGAATATATTCACAACTCAATCACATAATTCTAAGGAAGATAAACATGATGATAAAGATAAAGATAAAGATGAGGTAAATAGTCTGAAATAGTGCCGAGCCACAATCAAAAGTTCAGAGACCAAGACATAAAACAATATCCCAAATAAATACTATAAATCTCAAAGTATCAAACTAGAATGTAATCAAGACAAAATCTAGGTGAACTAGGTCACTACTGGCGGTGCGTCGTCTACGAACACCGGGTCCACAGACTGGTCCTGGTCGTAGGCTCCATCTATGCCAAACCCGTAGTAGGTCGGGCAATCTGCATCTAAATCCTCTGAAAAATAACGGAGGTTATCCTGTCAGGATATGAGCAAGTACAAACGCCAACAACAGTTCCATGTGAATTGACAAATACTATAAGAGACAATCATAATGAAATACAAGATGGAATATCAAGACTGAAAGTAAAACGGTACAAGAGAACTGGATATCATGTCATGTGTGAAAATAAGATAAAACTGGATATAAATAAATGGAAAGTAATCTGCGGTATGATAAAACATAAAAATAAAGTGCCATGAGATATTAGAGCGTTATGTGATCGGCTTGGGTCAAGATCAGGCTGTTCCATTTGACCGGCTATGCACAGGTAGTATAATAATTAGGGATCAGGCCGGCCAAAATGGAAAGCTATGCACAAGTAGTATAAGGTCAGGCTACACCCTACGTGTGGTGAGGGTGGAGCTATACGCAAGTAATAAACAAGTAAGGGTAATGATCACATAACCTCTAACTCCCCATCCCCGAGTAGTATAATAAATCCAGACATGACAGGTCATGACACGGGATTCGAAGAGCAGGGGGCCAGCCCACTCCTAAATCGGTGTCTATACAAGTACAGGAAACAATATCGAACAATGTACTCATATACCAGGTAATCCAGGAATGACATCTCATGACAAGATTCACGTATACTAGTCCGTGTATCCTCGTGTCAAGAATCAAGTATAATACTACAACTGAATCGGATATAGAAGATATCAAGATAATGAAAACTATCAGAGAATGTACTCGTCTGTCATCCTTAGCTGAGAAAATCGAAACTACCACCCACTCAAAAAGCCACGAACGGTCAACTCGCACAACTGTCTCCTAATGCTAAAATAGACATTACCAATGTTCTCAGAATGGTCAAATTAGCTAGAAACGTCTACCCATAAGTCCAATTCTGGGCACAGGGGCAAAACGGTAATTTTCGGTTAAAATAGTGTCCGCCGTTGGACCCACTTTGCACCAAAAAATGTGCCAGAATCTACGGTCTCTAAAGTCATCAAACTATATGTCTACAGGTCCGGTTTGACGAGAAGAACCCAACGGTATGTCCAATTTTGGATTCTGGTGGGCTACGCACAAAATCACACGTTGAGTGGGATTGTGGGCCCGCCAAAATGGCGTCCCGATCAACGGTCTCAGAATCGGACCAAACTTGGCATACAGGACCAGAAAAATATTTCAAGTCCAATGGCGCAAGTTTCGTCACGATTTGATTAGTGTGCACAAAATAATTGACAAATATGCAAAAGGCCGATACGGTGAATTTTTGACAGATACGCATCAAATTCGTCGCGCACACGCGACCAATTTGAATTCCGTCAAAGCCCACACGACCACGAAGTCGATACGCACCTTTCGATGCTTTCAGTTCGTGACCACGTCGCCCGGATTGACGGGACGGACGGCGTATCGGGATAATTTTTCTAAAAATCCACTTTTGAAAATCAGTTTTTTTTCTCCAACTTCACAAATCAATAACTTTCTGTACAGTGCATGAAATTCAGTTCTACAAAAAAGGTTTTAAAGCCCTATAGGTTGTCTCCAAGTCTCTTTAGACCAATTTTGAAAAATCACAACACGCTGGTCGCAAATCGGCCACAAAGTTGGGGTTTTGGGACAGTTTCTAAACCCAAAAAATTGAGTTTTTTCTCGATTTTGGAACTCGTTTTTCATCGCACATGGTGCGAATCGGCATGAACTATTTGAACGAAAATAAAGGTGTATATGTTGGGATATTACCTGACCAAGTGGTTCGCAAAATGACGGAGCTAGGAAGGAGAAATCTATTTTCGAAGTTGGCTTTTCGCTGACAGTTTTCACGCGCGAGTGGGCTGCTCGTTGCGCATTTTCCGGCGATGGTCGGCCACGGGTTGGTCGACGGCGACGTCGGGTACACGTTGGGTTGTGGGTGACGGCTAGGATTTAGTTTTGTGAATATCCTCTCTCTCTCTCTCTCTCTAAATATATATATATGTATATATACACACGGATTGGTCTCGGGTTATACATGGAAAGGGGGGTGCGCGCGCTTGAATGCTAGGAGCTGCTGCTGCTCTATATGTGCGGGTGCGTGTGTGATTTGTTTTGGTGTGTTTTTTTCTTTTTCTTTTCTTTCTTTCTTTCTTTACCTTTTGCTTATATATATATATATATATATATTTATACACACACACTAAATACATACATATATACTTACATACATATATTATATTATTATATATACGTATATTTATTTCTATAAAATAACCCATTAATATTTACCCATTAATACAAATATATATTTATGTATATATCCCATAAATAGAAATACCTAATATATATAAATAAAAATCAGAATTATTTATAAACAAAACTAAATATTTTATTTATATATATATTAAATATATTAAACTTATAAATAAAAACTCTATCAATAAAATACCTATTTAAATAATAATAAAAAAACACTAACAATAATATTTAAATAATATTAAAAAATAAAATATTATAATGACCATATTGGCCCTATTTAGGAAAGTGAGGGTGATAGAGGTAGCACTGGCCCTTATTGCTGATCATTATGGTCAGGTTGTTCGTGTTGCCTTTGTTGTTGCTGTCCAGCTCTTACGGATGCGGATGAGGTGCCCCTAAGAAAAGGGACAAGAGAACAATCAAACGATCGGACAGGAAAGATCAATGAAGTCAAAGGATACTGAAATGTCAAGCTAGACTCGAGAATAACGAATCATGAGATCAAAGGGAAACATGTGTGATTGAGACCTCCTATAGATTAAAATACCCCAAGTCTGAAATTAGACCTGCTTGGGCCACCACTAAAACCTTGTCACGCCCCAGAACCAGAATACCGGAGAGGAGGAATGACTCAGCCAGCTACGTATTACAGGTAGATGAATACCGTATAATACAATCAATACTGTCTAACCGTATAATATAATCAAGCAAAAATATTTTTTTTATAAAAATATTTCGGTCCTATGTCGTGACAAATTGATGTTCTAGTGTTCTAGTTGCTTCTAGATAGGTTTTCCTAAGTTGTTGTTGTTGTGGACCTGCATGGGCCACCACTGAAAACATGTCACGACCCGGTCCCAATTTCTTGGGTCGAATCGGATCATGCCCAGCCTGCACCGTTGTTGAGACCGCGGCAGTAAGCTGTTCAGTAGCAGGTAACCATACAACAACACTATATTTGTCACAACTCAACATTCGAAAATTTAAAACTTTATTAAACTTTTACAATGAAAGATACAACTTAAACCATTTTCTACATACATCATGAATAAAAGAAAACTCTAGGCAAACAGCTCATCAGTCTCGAATTCCTCGTCTTGGGATCGCGAAACAAAGCCTCATCAGTGATACCTAAAATGTTGGGTCTCCAGTCAGGAGGGAGCAAAGTATAATTATGCTAATTTTAAACAGTTAAAATAAATAATAGAAATATGCACTTTTAAACAATTTAGAAATGACCAGTTTTCAACAGTAAAACAGTGTGTTTTGAATAGGCAATGAATATAACCGGCTTGGGTTGTACAGTTGTATCATATGGATACGATATGGCTTATCCCCGTGTGTATGAGGGGTAAGCTAACACAGTCAGTATACAGTTTTGGATGTGGTCATACTCATTACACTACTCCTCCAGTCCCCAATCAGTACAGTAGTTGCAGTCAGTACTCTCCGAGAGAGTTTCGTGTTTGCATCGTGGTTTAAACTTGCAGTAAAACGATTATTAAAATAACTGTAAAACCAACACAAACTATACTTGCCTCAGGAAAATGACTGGAGAGATGAGTTGGTACCGAGGAGGAACGTCAGGTATGTCTTCGAGTTCCTACAGTTGAGAACTCGACTTAGATCCGCTATATAACCAAGCTAAGTGTGCTAGTTGCAATCTCTAGTAGTAAGTCCTAGTCAGGTTTTAAGTTGTATTAAGCTACAGCTAACGGTTACGTCGCAAGCTACGTGAGTTGATTTAACCGGTTTAATTTGATTATTGGAAATATTAACAAGAATCAATTATCTTTGGAAAACTTTGTGCTTTTTGTAATATATCTATAAAAATATATTTTCTTACAGTGACAAATCATGAACTAGTTATCCTACTAATATTTATCCATTTTATTTAATTCTTAATTAATTATATGATTACGCTCTAACTACGATTATCCATTCAAACCAAAACCACCCAAGATCAACATCCACCCAGAAAGAAAGTAAAAACCTACACTATGCAATACATGGGCATAACTAATCATCCTAGAGTTATGGGCTTATGTCCTGTACAATTCTTTTACATAAAATAAGAGAAAAACTGTTTAATTCCTAAATAAAATGTGCAGTAAATAATTATCTATAATAAATAACTTAATCATTAAATAAAATAATTTTAAATCAAAAGTTGGAGTCTCAGACTCGGTCCATCATCAAATCTAGCTAATACCTCAACGCCCGATCGGACCGGTGCGTTTGCATTTCGCTAGGGCCCACAGACCGGTACGGTCATCGCCCGAAAATCAGTTTTAAATTCATTTTCCGAAACTAATTTTGAAATCAAAATAAATAAAGTTTTGTAAAAATTTGGGCAGCATTTCCTCTATTTCGGGACAACCCAAAACTGGGAAATGCGCCACAAAACCTGCAATTGTTCCAACCAAATAATAATCCCGAAAATATAACCACCGAAATACTTTCTCAACCACCAGAACCTTCCCGAAATACTCGGGATCCCGCAATCAAACCAACAACATACAAATCTCAGCAGACAATATCACAGAAATTGCTAACGTAGCTAACCGAAACTACCACGTAGCTAACCGGATTTCCGAAGGGGAAACCGGGGACCGATATCATCATAGACTACCGAGAAAATAACGCAACGGGGCAGAGAAATTATACCTCGGGTGCTCGGCTAGAGCTCTCAGATGATATAAAGAGAATAAAATAATCCAGCAGCGACGTCAACGCCAAAAATGCCGAAAATCAGCAATAGGGCACGCTGGCCAGAAAAGATCCTGCGAAGGGCAGCGACGACGACGGACAGATCTGGACAGCGCCGAAGCAAGGGGCGCGGGGTGCGCTGTCGAGCGCTGGAAGGAGCCACGCGTGCTGGGGCGCACGCTGGAAGAAGTCGGCGCGGTGGCGGACGGCAGGGAAGGTCGCGCGCGGGGGCGCTGGGGAGCTGCCGCGAGAAGGGGACGAGACAGGGTCGGCGGCGGCCAAGCACAGCCGGCCGGAGGGTGGCGCGGCTCCGCGGGATGGCCGGAGAGGGCTCGCGCGCGGTCGGCCGGAGGCGAAGGTTGCGGCTTGGGAGGAGCAGCGCGGTGTCCGAGGCAGGGCCGGAGTTGGCGCGGCTAGGGCAGCGCCTTGCCGGAGAGAAGTCGGGTGGGGTTCTGTGGAGTATTGGGGAAGGGTTGGGGTAAAGTTCTCCAGAGAGATGGAGAAGGAGAAAGAGAGGTTTGTCTTCTCTGGAGAAATAGAGAGAGGAGAGATTAATAATGTTGTGGTGGTGGTGAGGAAAAGAAGTGGGGAGTTATATGGATGGGTGGAGGAGTTGTGCTGTGGGAGTTATAAGGAGTGGTGTGGAGAAAAACTAGGAGTGGGGAGAGTGGAATTAAATGAGGAGTTGATGGTGGTGTTTTAATAACAGGGAGTTATAAGAGGGGGGAGTGGGAGAGTTTGGAGTTGTGCTGGAGTAACCGTAGGGGAGGAAAGTGAGGGGGTGACTTGAACAAGTTGCAAGAATGCTGGTCCTACGGGACCAGCAAAACCATTTTTTTTTTATAATGATTAACCAAGTCAAAAATTAGAAAAAGAAAGGGATTGGGCTCAGGCCTGGGTCTGGGTTCGAAATCCAAAAATCCATGTTGTTATTATTTTCGAAATCCTTTTCACTCGTAAATAATTAATAGTAATATTAATAATAATAATTTTTAGAAAACGCTAATGATAATAATATTTTTTTTTGAAATACTAATATTAATACTAAATCACTATTTAATAATTAATTACGAGAATATGGGTTTCACAATCTTCCCTCCTTAGAAAATTTCGTCCTCGAAATTAAATGTAGGGTAGAAAAGCCAAACAGGTACGGGTACTGCGCCCGTAACTCAGGTCCAACCATAAAATTTCCAAGGCAGTCATGGATGAGACGGTTTAGGGACAAGTTTCATTTATGGTGACATCCATGTAGAAAGAATACAAAAGCGAACCAAAGTACACGAGGTTGATCAGACCATCATGCACCGGTCCTGATTAGACAATATATTAGTGGGTGCACCCAATAAAATACCGTCATGATCAAGCTTGACAAAAAGAAATCTTGCAAAACTAGGCTAATTTAGCAGCATCAGTCAAGTTTAGAACGAAAAGATAAGAAGTAGGAGTTTAAATGATGGCTCAAAATCTGATCTTCTTCTCACCTCTGACTATGCTTGCAACTGGTTTCTCTGGCTCTGAAAGGTTGAGTCTAATCTTCAGCTCTGAATTATCCAATATGGAACTCCGATCCGGAATGTAGCGTCTGAGCTGTGACGTAGAAGACGTTGCACACTCTCAAGATTAGCTGGTAGAGCTAACTGATATGCTACTTCCAACTCGTCTTAAACTTCAAATGGCCTGATGTACCTGGCCTCACTTTCCAGCTCCGTCAAAACTGATTGTTCCTCTGGTAGGAGAAAACTTCACCAAAAGCAATTTGGTCTTCCCAAGACCTACCAAATTCCAAGACGCAAAATCTCAATACATCTTCAAGCGTCTGGATTGACCTCTCTGCTTGCTCGTCCCGCGGTACTCCTTGAATCCGGTAGCTGTGCCTCTCGTGCAATGCTGCCAACTTCTTAGTGGATAAACCAACTTTGAAGGGAATAAAGTGTGCTGACTTAGTCAGTCGGTCTACTATAATCCAATTGGTGCCCTTCCCTCCTTAGGAACAAGGCAAACCTCACTCAAAGTTCATTGTTATATGCTTCTACTTCCACTCCGAATTGTCCAGCGGCTCCAACAAACTTGTTGTTCTCTTGCTAAATTCCTCATGTTGACAAATTTACATCTAATCCCATACCTGGAATTGTCCTTCTTTATTCCATAACACCAATCAATGGAGGCATATTCCGATACATCTTATTATCTCCTGAATATATGGAATACTGTGACTGATGCAACTCGTTCCTCCGTTTGTCAGCCGATACGCAAAGTCTTGTACCATTCTTCAGAGTTCCAATGCTGATCAATTTAGAAACCCGTAAGTGTTCCTGCCAACACTTGATCTCTAAGCCTGTAAAGTGCCTCGTTTTGAAACTACGTTCTCTTGATTTTTGTCCCTCAGCCTCGAACTTCATCAATACTGAATCAGCATCCAGCTCCATCCTTCTATCTCCAGTAGTATAACCTCCAGTCCAAACTTCTCGATATCTTCTAGCAGGTGCTAGTCCTTGGTTAAGAACTTCGCCATCAGTATCGACCAAGTGCATCAGCGACCACATTAGCCTTACCTGAATAGTACTGCAGGTTGATGTCGAAATTCTTCATCTGTTTCAGCCATCTTCTTAGTCTAACATTCAGCCCTTTCTGAGTGAAGACATTTTTCAGACTTTTGAAGTCCGTATATATTTCACTCCCTTTCTATAAAAATCATGCTTCCAAAGCTTCAAAGTAATGATAATTGCAGCAATTCAAATTAGGTGTGGGATGATTCTTCTCATGAGTCTGTAGTTGCCTACATGTGTAAGCAATTACTTTCCCATGTTGTTGAAGAACACAACCCAGTTCTTTTCCAGAGGCATTACTGTAAATTGAGAACCCACCGGTTCCTGCGGGTAGCGCAAGGATTGGTGTAGTTGTAAGTCTCTTCTTCAGCTTCTCAATGCCGCCTGGCAAACTTTCGTTCAGATGAACTCTTCATTCTTCCAAGTGAGCTTCGTCATCGGCTCAGCAATCTTGGCGAAATCTTTCACGAACTTCTGATAGTAGCCAGCCAAGTTCAAGAAACTTCCGAATTGAACTTGGGGTATACCACTCTTCAACAGCAGCTATCGAAATTTCTTCTTTTGACGACATGGCCAAAAGTTTACCTTGTCAAAGAAAATCTACGTTCAGGTAACTTACCATAAAACTTCTTTTTCCTCAAAGTTTCCAAAACTTCCTCAGATGTTCTTCATGCTCTTCTTCAGTCTTCAAATATCAGAATGTTATCTATGGAGAAGATAATCTGATTCAAATACTCATGGAAAAACTCTGTTCATGAGATTCATGAACACAGCAGGAGCATTTGTCAGTCCAACGTCATGACCAAAACTACCCATACTTGGTGTTTGAACGCCGTCTTGGAAATATGTCCTCCTTTCTGACTTTGATTTGTTGGTAGTCAGATCTTAAGTCAAACTTCGAAACACCCTAACTCCACACAAACAGATCAAACAGATCCTCGATCCGGGCAGAGGGTACTTGTTCTTTAGTGTCTGGTAATCGATGCACATCCGTTATTCCATCCTTCCTGGGCACAAACAAGATAGGTGTTCCCTAAGGTGAAGTTCCACCCTGAATAAATCCTAGAGCCTTCATTGATCTAGTCCTTCATCTTCTTGGCCACCTTCGGGTTGACTCTGTAACATCCTTTTGAATTAGGAAAAGAGCCAGGGACTAGGTCAGGGGTGAATCTTGTGTCTAGTTCTGGGATAATCCGGGGAGACTATCAGGGAAAACATCTGCCATAAAGGTGTAACTAAGAATTTTTATTTATGTGGAGAATTTCAGCAAAAACTCTTATGATTGATCTAAGGACATCCTGTTACAACTTCCAAAATAGATAATGCTATTCAGCAGTCCTAGGTACTATTCTTCATGGTTCTGGCTCTTGCATGAGCAGCCTCCAACTGCTTCATCTTCTATGAACCTCGAGTATGCATCATGCCTTATTGTAGAAGGCAGGGTCTGCTGGATAGAAAGAGAGTCCCTAGGTTGTGGACTAACAGGTGTTGCTGGGATAGGTATTCTGGTATGATGGAAAGATAAGGGGCAATCCTTTACCCGATGTTCAGCAAATCCACATGCCAAACATTGTCCCAATCTCTTGCGGCAACTAACGGCCTGATGACCAGGCCTCTTGCAATAGTTACAAGCTTATTGCTTCTTACGACAAGGCTGCCAGAAAGTAGAGTACTTGATGGGACCCAAATATCTTCTAGATTCAGGGGTATCCTTCCTAGGACAAAAGTTCTGCTCTAACTTGGTTGGAGATAACTAAGGCTACATCATTGACGTTCTTCATGTCTTCTCTCGTGATATTCATCTGTTCCTACTGGGCTTAATCTTGAGCTTTCTGGAACTCCAGGATTTCTTGAAATGGGGCAACCATTTGGAAGATGTTTGCTGGTACTGGTGGAGCAACAAAAATGAATACTCCACCAAGAAAATGCAACTCAGTCTGAGATGAGGTAGGAATCGCCAGTGTAGGGAAAACTTCACTGGATGCACTATGAGGACGGTCAAACAGCCGCGAGGGAAAAAACCCTGGGCTTGGTTGAGGAGATGGGGTATGATCCGGAGATGATACCTCATCGCCAGCAGAATTTGGTCAACGGTCATTCTCTGGAAGGTTTAGGACGCACACATAAGCAAGGTAGCCTACCGGTCTATAATCAAGCAAAAATATTTTTTTTATAAAATATTTCGGTCCTATGTCGTGACAAATTGATGTTCTAGTGTTCTAGTTGCTTCTAGATAGGTTTTCCTAAGTTGTTGTTGTGGACCTGCATGGGCCACCACTGAAAACATGTCACGACCCGGTCCCAATTTCTTGGGTCGAATCGGATCATGCCCAGCCTGTACCGTTGTTGAGACGGCGGCAGTAAGCTGTTCAGTAGCAGGTAACCATACAACAACACTATATTTGTCACAACTCAACATTCGGAAATTTAAAACTTTATTAAACTTTTACAATGAAAGATACAACTTAAACCATTTTCTACATACATCATGAATAAAAGAAAACTCTAGGCAAACAGCTCATCAGTCTCGAATTCCTCGTCTTGGGATCGTGGAACAAAGCCTCATCAGTGATACCTAAAATATTGGGTCTCCAGTCAGGAGGAAGCAAAGTATAATTCATGCTAATTTTAAACAGTTAAAATAAATAATAGAAATATGCACTTTTAAACAATTTAGAAATGACCAGTTTTCAGTAGTAAAACAGTGTGTTTTGAATAGACAATGAATATGACTGGCTTGGGTTGTACAGTTGTATCATATGGATACGATATGGCTTATCCCCGTGTGTATGAGGGGTAAGCTAACACAGTCAGTATACAGTTTTGGATGTGGTCATACTCATTACACTACTCCCCCAGTCCCCAATCAGTACAGTAGTTGCAGTCAGTTCTCTCCGAGAGAGTTTCGTGTTTGCATCGTGGTTTAAACTTGCAGTAAAACGATTATTAAAATAACTGTAAAACTAACACAAACTATACTTGCCTCAGGAAAATGACTGGAGAGATGAGTTGGTACCGAGGAGGAACGTCAGGTATGTCTTCGAGTTCCTACAGTTGAGAACTCGACTTAGATCCGCTATATAACCAAGCTAAGTGTGCTAGTTGCAATCTCTAGTAGTTAGTCCTAGTCAGGTTTTAAGTTGTATTAAGCTACAGCTAACGGTTACGTCGTAAGCTACGTGCGTTGATTTAACCGGTTAATTTGATTATTTGGAAATATTAACAAGAATCAATTATCTTTGGAAAACTTTGTGCTTTTTGTAATATATCTATAAAAATATATTTTCTTACAGTGACAAATCATGAACTAGTTATCCTACTAATATTTTATCCATTTTATTTAATTCTTAATTAATTATATGATTACGCTCTAACTACGATTATCCATTCAAACCAAAACCACCCAAGATCAACATCCACCCAGAAAGAAAGTAAAAACCTACACTATGTAATACATGGGCACAGCTAATCATCCTAGAGTTATGGGCTTATGCCCTGTACAATTCTTTTACATAAAATAAGAGAAAAACTGTTTAATTCCTAAATAAAATGTGCAGTAAATAATTATCTATAATAAATAACTTAATCATCAAATAAAATAATTTTAAATCAAAAGTTGGAGTCTCAGACTCGGTCCATCATCAAATCTAGCTAATACCTCAACGCCCGGTCGGACCGGTGCGTTTGTATTTTGCTAGGGCCCACAGACCGGTACGGTCATCGCCCGAAAATCAGTTTTAAATTCATTTTCCGAAACCAATTTTGAAATCAAAATAAATAAAGTTTTGTAAAAATTTGGGCAGCATTTCCTCTATTTTGGGACAACCCAAAACTGGGAAATGAGCCACAAAACCTGCAATTGTTCCAACCAAATAATAATCCCGAAAATATAACCACCGAAATACTTTCTCAACCACCAGAACCTTCCCGAAATACTCGGGATCCCGTAATCAAACCAACAACATACAAATCTCAGCAGACAATATCACAGAAATTGCTAACGTAGCTAACCGAAACTACCACGTAGCTAACCGGATTTCCGAAGGGGAAACCGGGGACCGATATCATCATAGACTACCGAGAAAATAACGCAACGGGACAGAGAAATTATACCTCGGGTGCTCGGCTAGAGCTCTCAGATGATATAAAGAGAATAAAATAAATCCAGCAGCGACGTCAACGCCGAAAACGCCGGAAATTAGCAATAGGGCACGCTGGCCAGAAAAGATCCCGCGAAGGGCAGCGACGACGGCGGACAGATCTGGACAGCGCCGAAGCAAGGGGCACGGGGTGCGCTGTCGAGCGCTGGAAGGAGCCACGCGTGCTGGGGCGCACGCTGGAAGAAGTCGGCGCGGTGGCGGACGGCGGGGAGGGTCGCGCGCGGGGGCGCGGGGGAGCTGCCGCGAGAAGGGGGCGAGACAGGGTCGGCGGCGGCCAAGCACAGCCGGCCGGAGGGTGGCGCGGCTCCGCGGGATGGCCAGAGAGGGCTCGCACGCGGTCGGCCGGAGGCGAAGGTTGCGGCTTGGGAGGAGCGGCGCGGTGTCCGAGGCAGGGCCGGAGTTGGCCCGGCTAGGGCAGCGCCTTGCCGGAGAGAAGTCGGGTGGGGTTCTGTGGAGTATTGGGGAAGGGTTAGGGTGAAGTTCTCCAGAGAGATGGAGAAGGAGAGAGAGAGGTTTGTCTTCTCTGGAGAAATAGAGAGAGAGAGAGATTAATAATGTTGTGGTGGTGGTGAGGAAAAGAAGTGGGGAGTTATATGGATGAGTGGAGGAGTTGTGCTGTGGGGAGTTATAAGGAGTGGTGTGGAGAAAAAGTAGGAGTGGGAAGAATGGAATTAAATGAGGAGTTGATGGTGGTGTTTTAATAACAGGGAGTTATAAGAGGGGGAGTGGGAGAGTTTGGAGTTGTGCTGGAGTAACCGTAGGGGAGGAAAGTGAGGGGGTGACTTGAACAAGTTGCAAGAATGCTGGTCCTACGGGACCAGCCAAACCATTTTTTTTTATAATGATTAACCAAGTCAAAAATTAAAAAAAGAAAGGGATTGGGCTCAGGCCTGGGTCTGGGTTCGAAATCCAAAAATCCATGTTGTTATTATTTTCGAAATCCTTTTTCACTCGTAAATAATTAATAGTAATATTAATAATAATAATTTTTAGAAAACGCTAATGATAATAATATTTTTTTGAAATACTAATATTAATATAAATCACTATTTAATAATTAATTACGAGAATATGGGTTTCACACTACATGAAAGTCTCACTAGGGTTACTCGACATCTATTGTCTCAATCATTCAATCAAGAAGCAGTAATAGAGAACATGTAAGATAAAGCAGTAAGGCGTCCCAAAAGCTCAGTCAAAATATTCTTGAGGTCTGGCTGTACAAAACACAGCCAGATGGTATAGTAAGGTATACACAATCATTATCAGCTGCAGTCTGACTTAGTTACAATTATGTAAAGGTAAGTGCAAGACAGTCCGACTAACATGTCGGTGCCAAGTGGCAAAATGTAAAGTAAGTAGCAAAACGAGCAGAGAAGTAAAGAACCCACTCGTGTCCTCCTACGGTTATCCCTCTAGTATTGACCATCTTGGAGGTAGAAGTAAGCTGAGTCCTCGAGAACTGGCTCTAAATCTGGCCATGCAAAACCAGAGAGGTTAGACATCTAATAGCAAGTACCACAAGGAAGCACGATATGAGAACTAAAACCAGTGATAAGAGTTAAGAATATAATAATAAGTCTCCGCTTGCTACTGGGATTTACACAACATCACGATACTTCAAACCAACTTCCCAACCAAATAAGGACAGAAGTTAACCCGTCATGTCCTAACATTATGATCATCTCAGTAGTTAACAGAGTAGGTACAGTACATAAACAAATTAATTTAAACGGTCATACAACTACTACGGCTTGCTAACTGTAAGTTCCAAGTTACCCTAGAAATATGCAATAAGGATTCCCCAGTTCTTACTATGTACAAGCAAGGCTAGTCTATCTAATAATCAATTACGCCAATCATGAATTAGACGAGTCCCAGCGGGACGCCCGTCATCAGTATACAGTAAATAAATATAAGCAGATACCGCACCCTGTCCGTATGGCAGATTTGAGTATCTGTGGGAACCAGCCGGCATGTCGGGGCACTAATTATCCCAAGGATGGCTGCCATGTAAGAACTCGGGAATCTATTATCTCCATGCAATCTTTATTTTATTTGACTTATTAGTCCCTATGTTAATTGAAATCCCATGCCATGGATCATGGTCATTCAGAATAAGTACTTTCGTACAAAGTACGATATGCACAACTCTACAACGATGCCCGTGTGGTTAGGTTGTAGGTCTTATATAGTGTAATGCAACAATCAAACCTAGCTACAGAATAATCATGCCTTGACTGTATAGTACACATGCCGTTTTTGTAGAAAATCAGTTGAAGCCTGCACGTGTCCATATGCCAATGTTCGGGATCGGCTAGTCGATTGCAATGGTTCATAGTTAATATAAACGTGTATCATTCAATTTCAATAAGACGACTAGCCATCCTCTTAGTTCTAACTAGGAATGCATGATCAATCATTTAGTCAAGGTAACAATCAATGTCAATTCGTGCCAAGGCATGAAAGTCAAACTAGTATTTAGTATGGTCGAGTCTATAACTCTCAGGGTTAAGTTCCAGTCATTCTGGGCATCCATAAACCAATCGAGATACATGGTACATTCCACACAATAATATGTATTAAAATATTAACATATTATGATTTTATCGAGTTCATACAAAAAGACGTAAGGATAAATAAGAGATGCCATGTACGCCCAAGGAGTACGTTCAATAAAAGTACGTCAAGCCAGAAGAGTACGCCCGATGAAATACACGTAAAGGAGATTCACACGTGAGGGAAGTTTACGCGTGAAGTAATAAAGCTTGCGCGTAAAGGAGTACACTCCAATAAAGGAACAAAGTTGCACGTAAAAACTAGTCTTACGCTAAGCCAGAAGAGTACGCGTAAATAATAAAGTTATGCGTAAAACTTGTATGCGTAAAGAGTCCAAGTTTTACGCATGAATCTTGTATGCGTAAAGAATAATCGTTACGCGTAAAATAATGTACGCGTAAAGGAATCATTACACGTAAAACAATGTACGGGTAAAGGAATAAAGCTTGTGCGTAAAACAATGGACGCGTAAAGGAATCGTTACGCGTAAAATAATGTACGCGTAAAGAATACACCAAGCTAGAGTAGACTTGCGTAAACCGAATTCACGCTGACACGAATGAACATGGACGTAGAGCTTGATATTACACGAGCACGTATAAACTTATGCGTAGAGCTTGATATTACGCGGACACGTATAAACGTGTGCGTAGAGAACCTCCAAAACTCCAATTCCATGAACTTCAATCTGAGCCAAAAAATGGAAGTTCCACGGATCGAAAGGGGTTATAACACAAATTTCATAATCTGGAACAAACGAAACTTGAAAATAAGGAAGTTTGATAGATCAAAACCCACAAAATCCAAAAAATGGCAATTTCTAGATCTACTAAAAATGAAACTTCAAAATACAAAATACCAAGTTCTAAACTATCTTAGGATCACGAGAGGAAGATAAATGAACCATAAAAATATGGGTTCTCATGTGGAGCAAGATGTACTTGCCTATGGGTTTGGGAGAGAGTTATGAGGAAGAAGAAGAGTAAATGAGAAAGAAGAAGTAATGAAAAGAGAGAAAGGATTGGACTTTAAATGGAATGAGGGGGTGGAGAGTTGGGTTCGGTTCATGATGAACCATCAAAATTTTAAAAACAAACCAACCCAAGCTGAACCCAAGAGCAAAACTAAAGCAGAAAATAAAATACAGAAAAATAATTAGCGTAAAATTAAAGGAATTAAATACAGAACAAATTCATGATAAATATTAAATAAATACATTCAAGCAGTACACATATTAAAATACGTATTCTGGGAACGGGGAGTGACAACGACAGTATCGGACGCGAACGCTTCGTCCCAAGTCAGTGCATAGACTCGACCATGCGTCCCTTGGCGATTTTGTGGGTTCACGAGCACTACGTTTGTGCCATGGAAGGGAGGCGCCCTGTTCTGGTTTTGGACGTTCCTTGGTGGATATTGGTTCACCCTCCCTATGCGATAATCTACTGCCTTGTGACCTAGCTGGCCACACTTGAAGCATCCCCCTTGGCAATCGACCGCCAGATGTCCCATCTTGCCGTAGCGATGGCACTGTATGCCGGGGTGAGGCCCCCAATACTTGAACGTATTTTGGCGCTTTGGCACACCAGATTCTCCCACGTCGTGAGGACGCTTGTTGAAGTTGTTGTGGACGCTTGACCCGGTCTTCTGCGAGGCTCAACCGAAGATCCGCTCACTATCAAGGGCGGCGTTATATGATTCCCTATAAGTCTGGCATCTTTGGTTTATGATGTCCCGATGCAAATCATCATTCAGGCCTTGCTGGAAGCGCTCGCACCACGCCTCCTTGTTCGGCAGAAAGGCCCCGACAAACTTCGTAAGCTTCGCGAACTTTGTATCGTAGTCTTCAACGGACAGGTTTCCTTACTTCAAGGACATGAATTCTTCTTCCTTTTGTCGACGAACGGCACAAGGAATGTATTGCTCGAGGAAGGCCAGTTTGAACGTCTCCCACGAGATCATGGCGTTGGGGTTGGCCTCTTGGAGTTCTTGTTTCTTCGCCTCCGACCAGTCTTAGGCCCTCAAGTTTTGCTGTTGGGCTACACACCCGACTCTCTTGGACCCCTTGATGCTGAGGAGATTGAGTAGACCCTCAATCTTTACTAGCCACCCCATGTCTTCGTTAGGCTCTGCTCGGCCGTTGAATTCAGGCGGGTTCATCTTCTTGAAATTGGTCATCTTGAGCAGTGAGGAGGAAGATATATGCTTCTTCGTTACGGGTTGCACTTCTTCTTCTGATATAGTGGTCGTCGATTCTGTTGGCTCGCTATGGTGCTCACGATCCAGGTCAGGGCCTCCATCTGCTTTTGTTGGGCGCTGATTTGGGCCTGGATCTGTTCTTGCAGATGTCGTTGCTGCATCTCCGCCTGGCGTTGTTGGAGTTCCATGAGGCGCAGTAGTCGCTCCATGGCGGATTCGCTAGGCGTCGCATCTTTGGTGCTATCCGTACTAATCAACGTAGCGTTGACAGCGGGAACACCCGGTCTTTTCGACATTCCTACAAAATTGAGCAAACCCGTTAGTATTCTCAAAATATCTACGGGCTTATATATATGGAACGATTATTTTAGGCCGCATATTTCGAAAAGTATAGTTTCTGAAAAATTGCAACGATATCTAAAAGAAAGTATTTTGAAAGGTCCGAGGTGTGAACCGTGCTCTGATACCAACTTGTCATGCCCCGACTCGCCGAATCGGTCGTCCTCACCTTGACTCGAGATAAATCGATCCCACGAGCCGGATATGATGTCTTGCAAGTCTTTATCGGACTTACACAATGCAAGAATGTGCACTTAGGATTTCCTTTGACACGACGCGTTGAAATTAAACAGTGCAGAGAGTTGAAGACATAGCATAGGAAAAAATTTAGCTTTTTCATTCATAAACTTGCAAAGTATGTGCAAGGTCATTTTTACATTACATATGCCGTTGCGGCTACATCTTAAAACACAAAAGAAAAACTCTCGACAAGCTTCCCGTGAAACAATCCTCAGCGTTCCATACATTCATGCCCCTTTATACATTTGAACAAAAGCCTTCGATCTGAATTGGGCTTTCAAAATAGGAGAGCTTCGAGCCGCCTCCCGTTCTTCAGCATTGCAACATGCCCTACCAGTTCAGGTTACGAGCCTAACTGGAGGTCTTGTAATGCCTCGTGCTGAAGCACGATTTCCATAATTTCCTCCTAGGCCGATTCGGTCCCAGGGACACGGGTACCGTCTCGAGGAAAGCTCACCTTGTACACAAGTCGTCCATGACCATGCGAATGTATGAACAGTTTAATATGTATAAAGTAATTTGCATAGCGTAACCATTATCAAACCACATAATCATTTCTACTCGTGCAAGGGTCCTTTTCCCCGAAACCGTACATTCTGATTTAGCATCCCGTAGGCACCAAATTCTTCGAGGCGTGATATACCGTAACGAAGGTTTCTTCGTTGTATTTTGCAGAGCATGAAATAAATTCTATCTCTTTCCTAGAACTTTATCTTTACTCTATTTAGTGTGAACTTATAGATTCAGAGTTAACTTCTCTAAGTTGATATATTATCCCGAGTTCTTGATCTTAGTGGCAAGCATACATCCCGTTAGCATTATCGATTTGAACGTTGAACTTTAAGAATTTAGTTGGCGGGAAGGAGTAGAAAAGAAGGGGCCAAAGAACCACCCACCTAAAGAGATTACGCCGAGAGTAGGAGAACGCTTCGCGACGGTAAAGCGTCAGTTACACGAACTCCTGTAATGGCACGGGCATCGAATTAGAACCCTCCATTGAATCCCTCCTTCAAAATTCCCAAAGACGCTAAATTGATGCGAAAGCACACTACCAAATCCATGCAATAATTCGTTCCGAAAGCCAAGAAAACCAATAAAACTAACAGCAGACGGGTTGCGTCACTCTCTTTAGAGTTCATTCACCGAGACGCAGTCTACTGCATCTAGGACTTATTCCAACAGTAGCCGATCCATTAGTTGGAACGGTACTCATAACACTCATCCAAATCGATTTTATTGATGCCATGGTTTTTGTATACGAAACTCGTAGGCCGAGTCAGACTAGCCATCTATGTTCCCGACCATGTCTGACTTACCACGAGCCTATTACACAGTGCTTCGCCCCAATAGGAACGGGACACTACAGCCCTTAATAACAAAGATGAAATCTTTGTTCCTCTCTTTGTTGATGGGATACAGAAGAGAATAGAGAAACCCTCTCTTTAGTGGCCGTATGAGTTAGGGACCATAACCCTAATGAATACATATATTTATATGTTTTGATATTTTTAATTTGGCCCCTCATCAAATTAGATTTATCTCCGGTATCTACACATTATTTCCATGATAATTGTACCCTTAAGCCAATTTTCTAAATAGACCAATTTAATTTGACTTAATTATTTAGATAGCCCAACACAATTAATTTTACATGTGTGGTCCATATTATTGAATAATCCAACAATCTCCCACTGGGCCACATATGTAACCTTATAATTGTGTTAATCTTAGTGAGCTCATAAATTGCTATCTTAATCCTTAGGGTATATCTGGACAATCTGGTCCATTAATCATATCAACATAGGATCAAAGCGGCATTCGTCACATATAGCGTAACTAAACCATCAATGGTCATATATACCAATATAGCTAAACGACATAGATCAATCATGGATTCGTAGCATAAAAATTACACGCAATTGATCAATACATGTCTATTTCTATCTGGTCCTCCTTAACTTTAGTGAGATCAAATACTTTAACATAATGAAAATAGAATGAACTGAATTTTCCATATATTTGACCAGATAAATATCCAAAATACTTTAACACATAAATGTGTCCAAAACCAAATACATAAAATACAAACTCCCACTGTACTGCTATATTCTTAATTAAGATAACACCCATATGAGCAGTATGCTCATGAAAGACCATGGGTGATAATGCTTTTGTGAGCAAATCCGCTAACATAGAGTTTGTCCTAATGTGCTATATGGACACTTTTACTATTCTGAATTCTTTCATTCACAACTAGAAATTTTATGTCAACATCCTTTGACTTATACAAGTTCTTGTTGTTATTAGAATACATTACTGCTGATTTATTATCACACCATAATTTTATGTGGTCTTTCAACACCGTACTGTAGGCGCATCCTTGTGAGAAAATTTCGCAACCATATTCCCTGAATAGATGCCCCACAACATGTTATAAACCTTGCTGCCATGGTGGAAGAAATTATGGGTGCATGTTTGATACTCATCCAAAATATATCTCCATTAGTCAGCATAACCTGATGTGGATCTCCTGCTGTGTTGGCATCCAACAAAATCGGAGTCAGAATACCTTATGATCTCCAAAATTATCCGATATCCTACAAAGAGCATATAATTTCTTGTTCTCTATTAATTACTTAAGTAGTTTGGCTGCTACCCAATGATCCATCCTTATTTGCTTAGATATCTTCCTAACATCCTAATATGTACGCAATATCCTGACGTGTACATACTTGAGCATATATTAGACTCCCTACAACTAATCATGAAGGAAAAAATCTATTGTATTTTCTTAATTTTAAGGCTAACCTTAGGACACTTGATTGAGACCAAATTTGTCTCCTTTAACGAGAGGTGTCACCTGGTTTGCATTGAATACTTTAATCAATATATAAAACCAAAAAATTATTCCTACTCCCACTGAACTTGTGATACACACAATCTTTAACAGTGTTCATCTCAAAACTAAACGAGATAATCACTTGAAGTACCTTTATCGAGAAGCTTGCTTGAGTTCATAAATATAATTTGTCAATTTACAAACCACATTCTTTGGGTCTTTCGACACAAAGTTTTCTGGTTGCACCATATAAACTGTTTCATCAATGTTACCATTGAGAAATATCGTTTTGACATCCATTTAATGTAATTCAAGATCAAAGTGTGCAACATGTGCTACGATTGTTTTAAAGGAGTTTTTCAAAGATACCGAAGGAAAAAACTCTTTAAAATTAATCCCAAAATTTTGAGTAAAGTCACTAGCTACAAGACGTACCTTATACCTCTCCACATGACCCTTCGAATCCTTCTTGGTTCTAAATGTCCATTTGCAACCAATAGACTTCATAACTTTTGGTAATGGGACAAGTTCTTAAACTTTATTGTCTTGCATGGACTTATACTCCTTATTTATTGTATCAATCCACTTTGAGAACTGGAACTTTCCATGGCCTGACGGAAGTTGATTAGATCATCTTCCAGTATCCACAGTCTTCCTCACGTTCCTAGAGAAATATGACAATATTATCTGAAATTATATTTCTCCTTTCTCTGGTGGACCATCTTAATATTACCGGTTCTAGAGGCTGTTGAGTTTGTTCCTTAGGAATAATTGCCTTATCTTGAATGGGGTGTCGCTACGTTGTCGTTGTTAAGGTATCTCAACAAGGACTTATAGAGGTAATTCGACATTGTCTTATTGAGGCTCCGAATTCACTTCTTGATTATGACAGGTATAGAATCCTGCACATCGTCAAAAGTGATAGTAGGAATCGTAATTGATTCCTTCTCAAAGACAATGATCCTGACTTTATTTCTCCTCCAAACTCAACATCCTCAAAACCTATTACACTTCTCGTCTCAAAATTTTCTTTTATGTGGGATCGTATAATTATTAACCCCTTAATTTATCAGCATAGCCAATAAAGTAGCTGCTTACAACTGAACTTTGGTCTGTATTTCCTTTACACATTAATATAGACATTAAAGTCTATAAAGTCAATAAAATCTAAATTTCATCAGAGAAAAGTCGTTCAACTCTATTTCTAGATATGTGACCTAATCGCTTATGTCATAATGAGGCTAAAAACATTTATTGTTAATTTTGCGTTTAGTACTACATGACTCCACTTGCAAGATTTCATTGTAAGATACAATAGTTTCAAGTGAATATAGGTTATCATAAATCTTAAGGGAACCGTTACCAATAATATTTGAATTTGAAGACAGACTAAACCTATTGTTTCCAAATGAACAATAATAACCAGATTTGTCCAATAAGGAAACCAAAAATAAATTTTGTCTAAAAGACGATACAATAGAAGTGTCTATCAAATCCAAATAATAATCGGTTTCTAATAAGAACCTAAAATTTACTATTGCTTCTATTTCTACCGAATTGTCGTCACCCACATAGATGTATCTTTCACCATCAATTGACTTTCGGTAACTCAGGCAACCTTGCCTAGAACACTAATGTGGGTAGTCGCACCAGAATCTAACCGCAATGAGTTTCTTGGTACTAAAGCTAAATTAACCTCAGAAAAGACCAAGTTTAGAAAAAAAAACTCTTCTTTATACGCCATGCGTGGTACTTTGTACATTTATTCCTTATGTGTCCTGCCTTAACACAAAAGAACAACCTTTAGTTTTATATTGTTGTTTCTTTTGAGCTGGACCCTTAGCAGCTACTGTATTCATTTCTTTTTGCCCTTAAAGTTTATCCCATTAAACATAAAAATTAAAATCTTATTGGCAGATATTTTAACAACATTAACTGTAAAGAGAACAAAGCAACAAAAACAAACATACTCTAACAAATAATCAAAGCGTAAAATATAGTCAAACAAATTCAAATAATGGTGAACCCTATCTCAAGATACCTAATATATCATTAATATCAAGTCTTTGGACAGTGATATTAACTGTAAGTGTTATTCTTGGTGTAATGATCAAACGTTAACAATAAGTCATGTCAAATAATAAGCCTGTCATTGGATCGGGTTATTATTCACATGTAAACCTTATAATTGTAACACATTTATTGCCACAAGTATGTGTACAATTCGGATAAGTATTAACATTCCTTTGGGCCAGTAATACTCGTATGAATTTACACACACAAACATCTGACATCCCTCATAGACTATCTACGCAAGAGAGGTCACTTTGGCGGCATCTTGTTTCAATGGGTCTAATTAGAATGTTAGACAACTACTACGAGTTATAAAGAAGTACCAAAATTTTTAATGTTGACTAAATTTTACATGACTGAATCATGTCCAAATATTTATGTACATGATATTTTTACAAGATTGAATTATGACTAAAAAAATATTCTCACAATATATAAACAATCATGTATGCACACATTACATAAATAAAATACTTGTCCCTTCACAACTGATCACTGATTTCGTAGTCTATAAGTTCTTTAAGACTTCCTAACCGTATAATGTATACTATGTATCATAATAACCATGAAAACAAGTACGAAGGGGCACAATATAGTAAATTCATATTATAGCATCATCACCAAATTCTTATGTACATGCATATTACATGATTATAATTTAAATAAAATAATCATTAATATGTGAATCTTTTTGCATGACTGAACCAAAAGATATATAAGAAAATTCATGTCAACAAAATAAATTGCACTAGGAGGTGCACTTACAAACATGTTGTAAAAATTCAAAAAAATGCTTTTGTTCTATCAGTTCAATACCAAATCAAGGTGCAATATTCGGCTGAGTTGCTCTAAGGCCTTATATTAAGGTTTTGATCCGAAAGGTTGTGGGTTCAAATCCCACTCTCAGTAAAGTGCGCCCGTTTTTTTTTTACTACAGATTAAGGTTCTGGTCCGAAATGGTGAGCATCCAAATATAATGTGCTCCTAATAAAGTAGGAGGCACTAGATTAGGGTTTTGGTCCGAAAGGGCCAGCATCCAAATCCCACTCTCAACATCAATTTGTCTCATAAATAAAGAACGAATAGAAGCAAATCAATATTCCTATAAAAAAAATGAGAATCAGAAGAGAAAAAAAATCATGTTCAACCACTTCCCGAGAAACCATAATCAGACCGGAATCCTTCACCTTTGCACCACAATACTCCCTCGATGTTAAGCTATGAAGGAAGTATTGTTGAAGAAAAAAAAATTAATGTGAAGGAAGTATTGGTATACCGACTTTAATGGCTTCCTAAAAAAAATCGGCATACAATTATTAAGCCCTTCCAAACTATATTCCCTTATGAACATAAGTAGAATCATGCAAGCATGCAAATTATATGCCCCATAAAATCTCAGATTCTAAATTTGAACAATCGAAACCCTAAAGTAAATTAGATATAATGATTTAGGGTTTCTGAACACCAACAAAAGTAGAATCTAAAAACTTCAAACTCATAAACCAAACAAGGGAGGCTCTGATACGACTTGTTATAAATTAATATCTGTTGATTCATGAGATGATGACAAAAAATAAATTGCGGAAGCGTACCTGAATCCATTGCTAGACTTAATGGATCTTGAAATGGTCGTCCTTTTGTGGGGTTCGATCTTCCAACCCGCTACGGCCCTTAATAACAAAGATGAAATCTTTGTTCCTCTCTTTGTTGATGGGATACAGAAGAGAATAAAAAAACCCTCTCTTTGGTGGCCGTTATGAGTTGGGGACCATAACCCTAATGAATACATATATTTATATGTTTTGATATTTCTAATTTAGCCCCTCATCAAATTAAATATATCTCCGGTATCTACACATTATTTCCATGACAATTATACCCTTAAGCCAAATTTTTTAAATAGACCACTTTAATTTGGCTTAATTATTTAGATAGCCCAACACAATTAATTTTACATGTGTGGCCTATATTATTGGATAATCCAACACTTACGACACGTGAAAAAACATGCATACCTACGAAGAAGATAAAATGATGGTTATTTTATTGATCAAGTCATTAACTAACAAGTACATGGGGATTTGGTTTTAGGAACCATGACCCAATATTTGAAACCCAAAGGAAATTCAATAATCGAAACGAATAAACCTAAATAATACTCTTATCTATCTGATTCAAATCCTGATGGTTCTTCCTACAAAAAATCTCTCAAGTAAATTTATTATCTTCAATTAAGTAACTGATTTATTTTAAGTGTGCTATTCATTAATTGGTGATTGTAAAACATAGAATAAGAGCATCTCCAACCCTATTGTCTTGTTTTGTGTTGTGAATCCTATATGGCATGAGGCACAAGACAATGTCTTTCCTATGTGGCAAGATGATATTCACAAAAGACAATGAAATAAAAATGTGTTCTCCAATGCAAAAGTTTGAGAAGACAATAAAATTACTTTTTTTCAACTTCCAAGACAATTTTTTCACTTCTTCTTCTTTTTATATATATTTTTATTCATAATTGATGATGTGGACATAAAATCATTGTGAAGTGCATTGTCTAGATCTAGACAACCAACTTCACATTCTCCTTGCCATGTCATTGCTATGTCAACTTCATAATTTATTTCACATTTGCATTGGAGAAGTACTTTTGAAAAAAATACTTGTCATTCCTATGTGGCAACCATTTTTTCCAAACTCACGATAGGGTTGGAGATGCTCTAAGTAACAAGCTTCCTCCAGTCTCATGATCCTTTACATCGAACTAGCTTGATGCCATGATCAGTCATGTACTCCCGGTAGTGATAGAGTTGCATTAGGGGTGGTTGGGTCGGGCTCGAGCTCAATTTGAGCCCAATCCGATGAATCATAAGCCTAGATCGAGTCTAAGTCCAACTCGACCTCGGGTTCAACGTATTAATCCAAGACCGAGTCCGAAGGAAACTCGAGTTGGATCAGATCCATCTGGTTTATCAGGTTCTAATATGATATTTTAAATAATATTAAACATATAATCAAATATCAATTAAGTACCAACCATTACAAACTGAAATAATATTTAGAAGAAAGAGTTAGAGAGTTTGGATGAAAAAAAATAGAGTTTAAACATTTTATTTAAGAAGTACGAAATAATGTATACATAAATATATATATAAATCATATGTATGTCGGATTTCGGGTTCTTTGGGTAATTCGACACATGAATCCGAGTCCAACCCGATTTTTGATCGGGTTCAAATTTTTTAACCCGAATCCAAGTATCTTCAACTCTAACCCAACCCATCGACGGATTTACCCAATCGGGCTCGGGTTTAGCCCGTCCGAGTTGTAGCTCTAAGTTGCATAAGCCTAGGGCCGGGCCAGGAGATTGGGTTGTCCTATTCAGAACTAATTTTGGTTATCCCTAGATCGTTATTATGGGCCTATCTTGGAGGATCACCCGCAATCCCGACATCTATTGGAGTTACACTAAGTCTAGGGGTTGCCTAAGTAGAGGGGGCTGTCCAAATCTGAATTCTTATCTTACTTACTCCTGGACTGCTCCGAGTTAGATTCCAAGTTTTTTTCCTTCAAATCCTATAAAGGATTGGCTGCTTCAAATTTTATAAAGGATTGGTTGCAGGAGATCCAAATTCACTTAAAATATATCCGTATCTCGTCTTCTGTGAGGACTATTGATACTTGTTTTATGTTTGCTATTGTTTTCCCCTAAAAAAATTTGTTTCAAGACAGAGAAATTTGATCTAAATCAACACACCTAAGCTTAATGATCTTGAAGCAAATACACAAAAGCTTGCAAGATATTTAGACTAAGTAAATACAAGTTAAACCAACACACATAAGCTTATTAATTGGGCGGACCTCGGGCCAGGACTCGGACGGACGGATGCATAGTCCAAGTCCGATCCTATGTTAATATGGACCGGATCGGACTATCCTAATGATCGGACTCTATCGAACTTTAGCCTATCGGACCAGATAGACTTTTCGGATGCTTATGGATTTCGGACCAAATGATGATCCAAACACCGAGTATAGTGCGAGAACAATCAATGTCCGATAGAGGTTTTGTCGTATCCTTTTAGGATACTAAGAGGGACTTGAATCACTATCTAACACACGCAAATGAGGAGCTCATATATCCTCTTCTTCCCATTGTCCTTACGACCATAAATCAAATCGGCTCTAAAATATCAAACTAAAAATATTTCAGTTTCAATTTTTGTCCCCTAATCCCATCCGAAAGTCATCAAGGTTGCCCATTTTTATAACTAGCATATATGGACGGCTTATTTTTACTTCATTTTTTTATTTTATTTGGGAAGAGTAAAATTGTACCATAATAGCATATTATATTTTTTTAAATTTTTTTTATATATAATTATCTAGTTGTCCTCATTAAATTTAACGAACAATCTTAATTAGTAAAGTTAGATAAGTACATATTTGGAAGAAAAAAATCACAATAAAGCTTACTTTTCAATACAGTAGAATAGATGAACAATCTTAATTAGCAAAATTAAGTAAGTAAATATTTGAATTTTCTTTTTTACAATAAAACCTACTTTTCTTACTATACAGTAGAATAAATTATTTTGTTAAAACATAGGTCAATAAGTATCTTTTGTCCAAACAATAAAGTGTACTATTGTCAGCTTTTGTACATGACCAAAATGGCAACTTTGAGAATAAAATCCCGATAATCATAAAAGGTGTTAGTCCCGGGACGTAATTTTTGATAGAAAACTGTCAACCCCATTTCCTGTATTTCGTATTTGTACTCGTAATTTGATTTTGGCACGTATTTTATTTTTTCGACTTGTGGACTCGGTTTCTCGTAAATGGTTTTTGGACCATGGCTTGGTTTTATTTTGTGGAGTTGGTTTGGTTTGGTTTGGTTCATCATGAGTGGAACACCTTAGCCTATTCTCCACCTCCATTCCATCACAACCACCCTCATTAAAACCCACCAACTTTTTCTCTCTCCTCCATAACTCTATTAATTTCTTACAACTTCTTCTTCTTCCTTCTTCCACACAACACCACACCATAGGCAAGTGCACCTTGCCATCAAATAAGCACCACTTTTTATTTGTCCATTAACTAGATTAGGCCATGGGGAACAACTTTAGAACTTGACATTTTGTGATTTGGAGCTTTCATTCTTCTAGATCTAGGTTTTAACCAATTTCGAAAATCCTTGGTTTTGATCTATTAAACTTTGATTTTTGCATGTTTTGATGCTTCCATGTGGAAGAGAATTCGATTTTACTCAAGTTAGAACTTTGAAACTCTAGATTTGGTTTTGATTTGGCTAAGTTATGAAGATTTGAAGTTTTTGGTGTTCTTGAGGAGTTCATCTCAGCCTTGGTGAAGGCTCTCGGCCAGTGCTCTTTAGCACTTGACCGTTTGCGCACCCCGGCCTGTGCACTTTAGCGCATGGCCGATTGCGCATAGTCTCAGCCAGTGCTTTGCGCTGCGCTGGATTGAGCTGGCACAAGCTAGCCATGCGCAAACCAGCCATGCGTAAGGTAACCCCTGCGCACTCGACCATTGCGCAGTCCATACTCTGTGCAGTCTACCCTTGCGCAATCCTCCCTTGCACAATCCAATTGATGCGCAAGGCATCCCCTGTGCCCCTTTAACCCTGTACCCCTTGACCCCCTGCGCAGTCTACCCTTGCACAAGGTAACCCTTGCGCAAGGCAACTCTTGCGCAGCTCTTCCATGCGCAGTACATACCCTGCGCAGCCCAACCCCTGACCCCCCTGCACAACCTACTTGTCTATGATGAATTGTTTATTTCTTTAAGCTTGGCTCTTCTATAGTCCTATATATATTGGTATTTATTTAGATATTTTACGCCCATTTTATATCCTTACGCCTTTCGTCATGAACTGATTTTACTTAATATGTTTGGAATGACTATTGTACATGGCTTGGTATGGCAAGGAACTAGCATAACACGACAGTGAACCGTAGTGGTGCACTCCTGACATGACCAACCTAACATGATAGTGGCCCGTCGTGGTGCGCTCCTGATAAGTACCCTGACATGATTTATCTTGATAACTTGATAGTGGCCCGTGGCGGCGCACTCCTGACTTGACTTGTAACTTGTAACTTGACTCGTATAATCAACTTGATACCGTGGGTGCTCCTGCTTGCTTGCTTGTGCAATCCACTTGTCTTGTCTTGCATCATGTCTAGGACGTGACTTCCTGGGTACCACGGCTAGGGACTCATGCTAAATTGGATTAGGCTAATTATTAGATCAAACTAGAACATGGAGAATTCCCAGTCACAGACAATCTCGTTATCTGGGCACTTTAATGGACTTGTAGCTTGCCGATGAGTAGAGCACATTTCCAGCACACTGTCATGTGTTGTACCCTCTAAGTCACCTAAGGGTACATTTGTCTCCCGGGCAATGTACCCACCTATAACTCTCAACCCGCGAAATGATAACTGGATAGTCTGCAGGGCTTGGGACTGGAAATTCTTACTTGCATCTTGTTAGTAATTAGGCTTGTGATAACCCTAGTTAGTTAAAGTAGTAAGCCGTAGTACTTGCTTGGCCGATTGTGAATGAATGGTGTCCAGCTCTGTCTAAGTCTTGTCTAGCCCCTGTACTTGGAACTCTTGATCATGATTGTTTTACTTATCTATAACGATAAATGGGTAGAGACAGTGAGCTATTCAGGCGAAGGGGTACAACCTCGGTCCTTGTCTGGTTTAAGGATTGCAACCTGGCTTCCGGAATGGTTCTACGTCCCTAGTCGTTTATCGCTCTGTGTACTTTTATTACTTGTACTTTTCTTTTATTCTTTGTGTTCTGATATGCTGGCTTTTGTTCTTATTTGTGGCCTCCTTGTGGCACTTGCTCTTTCTGGGGTTTGACCCAGCTGGTTTTGTGTGGCCAGATTTCGGGGCAGCTTCCGAGGATCTACCAAGCTTCCAGCCCAATGGTGAACAATAGAAGGAACCAGGGCTACGAGTGGGTTCTCCCTTTTTGATTCACCCACTTATATGTAAATTTATTCTTTTGAGGCGTTTGCCGACGAGAACCTGTTAGCTCGATGCACATTTACTTACTGTCTGTCTACGGGCTGTAAACATGATTAACAAATCCTAGGGTTGATCATGTATGACTGAACTCTTGCTAGTCCTATCATTTTGTACGACTAGCTTCATGATCATCCAATATGTAATATTTGGGACGCCATATATATATATATATTTGATGCTCTGATATCTTGTAACTCTGTTAATTGCTTGAGATTGAGACAATAGGCTTGACCTTAAGAGACTGCTGGCTTGTAGTAAACCCTCATATCTAGACAGCCATGACCGTATAGTTGAGATGTATTCTATTTCAATATACGTAGCTGGCTATGTCTGCCCCCGCTCTCCAGTATTCTGGTTCTGGGGCGTGACAAAAACTGAAATTATGCAACACTTCGAAGAATGTGCACGACAGAGATCCTGGAGGATTCTGAGAAATGGGATCTAATGTGTCACTTCGAAGAAGGCACAAAAGTCTTTGTAGCAGCAGCAGTGAAATTCCACTAACAGTTTCTGATTAGCTCAGAACTGTTCTCGTTCTGAACGAGTTGCAAGTGGAGTAAAGATGAACATAAGTTTCTGATTAGATCAGAGAAGGAAAAGGCCTGCTGGGGTGAATTATCACAGGTGCTCAAAGCTTGATTCGTCCCACACGAACAGCTTCTAGGAACCAACAAGTTCGACGGAGAACTTCGGAACACTCCGCTCTTCTGACTCATCGGATGCCGCGGAACTCTTCTCTCAAAGTACCTCTCTTCTTTGCTCTGAACTTAGAGAATTTCGTAAGAAAATTTCAGATAATGAGAACTGTCCACTGAGAGAGAAGAGTGGGACTTTATATATGCGCGCCTAGTAGCTGCTCAAATCGTGCACAGACACGATTGAGCCAACTGGTAGATTACATGGTAGATTGCTTGTTGAAATGAATGGTAGGACTTTCTTATGTCTTACGCTCTAAATTCCTTGCTGAAATGAATGATTGCATGGTAGATTGCTTGAATATAGCTTGTCCTTGCATCTCTAGCCTCTTGATTAAATTTCGAGGACGGAATTCTTTTAAGGTGGGTAGAGTTGTGATGCCTATAGTTCGTATTACGTATTTTGGAATACGTGTACGTAATCTGGCTCGTATTGCATGTCTCCTGGCTTGGTTCGGCTTGTTTGGGTTGGCTTGGTTCGGCTTGGGTTGCTTATTGGTTCATCATGAACCAAGGGAAGAACCCTACCTACCCCCACCCTCACCATTTATTAATCCCATTCTCTTCTCTCTCCTCATTATCACTTCAATAACTCTTCTTCTTCTTCTTCATTTACTCCTCTCCACCTATACCCAAGAGCCCTAGGTAAGTGCAACTTGCTTCATGATGGATCTCAAGTTTTATTGTTCCATTCTCTTCTTTACATGATTATAAGCCTCTTTAGAACTTGGAGTTTTTGATTTTTATGGATAGATTCTTCTAGATCTACATTATAACCTTAGGGTTTCATGAGTTCATGGAGTTTTCTTGGTTTTGATCTACTAAAACTTGTTATTTTTGAAAACTAATAGTTCCATGAGCAAGAGCACGAAATTTCGTATGAATTTGGTTTTTGATTCACCTCATTTCGAGTTAAAATAAAGTTTTTATGGCCAAAACAAGTTTTCTGAATTTTTCATGTCGGCTGAGTAAAATTTTACGCAGGGAACCCTGTTTATGCGTATTTTACGCTGGATAGTATCCAGAATGTAAAATTTTATGCAAGGAAACCTGATATTACGTATTTTACGCTGGATAGTATCCAGAATGTAAACTTTTACGCAGGGAACCCTGATATTGCGTATTTTTACGCTGGATAGTATCCAGAATGTGAAATTTTATGCAGGGAACCCTGATATTACGTATTTTACGCTGGATAGTATCCAGAATGTGAAATTTTATGCAGGGAACCCTGATATTACGTATTTTACGCTGGATAGTATCCAGAATGTGAAATTTTACGCAGAAAACCCTGATATTGCGTATTTTGCGCTGGATAGTATCCAGAATGTAAAATTTTATGCAGGGAACCCGGACATTGCGTATTTTACGCTGGATAGTATCCAGAATGTAAAATATTACGCAAGGAACCCTGTTTATGCGTATTTTACGCTGGATAGTATCCAGAATGTAAAATTTTGGGCAGGGAACCCTAATATTGCGTATTTTACGCGGGATATTATCCAGAATATAAAATTTTATGCAGGGAACCCTGTTTATGCGTATTTTACGCTGGATAGTATCTAGAATGTGAAATTTTACGCTGGAACCCTTCCATTTTGCGTATTTTACGCATAATTAAATTTTTTGCGTAAAAAGTGCACATAATGACTTTTTTTTTGCCAAGTTTAGCTATTTTCTAGCCCGAATTTCAAAAACTTAAAACATGAAAGTTTTAGATCTTTGCCTTGCCTCTCCGAATATCTTTGGAGCACCTCATTTGGAGTTCGTATGTGGAAGTTATGTCCCATCTCCCCTGGGCCGTATGATTTCTCCACAGCTCTTGCACTCTGTTTATATTTAGTTATTGCATATATGCTTATACCAGGTTAAATGTTAATTTTAAATATGTTCCATGACACGATAGTGACCCATTGTGGTGCACTTTTAACAAATGACATAACGTGATAGTGGCCCGTCGTAGCGCACTCCTGACAATGAACATGACATGATATATATATATATATATATATATATATATATATTTTATATATATATATATATATATATATATATATATATATATATCGAAGGCTGTTGCGACGGCTAGCATGTCATGACAAGTATGAATGACCTGGACACCGTAGGCGATTGTGTTTGTACAAATAAACCAGTACTGTCTTGCATCATGTCTAGGATGAGGCTCCCTGAGTACCACGGTCAGGGATACCTACAAAAATTAACTAAGGCTAAATAAACTAGAATAATTCAGTAGTCATGAAGAGATTTCTCAGCTACAGGCAATCCCGTTATCTGGGCGCACTAAGTGGACTTGTTGCCTACCGACGAGTAGGGCACATTTCCAGCACACAGTCACGTGTTGCACCCTTCATAAACGGACATTCGACCTGGATAACCTGGATGGTCTGCAGGGCTTGTGGCTGTTGGGATTATCTCATTGTATTTGCTAGTAACTAGGCCTGTGATAACCCTAGTTAGTTAAAGTATCAAGCCGTACTCTTTGCTTGGCCGTGATTGATTGAATGAAGTCTAGCCCTGCTTCGACTTGTCCTGATCCTGTGCAAGATTATGACAAGACATGATTATTTATGCTTGCCTTAACAATAATGATCAGGGGACCAGTTCTGTTCAGGCGAAGGGTTACAACCCCGATCCTTGTTTGGTTTAAGGGTTGTAACCTAGCTCCCGGAGCAGTTCTGTGTCCTCTCTTCGTTTATTGTCTTATTGCTTCCCATGTCACGCTCGTCATATTTTATTTTACTTCAATAGCATGATTATTTATACTGGCCTTAACAATAACGATCGGGGTTCCAGTTCAGTTCAGGCGAAGGGTTACAACCCCGGTCCTTGTTTGGTTTAAGGGTTGTAACCTGGCCCCCGGAGCAGTTCTGTGTCCTCTCTTCGCTTATTGACTTATTTCATCCATTGATCTTGCTTACCAACAAGTAGTTGAGACGGATTTCTATTCAGATGAAGGGTTACAACCCCGGTCCTTATTTGGTTTAAGGGTTATGACCTGACTACTTGAATGGTTTCCTCGTACTCAATTTATTGTTGTTATCTTTATTATTATCAATTTCGTTTATAATCATCTATTATTATTCATTTTGGCATGCTGGTTTTAGTTCCTAAGTGAAGCCTCCTTTATGGCACTTGCTCTTTCTGGGGTCTGACCCAGTTGGTTTTGTGTGGCCAGATATCGGAGCAGCACCAGAGGATCTGTGATGCCTATAGTTCGTATTACGTATTTTAGAATTCGTGTACGTAATCTGGCACGTATTGCATGTCTCCTGGCTTGGTTCGGCTTGTTTGGGTTGGCTTGGTTCGGCTTGGGTTGTTTATTGGTTCATCATGAACCAAGGGGAGAACCCTACCTACCCCCACCCTCACCATTTATTAATCCTACTCTCTTCTCTCTCCTCATTATTACTTCAATAACTCTTTTTCTTCTTCATTTACTCCTCTCCACCTACACCCAAGAGCCCTAGGCAAATGCAACTTGCTTCATGATAGATCTCAAGTTTTATTGTTCCATTCACTTCTTCACATGATTATAAGCCTCTTTAGAACTTGGAGTTTTTGATTTTTATGGATAGATTCTTCTAGATCTATATTATAACTTTGGGGTTTTATAAGTTCATGGAGTTTTTCTTGGTTTTGATCTACTAAAACTTGTTATTTTCGAAAACTAATAGTTCCATGAGCAAGAGCACGGAATTTCGTATGAATTTGATTTTTGATTCACCTCATTTCGAATTAAAATGAAGTTTTTATGGCCAAAACAAGTTTTTTGAATTTTTCATGTTGGCTGAGTAAAATTTTACGCAGGGAACCCTTATCTTGCGTATTTCACGCTGGATGGCATCCAGAATGTAAAATTTTATGCAGGGAACCCCGCGTATTTTACGCTGGATAGTATTCAGAATGTAAAATTTTACGCAGGGAACCCTGATATTGCGTATTTTACGCTGGATGGTATCCAAAATATGAAATTTTACGCAGGGAACCCTGATATTACGTATTTTACGCTGGATAGTATCCAGAATGTAAAATTTTACTCAGGGAACCCTGATATTGCGTATTTTACGCTGGATAGTATCCAGAATGTAAAATTTTTGCATGGAACCCTGATATTGCGTATTTTACGCTGGATAGTATCCAGAATGTGAATTTTTACGCTGGAACCCTTCTCTTTTGCGTATTTTACGTAGAATTGAAATTTTTGCATAAAAAGTGCACAGAATGACTGTTTTTGCCAAGTTTAGCTATTTTCTAGCCAGAATTTTGAAAAACTTAAAACATGAAAGTTTTAGATCTTTGTCTTGCCGTATGATTCTTCTACAGCTCTTGCACCCTGTTTATGTTTAGTTATTGCATATATGCTCATACCAGGTTAAATGTTAATTTTAAATATGTTTCATGACACGATGGTGACCCGTTGTGGTGCACTTTTGACGAATGACATGACATGATAGTGGCCCGTCGTGGCACTCTTGACAGTAAATTTGACATGATATATATCTCGAATGCTGTTGCGACGACTAGCATGTGTAGCCCCTCTTCCCAGAATTTTGATAATATATTTTATTTATTTATTTGGATTAAAGGGTGATTATTAGGTGAGATGTGTATATATTATATAAAACAAAAGAAATAGATTGTAAATACTTTTATTGTATATATGCAATATCGTTGTATGTATTTTAGGATATTGGCAATTATTGCCTAAATGTTAACCAATCATTGTTTATATTATTTTGTAAATATGGTTTGTATATTTATACGTGTACGTGTATGTATGTATACATATATATATATATATATATATATATATATATATATATATATATATATATATATATATATATATATATATTACATTATTGTAACTTGTATTAATAAATATATGTATATACTAATATACGATATATAATTGAGTTTTGGAATTATAAACATATAATATTATAAATATGTACGTGTACGTATATATAAATATATGGATTATATATATACGTGAATGAGTATATATAAATATAATATATATTATATGTGTATGTACATATGAATATATATAAACATATATGTACTTGTGTGTATATATATATATGTATATATATAAGTACTTGTTAGAAAAACAAAAAAGAAAAGAAATCGGATCAAACAGTAGGTTCCTTAGCTAAAGGAGTTCTTTCTTATCCTTCTTGGCGGCTCGTCACAGTTTGGATACTCTCACCAATACAATGTAGTAGGTCATCATCCAAGCCCCACGAGCCCAGGTTGAACCCAGGACCCAGCCAAGGCCCACAGGCCATATGAGAACCAACACAGCTAGACCCGAGCCCACCCGTTTAATGCCAAACCGAGCCCTGTGTATACTTGCACAGTATACATATATATGCGAGTATAGTAGAGAGTTCGACCGGAAAGGAAATCAAAACCCTAACGTAACCCACGCCACCACACCTGCGCCTTCCTCCCCCACACGCGCACGCGCGCCCCCGCGACGGGCCGGCCGCCGTCGACCAACCAAGCCACGACCAGGAAGCCCTCGCACACGCGGGCTGAGTCGATCACAGCAGTAGCAGGGACGGGTTGAGGGTCGACTTCGTGCGGAGAATTCTCCCCGACCGCTCGATGGTTTGTCAAGCCACTTATTCAGGTATGCTACCAACCTAACCCACTCGACACCTGTCTAATAGTTCAGACGGAATATAACGAGATTTGACAAAGAAATCGAACCAAAGTCGACGTAAAACCAGCCCAAAACAGAACACTATTTCAGTCCAACCATCCACGTTCGGAGATCGATTTTGATCGATCCCGTGCAGTATTTGAAAAAATATTTGAATACATTTTTAGACAACCTGTAGGACTTCATGACCCTTTTTGTGGATTTGGAAATCATCGACTACGCATCGAGAAATCGAATCCCAAAGTTTTCCAAAAATCTGTTTTCAAAACTTGAAGAACCCTCCACACGACGTGCGTCCCGCCATTCCGGGCGACGTGGTTGCGAACCGTAAGCATCGAAAGCTGCATAACAGCTTCGTGGTCGTGTGGGCTTTGGCGGAATTCAAATTGGTCGCGTGTGCGCGACGAATTTGATCCGTATCCGTCGAAATTCACCGTATCGTACACTTTGCAAATTCTCCAATTACTTTGTGCACGCTCGTCAGATCGAGACGAAACTTGCGCCAACAGGACCGTATCGTTTTTCTGGTCTTGCATGCCAAGTTTGGTCCAATTCTGAGACAGTTGATAAAATTACCGTTTTGCGGGCCCCACGATCCAATTCAACAGGCAATTTTATGCACGGCCCGCCGGAATCCAACTCTGGACATACGATTGGGTTTGTATCGAAAAATTGGATCCGTAGACATGTAGTTTAACGACTTTAGAGACCGTTGACTATGGCACGCTTTTCGGTGTAAAGCAGGTCCAACGGCAGAAACCGTTTTGACCCAAAATTATCGTTTTGCCCCTGTGTCCAGAATTGGACTTAAGGACATGCAATTCTAGCTAATTTGACTATTCTGAGAACATTGGTAATGTTTATTTCAGCTTTCGGGGACTGTTGTACGGGTTTTGACTATTGTGCACATTGAGTGGTTCAGATTGTCGGTTTCACCAGTAGAGGACCCCAGGCAAGTACATTTTATCGTCTACATTTTGATATTAATTTTCACTATATTTTATTGATTGGTCATTGGTTATGTGATTATTTTCTATTATAAATTATTGAGTCGGGAATGAGAAGTACCAAGGATGTGTGATCCGACCGTAGACAGTGCTTATTTTCTGCAGTAGACATTGTAGACAGTGCTTATTTTCTGCAGTGGACATTGTAGACAGTGCTTATTTTCTGCAAGTAGACATCGTAGACAGTGCTTATTTTCTGCAGTAGACATTGTAGACAGTACTTATTTTCTGCAAGTAGACATCGTAGACAGTGCTTATTTTCTGCAGTAGACATTGTAGACAGTGCTTATTTTCTGCAAGTAGACATCGTAAACAGTGCTTATTTTCTGCAGTAGACATCGTAGACAGTGCTTACTTTTCTGCAAGTAGACATCGTACACCGTGCGGTGTAGTGGCCCAGACTGATCACATATCAACGGTACTTCTAACAGTTGGAGAAAGTATTTTGTGTCTATTTATTGCTATTGGTTTTCCGTATTTACTGTTTATTTTCAAAACTCATGATTGATGTCTAACATATGTTTTATAGTCATTTTCTTTATTTGAAATTACATTCAGTGAATTGTGCTCGTTCCATTCCTGACTGAAAACCAACATTTTCAGGTAGCCGTGGATTCACTTAGCTTGGGGTGTGACGGGAATACTTGCAGACAAAAGCCTAGAGACTAGCTAGATAGTTGAGTTGTAGTCATTCATTTATTTTTACAAGTTTATATTTTTCTACAAATGTAAAACTTGTGATCATTGTAAGTTAAATTAATTTTGTGAATGAGCATTGTTTGTGATTTTGATCTTCATGGTCGTGACAGCGTTCTACCGCCGACACTGTGGCGTAGGCTGGCTTGGACACGTCTTGTATCCGTTTAAAAAAAAAATGGGTGCGGGTCGTGACAAGTTTTTGTGGTGGCCCATGCAGGTCAGATTTTGCAAATCATGCGAACTCGTGATAGTACTTAAGTTAGTCGTACTATTGCGAGCCTGCGACTAGAAATGCTCATTTACGAATTAGAAATTAATTTAATTTACGAGAATGACTAGGACTAAGAGTCCCTTATACAAATTTATCGATGGGTAGTCTAGGCCATGCAATGTAGATAAGGAGTTATTAATTTTGATAGTTTGCTAGATCCCCATAGGTACACTATTACCTCTCGATATGACGACACGATCCAAAGTGGATAGATTATTCACTTGGTGAGACAGGGTTTTATATAATTTATGATCTAACCTTGATGAATTGGGCAGATCCTTCTCTTTGCCTCTTAGATATCATCCTCATAAATTAGTCGAACTGTCTATTTAGTTTCTATTTGCCCTAGGAATTAATATTTTGTATAAATTTTGTTTATTGTTATCCCCATACGGACCTCGAGTTAGTTTCGGTTCAAAGTTTTCCTCGATGTTTGAATACACATGGAATAGACATTAGAATATTTGTGTATCTTTTGTCTTCAGTTATTTCCTTCCCGCTCAATCTTTTATTTTAAGGGTTGATAGGGCAAATATTTATGCCTTATTTCATAGTCAACTTGTTTGGATCTCTAGAAGCTCAGGGATTTATTTACAGATATAGTTACGAGAATGTTAGTTAACTTATACTGGCAGGACAGCAGCGCACTGTCGCCATTTATTTAAATTTTGGAGACTAGGGATTCACTGCAGCGCACTGGCGAGACACGACCCCTAGAGTTGAAAAAAGATTAGGAAAATATCGGTTATAGAATTTTGATAGAAATATGACTAGTGGTCCACTCTTGATCGTAGTTATCCTTGAGCCAATATTGGATAGAGTTAAGTAATGTTCGATTTTTATCATATTTGAGTTACGAAACCAAGGGTTTACCACAGCCCAATTTTATGGGCGAGACGTAGTCCTCGGTAAAATGACTTCAGACGTGATTACAAATTAGGGATACTATAGAGGTTAGGACAATGCTATGTATGTCCCATAAGATCTGAAGCCAATATTAGTGGAAGTTTTGTAAGTTGGGTAGCACATCTCCCGATCTAGCATTCCGTGGTCCTTGTGACCTATTGACGAGGAAATTGATTGACGCTAATAAGTTTACCTAGATTGTAGAAAATAGAGGTCCATAACCCATTAGTCGACCAAGTCCTTGTGGATAAGAAGATAGTAGGAAGACCGTATAAGCAAGAACACTGGGTAAGGTTTGATTCTCACAAAACTCGAACTACTTGTGCCTCCTTTCAAAATTTTTGTATACTTGTATTTCAACTATCTTAACCAATACTGCTATTACAGCCTAGTTTTGCAAGCTCACTCTGTTCTCGAGCTTGATTCAAGACATGTGTTTAGTGGGGACGCCTACTAACATATTGTCTTATCAGAATCGAGGTATTACGGTCTGATCAACCGTAGTGCACTTGGTTCATTAACCTTCGTGGATTGAGAAGTAGATGTCTCTAGGATCTCATCCGTGACTGTATTGACAATTCCTCTTGAATTATATGTTCGTCCTTGAATCACGAAATTGTATTCAGTAACATCTCCCTTGAATTCTTTATTGTTTTTGTCTTTCTTCGATTTGGAAAGACGAAAGCTCGTGATGGTAGAGAGATACAGAGTATTCCCATGGCTATGATAATGGTAGGCACAAGTGTAGCTACCATCGGCCAGTCATGTGATTGAGTTACTTGTTCTCCTATCAACCCTCAAACTACTATTGAGACTTTCGAGCCATCTGAAATTGAGAATGATTAGAGTTTTATCCTTAGTCAGAACGCCAACCTAGGAGACTATCTATTCTCAAGAAACCAAATGTTGTGAGTCTCAAATTATTTGTTAGAAGCTTGCCTTAACTAGTAACCCTTAAGCCTTGAACCAACCCTTCCTCGACCGAGGCCCACAGTTAGACATAAGATGAGTGGACAATAGGGTAATCATTTACCGTGACACTCATCCCGAGATTGTGTTCCAACAAATATTACTCTAGTTATGTAAATTTTATTATTAAGACCTAACTAGTGTTGGAATACCACAGTCACTAGCTTAGCCAATACCATAGCTTAAATACCCTGTCATATTATGATCTACCAGTTGTCAACAGCAATACACGATCACTACAACTCTTGTGACGATATTCTGGCAGGTTGACACAAATAGAAATTTACGACTCAGTTGTTAGTAATCTTGTGCCTTAGAGTTGGTTACCCCGTCGATAACTCTTGTATATCATGGACGAGTAGGTCATTCTATCTTATCAACCATGTGTTATTGTACACTCTCATTTTTCAATTATGGGGGAACGATCCTTAAATTGACTTATATCTACCGTATTTCGTATGTCGTGCTTTATTCTTTATTAACAAGAGTCGAAGTACAATACCCGGACTTTTGGAATTCCTCTAGCCTCATTATTCCTAAAACCATATCCTAGCTTCTAAGGTGGGTAGACTGTAAGCCTCCTAAAATTTTTAGGATATACCAGGATTACCGAATGATTAGAACAACTTCCACTAGGATGACGATTAGTGCCCTTGGACTCCCACTTTTTATTTAGATCATTCTGTGTCCCCGGCCGTGTCATTAATATTCGGAGCACGAGACCAGCTGTTACCTTCCAACAAACTTCATATGCAAGATCTAGACAAGTCCACCTTCATCTAGGTATATCATGTCCCACTTAAACACGTTCCCTTGTACTCTATTTTTTATGGTACGACTTTCAGGACGAAAGGACTAGCTATAGCCCTTACCATAATACCCGTAAACTTCCCGACTACAATTAGAGACTCTAACTCGACCCGAACCTTTCGACCCAATATGTGGTTGTGATCGAATGGAAGCCCATTATGCACATGTCACTAGTGCGTCATTTAATTGTGTCTTCTCGTGCTACTTAAACACAAAAGTCACGGAAGACGCATTTTGGGCTTTAGGGACCTAGCTAACCAACCTGACTAGGCAACTAGCTCAACCAATTGGGTGAAAACTTATTCTAGGTTACCTTAACCTAGTAGAAATAGTTTTTGGGATCTTGTCCAGTCAATATAGATTGAAATCCAAGGTTCATCCAACCAGCGATTGATGTCCAATTAAGGAACACATTAGGACCCAGTAAATTCTATCCATGCATACCACCATATTTGGATTTTATAACTGAACTATTTGAAATCGGCCCCTGTATCTAATATGTAATCTCTATCTCTTAGAATGTGCTTATTCTATCTACCTGGAAGTTGCGATACGATCTTGCATTGCATTTATAACCCTTGCTGGTGTGTTTAAATAACCACGGGAGAGAGAGAGAGCAATCTTGATTTCTCAAATTTCGTTCTGTTTTGGAACCTTGTTTAGAATTTTGAGAACGAAATTTCCGTATTGCACGGATTGCAAGCCCTCTAAGAAATGAAGGATTCTTCGATTTGGCAAATGACTAGACTAGAGTAGCCCAACCTAGCGACTTTCTCTCTATCTGCATCATTGAAAACTCTTTACCGCTCTGAAACTTCATAATTGCTCTCGGTTATTTTCTTTATCTTTCTATCCTCCCCATCTCAGAGTAATGAGTGGTCATGCTTATTAGAATTTATTAATAAATTTTTAGCTACTTGTATAAATTATTGCTTATTAAATTTTGGGTTGCTTGATAGATACGAGAGGAGTTCAGATACCATATGCCTAGAAAATTGTTGGTGGGATTGTTAGCAACCAGTTAGAAGATTTTAAGATTTTTTGTTTGATGGAGTAGTGTGACCAAAGGTGGGTAGAAGTTCACAAGTATTCGGAGTTATGAAATGACTTGAAAAGGGTATAAAATATTTTGAGTGATTAAATTGAGAAGGTTGTGGTAATAGTGGATTTACCCTTTTATTTTTATTTTTGTATTTTAGGCATGATTATGAATTAAAATTTTGAGGACGAAATTATTTTTAAGGTGGGTAGATTTGTTGCCCCTCTTTCCAGAATTTTGATAATATATTTTATTTATTTATTTGGATTAAAGGGTGATTATTAGGTGAGATGTGTATATATTATATAAAACAAAAGAAATAGATTGTAAATACTTTTATTGTATATATGCAATATCTTTGTATGTATTTTAGGATATTGGCAATTATTGCCTAAATGTTAATCAATCATTGTTTATATTATTTTGTAAATATGGTTTGTATATTTATACGTGTACGTGTATATATATATATATATATATATATATATATATATATATATATATATATATATATATATATATATTACATTATTGTAACTTGTATTAATAAATATATGTATATACTAATATACGATATATAATTGAGTATTGGAATTATAAACATATAATATTATAAATATCTACGTGTACGTATATATAAATATATGGATTATATATATACGTGAATGAGTATATATAAATATAATATATATTATATGTGTATGTATATATGAATATATATAAACATATATGTACTTGTGTATATATATATATATATATATATATATATATATATATATATATATATATATATATATATAAGTACTTGTTAGAAAAACAAAAAAGAAAAGAAATCGGATCAAAAATATATATATATATATATATATATATATATATATATATATATATATATATATATATATATATATATGTATATATATAAGTACTTGTTAGAAAAACAAAAAAGAAAAGAAATCGGATCAAACAGTGGGTTCCTTAGCTAAAGGAGTTCTTTCTTATCCTTTTTGGCGGCTCGTCACAGTTTGGATACTCTCACCAATACAGTGTAGTAGGTCATCAGCCAAGCCCCACGAGCCCAGGTCGAACCCAGGACCCAGCCAAGGCCCGCAGGCCATATGAGAACCAACACAGCTAGACCCGAGCCCACCCGTTTAATGCCAAACCGAGCCCTGTGTATACTTGCACAGTATACATATATATGCGAGTATAGTAGAGAGTTCAACCGGAAAGGAAATCAAAACCCTAACGCAACCCACGCCACCACACCTGCGCCTTCCTCCCCCACATGCGCACGTGCGCCCCCGCGGTGGGCCGGCCGCCGTCGACCAACCAAGCCACGGCCAGGAAGCCCTCGTACGCGCGGGCTGAGCCGATCACAGCAGTAGCAGGGACGGGTTGAGGGTCGACTTCGTACGGAGAATTCTCCCCGACCGTTCGACGGTTTTTCAAGCCGCTTGTTCAGGTATGCTACCAACCTAACCCACTCGAAACCTGTCTAATAGTTCAGGCGGAACATAACAAGATTCGACAAAGAAATCGAACTAAAGTCGACGTAAAACCAGCCCAAAACAGAACACTATTTCAGTCCAACCATCCACGTTCGGAGATCGATTTTGATCGATCCCGTGCAGTATTTGAAAAACTATTTGAACAAATTTTTAGACAACCTGTAGGACTTACGACCCTTTTTGTGGATTTGGAAATCATCGACTACGCGTCGAGAAATCGAATCCCAAAGTTTTCCAAAAATCTATTTTCAAAACTTGAAAAACCCTCCACACGACGTGCGTCTCACCATTCCGGGCGACGTGGTCACGAACCGTAAGCATCAAAAGCTGCGTAACGGCTTCGTGGTCGTGTGGGCTTTGGCGGAATTCAAATTGGTCGCGTGTGCGCGACGAATTTGATCCGTATCCGTCAAAATTCACCGTATCGTACACTTTATAAATTCTCCAATTACTTTGTGCACGCTCGTCAGATCGAGACAAAACATACGCCAACAGGACCGTATCGTTTTTCTGGTCCTGCATGCCAAGTTTGGTCCAATTCTGAGACAGTTGATAAAATCACCGTTTTGTGGGCCCCACGATCCAATTCAACGGGCGATTTTGTGCACGGCCTGCCGAAATCCAACTCTGGACATACGGTTGGGTTCATATCGAAAAACTGGATCCGTAGACATATAGTTTGACGACTTTAGAGACCGTTGACTATGGCACGCTTTTCGGTGCAAAGCAGGTCCAACGGCGGATACCGTTTTGACCCGAAATTACCGTTTTGCCCCTGTGTCCAGAATTGGACTTAAGGACAGGCAATTCTAGCTAATTTGACTATTCTGAAAATATTGGTAATATTTATTTCAGCTTTCGGGGACTGTTGTACGGGTTTTGACTATTGTGGCACATTGAGTGGTTCAGATTGTCGGTTTCACCAACAGAGGACCCCAGGCGAGTACAATTTATTGTCTGCATTTTGATATTGATTTTCACTATATTTCATTGATTGGTCATTGGTTTTGTGATTATTTTCTATTATAAATTGTTGAGTCGGGAATGAGAAGTACCAAGGATGTGTGATCCGACCGTAGACAGTGCTTATTTTCTGCAGTAGACATTGTAGACAGTGCTTATTTTCTGTAGTAGACATTATAGATAGTGCTTATTTTCTACAAGTAAACATCGTAGACAGTGCTTATTTTTTGTAGTAGACATTGTATATATTGCTTATTTTCTGCAAGTAGACATCGTAGACAGTGCTTATTTTATGCAGTAGACATTGTAGGCAGTACTTATTTTCTGCAAGTAGACATCGTAGACAGTGCTTATTTTCTGCAGTAGATATCGTAGACAGTGCTTACTTTTCTGCAAGTAGACATCGTAGACAGTGCTTATTTTCTGCAGTAGACATCGTAGACAGTGCTTACTTTTCTGCAAGTAGACATCGTAGACCGTGCGGTGTAGTGGCCCAGACTGATCACATATCAACGGTACTTCTAACAGTTGGGAAAAGTATTTTGTGTCTATTTAT
Source organism: Iris pallida (assembly GCA_029216955.1). Taxonomy (NCBI): domain Eukaryota; kingdom Viridiplantae; phylum Streptophyta; class Magnoliopsida; order Asparagales; family Iridaceae; genus Iris; species Iris pallida. The sequence continues at coordinate 1,747,855 of JANAVB010037417.1, forward strand.
TGCTATTGGTTTTCCGTATTTACTGTTTATTTTCAAAACTAATGATTCATGTCTAACCTTTGTTTTATAGTCATTTTCTTTATTTGAAATTGCATTCAGTGAATTGTGCTCGTTCCATTCCTGACTGGAAACCAACATTTTCAGGTAGCCGTGGATTCACTTAGCTTGGGGTGTGACGGAAATACTTGCAGACAAAAGCCTAGAGACTAGCTAGATAGTTGAGTTGTAGTCATTCATTTATTTGTACAAGTTTATATTTTTCTACAAATGTAAAACTTGTGATCATTGTAAGTTAAATTAATTTTGTGAATAAGCTTTGTTTGTGATTTTGATCTTCATGGTCGTGACAGCGTTCTACCGCCGACACTGTGGCGTAGGCTAGCTTGGACACGTCTTGTATCTGTTTAAAGAAAAACGGGTGCGGGTCGTGACAGCATGTCATGACAAGATTGAATGGCCTGGACACCATGGGTGATTGTGTTTGTACAAAATAAACCGATAATATTTTGCATCATGTCTAGGACAGGGATCCCTGAGTACTACGGTCAGGGGTACCTATTGAAAATGGCTAAGGCTAATAACTAGAATAATACAGTAGTCATGAGAGATTTCCCCGGTTACAGGCGATCCCGTTATCCTGACCACCATTGTTGGACTTGTAGCCTACCGACGAGTAGGGCACATTTCCACCCCACTGTTATGTGGGGCACTTCATGAAACAAGTTCTATGCACACTGTCATGTGTTGCACACCAAGCCACCTAACAATTCTTGATAACTGCTTAATAAATCCAAGTCGCCTGGATAACCTGGATAGCTGCAGGGGTTGTGGCTGGAGAAATATCTCACTGCATCTTGCTAGTAACTAGGCCTATGATAACCCTAGTTAGTTAAAGTATCAAGCCGTACTTATTGCTTGGCCGTGATTGTTGGATGAGGCATAACCAGTCTAGTCTTGTTTTGATCCTGTACAATATTGTTATATGTCCTGATTTTCTTATATTATCTAGCCGATAAATGGTGGAAAACCAAGTTTCGTTCAGATGAAGGGTTACAACCCCGGTCCTTGTTTGGTTTACGGGTTGTAACCTGGTTATCTGAATAGTTCTATAGTTATCTCGTCATATATCATCTTGGTATTTTTCATATTTTTAGTTCTTATTATTTAATTATATTCTTGTGCTAATTGCTGATTTTAGTTCCTAAGTGAAGCCTTCTTTGTGGCACTTGCTCTTTCTGGGATCTGATCCAGCTGGTTTTGTATGGCCAGATTTCGGAGCAGCTCCAGAGGATCTACCGACTTTTCAGTCCGATGGTGACCACCAGGCGTAACCAGGACAACGAGTAGATTTATTTTTGGCTCTCCCACTCTATTATAAAGTTATTTTTTTGAGACGTTTAGCCGGCGAGCACCTGTTAGCTCGTATTGCATACCTTATTTACTGTCTGCCTACGGGCTGTAGCATGATTGACAAATCCTAGGGTTGATCATATATGACTAAACTCTTGCTAGTCTTCACATTTTGTAACGACTAGCTTCATGATCAGCCAAATATGTAATATTTAGGATGCCTTACTATTGTATATTTGGTGATCTTACATCTTGTAACATTTACTTACTTGCTTATGATTGAGACACTAGGCTTGTTCATGACCTTAAGAGACTGATGGATTGTAGTTAAACCCTCATATATATCTAGACAGCCGTGACCGTATGGTGAGATGGATTCTATTTTATTATACGTAGCTGGCTATGTTCGCCCCCGCTCTCTAGTATTCTGGTTCTGAGGCGTGACATGGTTTAAGTGGTGGCCTATGCAGGCCTTGTAAATCAAGATATGTGAGGGTTTACCGAATATATGTCTCAATCAGCACTCGTCCTTGATCTCTGCTCGTATCCTCTGAATCCCTGGAATCTTGATCTGATCACATGCTTGTATCTTTGATCTATCTTAGTCCTTCCTTATTGTTCCCTATGTCATCTTCTTCAACAACATTGTTCCTGGTCCTACCGATCGGCAAGGTGGAGCACCTCCCGTGGACCTGCAGCAACAAGAGGATCAAGCCCAGCACTCAGGAGCAGCTTCCCAGGTTATGTCTCCCGGAGATCCAGAACCCTCGGTGCAGCCTGTCCAGCCTGCAAGGCAGGATGATGGAGCCTTGGTTGGACTTATCAGGGAGTTGCTAGCATCGCAGGACCGTCGAGGAGATGCCTTGCATCAGGCAGTGGCAGATACTCTAGGCAGAGGTGGACATCATAGGAACAGTGCAGCTAACAGCTTCAAGCGCCTGAACCCTCTATTCTTCGATAGCAGTGAAGATGCTATCGCTGCTGATGTGTGGCTTCAGGATACAAAGGTGATATTGGAGGCAGTGAAGACCCCAGAGGATGAGAAGGTAGCCGTAGTGTGCCTGCAGTTATTGGATCTAGCCCGCAGCTGGTGGGCGGCGCAAGCCATTGGATTAGTGGCACCTATTGCCTGGACAGTATTCCGTAAGAGATTCCGGACCAAGTACTTTGATGCTGTAGCTCGGTACGATCTACAGACGAGGTTCACCAATTTGAAGCAGATGGACAGGACGGTCGATGGATATGCGGCCGAGTTTTCCAGGCTTAGTCGGTTTGCTCCCACCTTGGTAGCGACCGAGTTCGATAGAGCCCAGCAGTTTCAACAGGGACTCCACCTAGAGATTTTGCTGGCAGTGGAGCAGTTTGAGCATCAGACTTTTGATGCAGTACTGAGAGCAGCTAGGAGGCATGAGTATACCTCCCAAAGGATCGTGGACAGGACCGGAGGTCGGAAGCGGTCTCACGGCCAGCTGACCCAGTCTTCAGCACCAGCCCCGGCAGCTAGGGCTTTGACTATTGGAGTTCCCCAAAGGACGGATTCAGTTACGTCGGTTCAGCATTCGACACCGACGTCCCCTCAGCAATAAAAACAGAAGCAGTCTTCCGCAATGGGCTGCACTCGTTGTGGGAAGCCAGGACACGTTGTTTTAGAGTATCGCAGAGCACAGGAATTGTGTTTGGCTTGTGGGGCACCGGACCACGAGATAGGGTCCTGCCCGAATAGGGCCAGTTCATCATCGGTCCAGACTAGTCCCTCGGTAAGGGGACCAGCACCAGTGCAGCAGCAGCAGCAGCAGTACCAGCCTCCGAGGCCATTGCCGCCTCAGGCTCAACTCTTCCAGCAGCAGAGACCCCAGCAGTATGCCATGACCCCAGCTCAGATTCAGAACCGGCAAAGAGGTTCCTAGCAGGATGTCTTCCCTCTTCTTTATGCCTTCAAATTCCTTGCTTGCATGATTGATTGTTTGATTGGTTGATTAGTATAGCTTGTCCTTGTATCTCTAGCCTCTTGATTAAATTTCAAGGACGAAATTCTTTTCAGGTGGATAGAGTTGTGATGCCTATAGTTCGTATTACGTATTTTGGAATACGTGTACGTAATCTGGCTCGTATTGCATGTCTCCTGGCTTGGTTCAGCTTGTTTGGGTTGGCTTGGTTCGGCTTGGGTTGCTTATTGGTTCATCATGAACCAAGGGGAGAACCCTACCTACCCCCACCCTCACCATTTATTAATCCCACTCTCTTCTCTCTCCTCATTATTACTTCAATAACTCTTTTTCTTCTTCATTTACTCCTCTCCACCTACACCCAAGAGCCCTAGGCAAATGCAACTTGCTTCATGATAGATCTCAAGTTTTATTGTTCCATTCTCTTCTTCACATGATTATAAGCCTCTTTAGAACTTGGAGTTTTTGATTTTTATGGATAGATTCTTCTAGATCTACATTATAACTTTGGGTTTTTATAAGTTCATGGAGTTTTTCTTGGTTTTGATCTACTAAAACTTGTTATTTTCGAAAACTAATAGTTCCACGAGCAAGAGCACGGAATTTCGTATGAATTTGGTTTTTGATTCACCTCATTTTGAGTTAAAATGAAATTTTTATGGCCAAAACAAGTTTTCTGAATTTTTCAAGTCGGCTGAGTAAAATTTTACGTAGGGAACCCTGATATTGCGTATTTTACGCTGGATGGTATCCAGAATGTAAAATTTTAAGCAGGGAACCCTGATATTGCGTATTTTACGCTGGATGGTATCCAGAATGTAAAATTTTACGCAGGGAACCCTGATATTGCGTATTTTACGCTGGATGGTATCCAGAATGTAAAATTTTCGCAGGGAACCCTGATATTGCATATTTTACGCTGGATAGTATCCAGAATGTAAATTTTTACGCTGGCACCCTTCTCTTTTGCGTATTTTACGCAGAATTAAATTTTTGGCGTAAAAAGTGCACAGAATGACTGTTTTTGCCAAGTTTAGCTATTTTCTAGCCAGAATTTCGAAAAACTTAAAACATGAAAGTTTTATATCTTTGTCTTGCCTCTCCGAATATCTTTGGAGCACCTCATTTGGAGTTTGTATGTGGAAGTTATGCCCTGTCTCTTGAGCCGCATAATTACTCTACAGCTCTTGCACCCTGTTTATGTTTAGTTATTACATATATGCTCATACCAGGTTAAATGTTAATTTTAAATATGTTTCATGAAACGATGGTGACCCGTTGTGGTACACTTTTGACGAATGACATGACATGATAGTGGCCCGTCGTGGCACTCTTGACAGTGAATTTGACATGATATATATCTCGAATGCTGTTGCGACGGCTAGCATGTCATGATAAGATTGAATGGCCTGGACACCGTGGGTGATTGTGTTTGTACAAAATGAACCGGTAATGTTTTACATCATGTCTAGGATAGGGATCCCTGAGTACCACGGTCAGGGATACCTACTGAAAATAGCTAAGGCTAATAACTAGAATAATACAGTAGTCATGAGAGATTTCCCCAGTTACAGGCGATCCCGCTATCCCGGCCACCATTGTTGGACTTGTAGCCTGCCGTCGAGTAGGGCACATTTCCAGCCCACTGTCATGTGGGGCACTTCATGAAACAAGTTCTATGCACACTGTCATGTGTTACTCACCAAGCCACCTAACAATTTCTGATAACTGCTTAATGAATCCAAGTCGCCTGGATAACCTGGATAGCTGTAGGGCTTGTTGCTAGAGGAACATCTCGCTGCATCTTGCTAGTAACTAGGCCTGTGATAACCCTAGTTAGTTAAAGTATTAAGTCGTACTTATTGCTTGGCCGTGATTGTTGGATGAGGCATAACCAGTCTAGTCTTGTCTTGATCCTTTACATGATTGTTATATGTCCTGATTTTCTTATATTATCTTACCGATAAATGGTAGGAAACGAAGTTCCGTTCAGATGAAGGGTTACAACCCCGGTCCTTGTTTGGTTTACGGGTTATAACCTGGTTATCTGAATAGTTCCATGATTATCTCGTCGTATATCATCCTGATATTTTTTATATTTCCAGTTCTTATTGTTTAATTATATTCTTGTGCTAGTTGCTGGTTTTAGTTCCTAAGTGAAGCCTCCTTTGTGGTACTTGCTCTTTCTGGGATCTGACCCAGCTGGTTTTGTATGGCCAGATTTCGGAGTAGCTCCAGAGGATCTACCGACTTTCCAGCCCGATGGTGACCACCAGGCATAACCAGGGCAACGAGTGGATTTATTTTTGGCTCTCTAACTTTATTGTAAAATTATTATTTTGAGGCGTTTAGCCGGCGAGCACCTGTTAGCTCGTACTGTATACCTTATTTACTGTCTGCCTACGGGCTGTAGAATGATTGACAAATTCTAGGGTTGATCATGTATGACTAAACTCTTGCTAGTCTTCACATTTTGTAACGACTAGCTTCATGATCAGCCAAATATATAATGTTTGGGACGCCTTACTATTGTATATTTGGTGATCTTACATCTTGTAACATTTACTTACTTGCTTATGATTGAGACACTAGGCTTGTTAATGACCTTAAGAGACTGATGGATTGTATTTAACCCCTCATATATCTAGACAGCCGTGACCGTATGGTGAGATGGATTCTATTTCATTATATGTAGCTGGCTATGTTCACTCCCGCTCTCTAGTATTCTGGTTCTGGGGCGTGACAGGATCTACCTACCTTCTAGCCAGATGGTGACTACTAGGCATAACCGTGGCAACGATTGGGTTTCTTTTGTCCTTCCACTTTATTGTAAAATTATTCTTTTGAGGCGTTTAGCCGGCGAGCACGTGTTAGCTCGTATTGCACCTTTATTTACTGTCTGCCTACGGGATGTAACATGATTGACAAATCCTAGGGTTGATCATGTATAACCAGAACTCTTGCTAGTCTTGACATTTTGTACGACTAGCTTCATGATCATCCGAATATATAATGTATGGGATGCCTTACTATTGTATATTTGGTGCTCTGACATCTTGTAACTGTTATTCCTTACTTGAGATTGAGACAATAGGCTTGTTTATGACCATAGGAGACTGATGGCTTGTAGTTAAACCTTCATGTATCTAGACAGCCGTGACCGTATAGCGAGGTGGGTTGCACTTCAATATACGTAGCTGGCTATGTACGCCCCCGTACTCCAGTATTCTGGTTCTGGGCGTGACATGGTTTAAGTGGTGGCCCATGCAGGACTTCTAAATCAAGATATGTGAGGGTTTACCGAATAGATGTCTCAATCAGTACTCGCCCTTGATCTGTGCTCGTATCTTCTGAATCCCTGTAATCTTGACCTGATCACATACTTGTATCGTTGATCTGTCTTGGTCCTTCCTTATTGTTCCCTATGTCGTCTTCTTCAGCGGCATTGTTCCTGGACCTGTTGATCAGCAAGGCGGAGCACCTTCCGCGGACCAGCAGCAACCTGGAGATCAAGCCCAACATTCAGGAGTAGCCTCAAGAGTCGTACCTACTGGAGGAGAGCCATCCGTTCAACCCCTTCCAGCCTGCAGAACCTGATGATAGCACTATAGTGGGTCTCATCAGGTCATTATTAGCTTCCCAGGATGGTCGACGAGATGCCTTGCACCAGGTGGTGGCAGATGCTTTGACCAGAGGAGCTTATCAGGGTAACAGCACGGCCAACAGCTTTAAGCGCTTGAACCCTCCATTCTTCGATGGCAGTAAAGATGCTATCACTGCTGATACTTGACTTCATGACACAGAGGTGATTCTAGAAGTAGCCGGGACTCCAGAAGCCGAGAAGGTGGCCATAGTGTGCCTATAGTTATTGGATCTTGCCCGCAGCTGGTGGGCGGCACAGGCCGTTAGATTATTGGCACCCATTGCTTGGACGGTATTCAGAAAAAGATTCCAGACCAAGTATTTCGATGCTATAGCTCGATACGATCTACAGACGAGGTTCACCAATCTGAAGCAGATGGACAGGACGGTCGACGGATATGCGGTCGAGTTTTCGAGACTCAGTCTGTTTGCTCCCACCTTAGTAGCGACCGAGTTCGATAGGGCCCAGCGGTTCCAGCATGGGCTTCACCTGGAGATTTTATTGGCAGTAGAGCAGTTTGAGCATCAGACTTTTGATGCAGTATTGAGAGGAGCTAGGAGGCATGAGTATACCTCCCAGAGGATTGTGGATAGGACCGAAGGTCGGAAGCGATCCCACGGTCAGATGAATCAGTCATCAGCACCAATCCCGGCAGCCAGGGCTTTGACCATTAAAGCTCCGAGGCGGGCGGCCTCAGTGACGTCGGTTCAGTATTCCACCCCGATGCACCCTCAGCAGCAGAAGCAGAAGTAGTCTTCCACAGTGGGATGTTCACACTGCGAAAAGCCGGGGCATGTGGTATCAGAGTGTCGCAGAGCACAGGGTTTGTGCTTGGTTTTTGGTGCCCCAGACCACAGGGTTGGGAACTGCCTGAACAGGGGGAGTTCATCATCAGCTTTCTCAAGACCTTCAGTTAGAGGACCAGCACCAGTCCAGCAGCAGCAGCTCCAGTACCCGTTCCCGAGGCCATTGCTGACGCTGGCCCAGGCATTCCAGCAGCAGAGACCGCAGCAGTATACCCAAGCCCAAGCCCTGATCCAGAACAGGCAGAGGAATTTTCAGCAGAGGGGTCGGCACCTAGAGGACAAGGACAAGTGTTGGCTTTAACCATGGGAGAAGAAGAAGTGGCGCCAGGTGAGGTAGTGGCAGGTACTATTCTCGTCAACACCTTTCCGGCTTCAGTATTATTTGACTCTGGTGCATCGCATTCATTTATGTATGCACGATTCGCGACACGGATAGGACTGGAGCCCGAGTCATTATCAGTAAGGCTTAATATACTTACTGGTAACGGTCTTGTGGGAGTAGATAGAGTGTTTTCCTCGTGTTGGGTCGTAGTTAGCGGTAGAGAGTTTCCCGCTAGGTTGATAGAATTTTTGATGGCCGATTATGATGTGGTCTTAGGGATGGTTTGGTTGAGGGAACAGTATGCCAGGATAGATTGCCATATTGGCAGGGTCGTTTTTAGCATCCCAGGCGAGCCGGAGTTTTCCTTTTCCCGAGGCAAAGTTAAACCTTCTCCTCCCGTATTACGGATGGCAGTAGCAGCAGTGCAGTTACCCCGGATCGTCGAGGAGTTTCCAGATATTTTCCCAAAAGAGCTTCCAGAAATGCCGCCAGAGCGAGAGATTGAGTTTACCATAGACTTGATCCCCGGGACCGCACCTGTATCAGAGAGAGTCTACAGGATGGCACCGTCAGAATTGGAGATATTGTACAAAATGATTGAAGAACTCAGTACCAAGGGATTCATTCGTGCTAGTGGATCACCTTGGGGAACCCCGATGCTTCTTATGAAAAAGAAGGATGGTACCTCCAGATTATGTGTTGACTATCGTACCTTGAACTCAGTGACAATCAAGAACAGATACCCTCTCCCGAGGATAGATGACTTGTTTGATCAACTCAAAGGGGCAGCAGTATTCTCGAAGATCGACTTGTGCTCAGGATATCATCAGATCAGAGTCAGAGAGCAGGACATCCCAAAGACAGCTTTCAGGTCTAGATATGGGCATTGGGAGTTCCTTATGATGCCATTTGGAGCAACCAATGCGCTAGCTGTATTTATGGACCTCATGAATCGCATCTTCATGCCTTATTTGGATCAGTTCGTGATTGTGTTCATAGATGACATCCTGGTCTACAGCAAGAGTGAAGCAGAGCATGAGCAGCATCTCAGAGTTGTCCTCCAGATTCTCCGAGAACACCAGTTGTATGCCAAGTTCAGTAAATGCGAGTTCTGGCTCGATCGCATTTCGTACTTGGGTCATATCATCACCAGAAGAGGAGTAGAAGTGGATCCCCAAAAGATCGTGGCTATCAAAACGTGGCCAGTGCCCAGCACAGTTGCAGAAGTTCGTAGTTTTCTTGGATTGGCCGGCTACTACCGGCGATTTATTTCAAACTCTGCTCGGATTTCAGCACTACTGACGCAGTTGACCCGCAAGGATGTGTAGTTTGCTTGGACAACAAAATGTTATGATTCTTTTGAGAAGTTAAAGCGAGGCTTGATGACGGCACCCATTCTCATACTTCTAGATGGGACAGGAGGATTCTCAGTGTATTGTGATGCTTCAGGCCGAGGTTTAGGATGTATTTTGATGCAACATGGGAAGGTAATAGCTTATGCGTCATGAAAACTTCGTGATCATGAGAGAAATTACCCAACCCACGACTTGGAGCAGGCAGCCGTGGTGTTTGCACTAAAGCTTTGGAGACACTACTTATATGGAGATAGGGTAGAGATTTTTACCGATCACAAGAGCCTGAAGTATGTGTTCACTCAGAAGGATCTTAACATGCGTCAGAGGAGATGGCTAGAGCTGCTTGTGGATTATGATGTCAACCTGCAGTATCATTTAGGGAAAGCTAATGTTGTTGCGGAAGCATTGAGCAGGAGAGCCGGAGTTTATTTTCTAACAGCGCAACCAGAGTTGTTAGCAGATCTTCAGAAGATGGGTATAGAAGTTGTCCTTCCTACCAATGTGGCATTGATGGCCAGCATGCAATTTCAGTCCAGTATAGTTGAGAGAATCAAGATAGCTCAGTGTAAGCCCCCTAAATTTCTAATTTACTATTATTATTTTATTAAATACAAATTTGGTATTTCTCCCCTCCTAATATATTTAGAGTGATTATTATTTAGTAAATGAGTTACGATTTTGAAAGATAATAAATATTTTATATTAATGGAAATGATGGGCATTTTAGTTTATTTTCACAATAATAATAATTGTTCAATTATTTTCATTTAAAGCTAGTTAGAGACTTTTTAGAAATTATTAGAATTATACTAGAACTTTAGAGATTATTTATTAAATATTTACAAGTAGTAACTGGTTTTTTTATATATTATATAAATAAGTAATTTTCACCAAAATAATAGTAATAATAATAAATTTTTTAGATTTTGGAAATTATTGAGAATTGTTTGGTATCTTAAATTATGCTTAGGAGTTAGGATTATATATATATATATATATATATATATATATATATATATATATATATATTTTTTTATATATATATATATATATATATATATATATATATATATATATATATATATATATATATAAAAGGAAACTGGGGTGAACAGTGCCCCGCACTGTTCACCAACCCAGCACTCTTAATCACGGCAACCCGAGCGCCCAAAGCGACCACCCCCCCCGACTGCTTTATAAAAACCCCCAACACCAACAAAAAAAATGCGAACCCTAACCCAATCACCAACGCCGATCCTACATGTTCGCCTCTCCACCCTCGTCATCTCTGGGAACGGTCCCACTCCCGGCGCGCCACCTGCCGTGGCCGGAGTGCCGTCGAACCAACGGGAAACAGAGCCATGCTCTGTTTCGATTCCAGTTGAGGTACCCAACTTCCTCGTCATGTAACTCTTGCTGTGATCGATCATTTTCATTCCTGTAAAATTTTGTAAAAACCCTACATGACCCCCTCGTTATCCCAACAAGTAGGTTTGGGAAAAGACGAGCAATCGATCAGAAAAATCGATGTAAAAACTAGTGAAAAACTGTTTTGCAAACAGCGTATAGGACAGTCAAGCACTATTATTCGAAGACATAATCAAGGCTAGATATGCGAACATTTTACAAACTGTTTGAAAATACTGTTAGACAACACATACGGCTGGATAATCCTTTTTACGGAAGCTGATTTCGATGACTATACATGAAGAAATCGGATTCCCAAATTGATGAAAAACTGTTTCAAAAACTATTGAATTTTAAAAAAAATCCTCCGATACGACGTACGTCCCGCCAAACCGGGAAACGTGGTCGCGCGTTATACGCATCGAAAGGTGCGTATGGACGTTACGGACGTGTGGGAACTGACGGAACTCAGTTTCGTCGCGTGTGCGCGACGAAACCAACGCGTATCCATCGAGATACCCCCGTATCGGTGTTTTGTAAACTTGCCCATAACTTCGTGTACAGTCGTTGAATCGAGACGAAACTTGCGCCAACAGGTCCGAATCGAAATTCTGGTCCTGCATGCCAAGTTTGGTTCGATTCTGAGAAGGTCGAATCGGAACCCATTTTTGGCGGGCCGGCAACCCACTCAAACGGGCGATTTTGTGCACGGCTCATCGGAATCCAAAACTGGACATACCATTGAGTTTCTCTCCTCGAACTGAATCCATAGACATGTAGTTTGATGACTTTAGAGACCGTAGACTTTGGCACGCATTTTGGTGCAAAGCGAGTCCAACGGCGGACATCGTTTTGACCCAAAATTACGATTCTGCCCCTGTTCCAGAATTTAACTTTTGGACAGGCGTTTTCTAGGCATATCTTTTATTCCAAACTCGTTCGTGATGTTTGTTTCAGCATACGAAGCTCCTTGTGGATTTTGACTTTTGCGTTGACGATTCTGACTGTTGGATTTTGCTACATCTCGCACCACCCTTAGGCAAGACACCTTGCCATTTGCTGTTTAATTATTTTAGCTCATATTTCATGCATGTTCATTATTATTTTTATACAAAATAAACTGTGATACATGGCATAACCTGTTAGAACTTGCTGTTCATTTATATTTCCTGCTATGTATAATTTTTCTTACACATTAAACCTAGATTTAAAGGACCACCTTGTGTGTTGCATTCATAGGCTTTGACACAATTATACCACGTTGTTGTGAGTCACATATAGGACTCGGACATGCGTGATTGGCTGGCCACCAGTACGTATAAGCCGTGCGTTAGAAAATAACTGCTAATAAAATTGCATGATAGAAGACTTAGCAGTTATGAGTTGGCATTGGACGGGGAGAACATGATTGGATGTTGACTACCACCCTATCTATCGTAGACTCGCTCGCTACTGAGGAACGATAGGTAGACTATATGCTATAGACTCGCTCGATACTGAGGAATAGTATATGGTGTTGTGACTCACTACTGAGGTACTGTATTGGAATTTTCTCGACTTGACCGGATAGTCATGCGACCATGAACTGTTCTTAAAACTGTATCCACTTAGACTGGTTAGGCTACCTTTATCCGTTAGGTACGAGTACTTTTGGTTTGGGTACTTGTATCTGACCGTGGCTTGGAACAATAACTTGTCGCGGATTAGTTCGTCACATCTTGTCCTTGTTTGGTTGTAGGTGTGGCTTACTACTTCGATGAGAAGGTATTAAACCTTGTTGGCGTCCGAATACCATATTGGATTCATAGCATGGAAAGATACGTCATCGTGAATTAGTTTACCATCTCCTGTCCTTGTTTGGTTGGAGGGATGGTATGCTCGTTCAATAGGTGCGTATTGGACCATGTTATAATTCAATTGACTTATTTATTTGAGCAATATTTATTCAGTTTATATGGCATGATATTATGTGTCTTGTTACGTCCCTCTGAGGACCTGGTTATCTCTCCAGGTGTGTGCTATTGTCTTTTGCAGGTGCTCTAGCTCTAGCCGTGCTCATCGCTATTTCTTCGAGAATGATTGCATTTGGATCGTCTTCGCTTCGCTCGCCAAAATCTTACCTTTGTTATGTATTTCTTTTCATAGTTGGTAGTGGATTTGTCTCCGCCCAACTACAGGTACTGAATGATAATTTATTATCATTATATGACATCTTTTATTCTGATATTTCGTGGATGAGATTAGATTACTCTTGGTTTACTGCATTTTACAGCTTATGTATTCATACAAGGTTTCCATATATTGGAGTGTACTTCGTATGAGTACAGCTGGCATGTCTACGTTCCTAGTCCTACGTATTTTGGGATTGGGGCGTTACATATTTTTGTGGTGGCCGATGTAGGTCGAGTTTATCACTTCGGTTATGTTACTGTACCGATGTGAGATTGCAATATAGGATTAGAATATAGGAATCTCATCCACAAGCTTGACTTCCTCCCTTGATTCCAACTTCGAACTCTCGTCCGACTACCTTGACTTCCTCCCTTGATTCCAACTTCGAACTCTCGTCCGACTACCTTGACTTCCTTTTGCTTGATTTCATTTCTACCATAAATCTTAATTTTTTTCCTTCGTGTCTGATAGAAAGGTTAGGAAGATAACTCATACTAGTTACACATGTTATACTGTTCAATCACCCTATTAGTTGACTTTTATAAGTTGGGTAGTATACCTCACGGCCTATCATCCCATATTCTTCTAACTCATTAATGAAGTATAAATGGTTGACACTGAATATATGCTAGTGCAGGAAGATACGATTACCTAGAATACAGATATTTTAGTAGCCCATATTCCATTGGTCAACTAGGCCTGATACAAGAGGCAGTAGGATGACTGTATATGCCAGAACCCCGGACAAGTCTTAGAACTTTGTGAAACTTGAACTCTTTATTACTGTTTTCATCATTATCTCCCATACTTATATTTTGCCCTACCATAAATGATGTCGCTATTTATAGCCTACTTTTACAAGCTTACTCTTATCGAGCTTGTTCAAGACATATGTATACTGGGGACGCCCACAAGCATATTGTCTAATTAGAATCAATATATTATGGTCTGATCAACCATAGTGCGATTGGTCTGCTCTTCATCTGATTATACCACATGGATGGAGATATAGAGGTATCTAGGATCTCATCCTCGACTGCATTGACAATTCATCTTGAATTATACACTCGCCTTTGAATCGCATAATTGTATTCGATGATGTCTTTCTTGAACTCCTTATTGCTTTTGTCTTTCACTAATTGGAAAGACGAACGCTTGAATTTGATAGATAGATAGATAGATAGATAGATACAGAGTATCCCCCATGGCAATGATAGTTGTATGCACAAGTGTAGCTACCACCGGCCAGTTATGTGGCTACAACCTTGCCCTGAGTTACTTGTCCTCCCCTTGGCCTTAAAACAAATGTCATGACCTTCTAGTCATTTGAGTTTTAGAAAAAAAATGAGTAGGATCTTACCCTTGGTTAAAACACCACCTAGGAGACTATCAAATCTCTAGAAATCAATTATTGTGAGTCTCTAAATTTTTCTTGATCCTTGCTTTAACTAGCAACCCTTAAGCCTTAACCCAACCTTTCTTCGACCATATCCTAGATCATTCGGAATTGGTTGTTGGTACCAACCTTTCGTATGAGAAAAGGCCCGTGTCTATATTGGACCGGAGAGAGAAGATACTCAAGAACAAGACTATCAAGTTAGTCCGAGTTGCTTGGGGTCATCACACTTTGAGTGAGTCAACATGGGAGCGTGAGTATGATATCCGATCGCGATATCCCGACCTATTTGACTCGTGAGGTATAATGTCTTTCTTATGCCTTACGCTCTAAATTCCTTGCTGAAATGAATGATTGCATGGTAGATTGCTCGAATATAGCTTGTCCTTGCATCTCTAGCCTCTTGATTGAATTCCAAGGGCGAAATTCTTTTAAGGTGGGTAGAGTTGTGACGCCTATAGTTCGTATTATATATTTTGGAATACATGTACGTAATCTGGCTCGTATTGCATGTCTCCTGGCTTGGTTCGGCTTGTTTGGGTTGGCTTGGTTCGGCTTGGGTTGCTTATTAGTTCATCATGAACCAAGGGGAGAACCCTACCTACCCCCACCCTCACCATTTATTAATCCCACTCTCTTCTCTCTCCTCATTATCACTTCAATAATTCTTCTTCTTCTTCATTTACTCCTCTCCACCTACACCCAAGAGCCCTAGGCAAGTGCAACTTGCTTCATGATGGATCTCAAGTTTTATTGTTCCATTCTCTTTTTTACATGATTATAAGCCTCTTTAGAACTTGGAGTTTTTGATTTTTATGGATAGATTCTTCTAGATCTACATTATAACCTTGGAGTTTCATGAGTACATGGAGTTTTCTTCGTTTTGATCTACTAAAACTTGTTATTTTTGAAAACTAATAGTTTCATGAGCAAGAGCACAAAATTTCCTATGAATTTGGTTTTTGATTCACCTCATTTCGAGTTAAAATGAAGTTTTTATGGCCAAAACAAGTTTTCTGAATTTTTCATGTCGGCTGAGTAAAATTTTACGCAGGGAACCCTGTTTATGCGTATTTTACGCTGGATAGTATCCAGAATGTAAAATGTTACACAGAGAACCCTGATATTGTGTATTTTACACTGGATAGTATCCAGAATGTGAAATTTTACACAGGGAACCCTGATATTGCGTATTTTACGTTGGATAGTATCCAGAATATAAAATTTTACGCAGGGAACCCTGATATTGCGTATTTTACGCTGGATAGTATCCAGAATATAAAATTTTACGCAGGGAACCCTGATATTGCGTATTTTATGCTGGATAGTATCCAGAATGTGAAATTTTACGTAAGGAACCCTGTTTATTCGTATTTTACGCTGGATAGTATCCAGAATGTAAAATTTTACGCAGGGAACCCTGATATTACGTAATTTACGCTGGATAGTATCCAGAATATGAAATTTTATGCCGGAAACCCTGTTTATGCGTATTTTACGCTGGATAGTATCCAGAATGTGAAATTTTAAGCTGGAACCCTTTCCTTTTGCGTATTTTACGCAGAATTGAATTTTTGGCGTAAAAAGTGCACAGAATGACTGTTTTGTCAAGTTTAGCTATTTTCTAGCCAGAATTTCGAAAAACTTAAAACATGAAAGTTTTAGATCTTTGTCTTGCCTCGTCGAATATCTTTGGAGCACCTCATTTGGAGTTTGTATGTGGAAGTTATGCCCCATATCTCCTGAGCCGCATGATTCCTCCACAGCTCTTGCACCCTATTTATATTTATTTATTGCATATATGCTTATACCAGGTTAAATATTAATTTTAAATATGTTCTATGACACGATGGTGACCCGTTGTGGTGCACTTTTGACGAATGACATGACGTGATACTGGCCCGTCGTGGCGCACTCCTGACAGTGAACATGACATGATATATATATATATATATAAAATATATATATATATATATATATATATATATATATATATATATATATATATATCGAAGGCTGTTACGATGGCTAGCATGTCATGACAAGTATGAATGACCTGGACACCGTGGGCGATTGTGTTTGTACAAATAAACCAGTACTGTCTTGCATCATGTCTAAGATGAGGCTCCCTGAGTACCACGGTCAGGGATACCTACAAAAATTGACTAAGGCTAATAAACTAGAATAATTCAGTAGTCATGAAGAGATTTTTCAGCTACAGGCAATCCCGTTATCTGGGAGCACTAAGTGGACTTGTAGCCTACCAACGAGTAGGACACATTTCCAGCACACAGTCAAGTGTTGTACCCTTCATAAACGGATATTCGACCTAGATAACCTGGATGGTCTGCAGGGTTTGTGGCTGTTGGGATAATCTCATTGTTTGGCCTGTGATAACCCTAGTTAATTAAAGTATCAAGCCGTACTCTTTGTTTGGCCGTGATTGATTGAATGAAGTCTAGCCCAGCTTCGACTTGTCCTGATCCTGTGCAAGATTATGACAAGACATGATTATTTATGCTTGCCTTAACAATAATGATCAGAAGACCAGTTCTGTTCAGGCGAAGGGTTACAACCCCGGTCCTTGTTTGGTTTAAGGGTTGTAACCTGGCTTCCGGAGCAGTTCTGTATCCTCGTTTTGTTTTTTGTCTTATTGCTCCCCATGTCATGCTCGTCATGTTTTATTTTACTTCAATAGCATGATTATTTATACTGGCCTTAACAATAACGATCGGGGGTCCAGTTCTGTTCAGGCGAAGGGTTATAACCCCGGTCCTTGTTTGGTTTAAGGGTTGTAACCTGGCCCCCGGAGCAGTTATGTGTCCTCTCTTCGCTTATTGACTTATTTCACCCTATGATCTTGCTTAAGATGGATTTCTATTCAGGTGAAGGGTTACAACCCCGGTCCTTATTTGGTTTAATGGTTGTGACCTGGCTACTTGAATGGTTTCCTCGTACTCAATTTATTGTTGTTATCCTTATTATTATCTGTTTCGTTTATAATCATCTATTATTATTTATTTGTGGTATGTTGGTTTTAGTTTCTAAGTGAAGCCTCCTTTGTGGCACTTGCACTTTCTGGGGTCTGACCCAGCTGATTTTGTGTGGCCAGATATTGGAGCAGCACCAGAGGATCTTTCTACCTTCCAGCCAGATGGTGACTACCAGACGTAACCCTGGCAACGAGTAGGTTTCTTTTGTCCTCCCACTTTATTGTAAAATTATTCTTTTGAGGCGTTTAGCCGGCGAGCATGTGTTAGCTCGTATTGCACCTTTATTTACTGTCTGCCTACGGGCTGTAACATGATTGACAAATCCTAGGGTTGGTCATGTATGACTAGAACTCTTGCTAGTCTTGACATTTTGTACGACTAGCTTCATGATCATCCGAATATGTAATGTATGGGACGCCTAACTATTGTATATTTGGTGCTCTGACATCTTGTAACTGTTATTCCTTGCTTGAGATTGAGACAATAGGCTTGTTTATGACCATAGGAGACTGATGGCTTGTAGTTAAACCCTCATGTATCTAGACAACCGTGACCATATAGCAAGGTGGGTTGCACTTTAATATACGTAGCTGGCTATGTACGCCCCCGCTCTCCAGTATTCTGGTTCTGGGGCGTGACACGTATACAGGGTGATGGGTGCATATATCCTCCTCTGGCTTTGGGCACATATATCCTCCTATGGCTTTGGGCGCATAAGGCTTAATTTGCTGAAATTTTTATACTTCTACAAGACCCCCTTCAAAGTTTTCGATACTTGAACGAGTTCGAAATACTTTGAAAGAAGTATGGACTATCTTCTTGTGATACAATGGGCACATAGCACGGTTTCTCTCCTTGGGTGCATAGTATTTGGCCAGCCTGTCAGGGAGATACGACTGTGGAGATCTTCCTTGAAATTTGAACTGACAGATTCATCGGGGTAGAATTTGAAGAGGTCCATCCTTCATACGTTGTCCACGTCAGCAAGTGGTAGTCGTATAGTGTGCAAGGAGCTGGTTTTTCTCGTGGGCGCATAGGCCATTGTGGGCGCATACTGCGCAATGGGCGCATAGGCGCATAGAGCTTAGTGGGCGCATAGAAAGCGGTCTGTGCCTATAAATAGGCCCTGGAGGAGAGAGAGCTCATTATTCCCTTCACTTAGAATTTTTTAGAAAACTCTTCATCTACTTCCTTTGAGAACTATGTCTCCCAAGGTCGCGAAGAGATCCACGAAGGGCAAGGGGGCTGCGCCGAGTGGCTCTCCTCCGGCGGCAGCATCTTCGGCAGTCTAGGACCCGATTCTGGGTGAGGGCATGCTTCAAAAAAAAAAGTCTCGAGTGTTAATTTACGACGCTCGGACTTTTCTTCTGCCTGGGCGCTTGCGCCTAAGGTAACATACTTCTGTGGGCATCGTTATGCGCTCACAGAAGTCATGCGCCAACACTGTGGTGAGCTATGCGCCCACATGTTGCCATGTTATGCGCCTACGTGCTGTGACATGTTTATGCGCCCACGTACTGTTCGAGTGTTATGCGCCTGTCACGACCCGCACCCGCTTTTCGGATACGAGACGTGTCCAAGCCAGCCTACGCCGCAGAGTCGGCGGTAGAACGCTGTCAAGCCCGCAAGAAATAAATGCTCAAAAAGTTCACATTGCTGCTCATTCACATTTCTAAATTTATTACGACAGTTACAACATTTAAAATTAAAGGAAATATAAGGCTTTACAATTAATAAAAATGATACAACTGTTTTCTATTTCTAGGCCGTCTTCAGCATACCCAAGTCTCCCAGTGCTAAGAATGATCGTGGCTAAACCTGAAAAATATTGGTTATCCAGTCAGGATTGGAACAAGTACACAAACCGATGGCAATGCAAAATACAATAGAATTAACAAGACATAAAAATAGCATATGGAATATGAAAGCTAGTAAGAAAACTGATGACATAGCACGATAGAGAAATAAACAAGGAAAAACTAATAAAGACATCTATCTAGGTGGTGTGAAATATCCTTTTCGACATGTGAACGGCTAGAGGGTAAATCCGGCTCACTGCACGTGTCGTGTGCAGCTGCTATCATGCAATAATAGACATTTTGGGGATATTTCTGGGTAGTTCACATGTGTACTAAGATATTTCCCCTCCCGACTACTCCGTGTGACGAGCGTGTCAACAAGCAGCAAGATATATGTATAGACATGAAATGAAAAGACTACTATGAATCGGAAAGCAATCAGAAAGTGCACTTGTCTGAGGTCCTTAGCTGGAGAAACCAATAATACCATACCACTCAATGAGCCACAATCAGTCAACACATGCAGAAGTCTCCGAATGCTGAAATAAATAGTACCAACATTCTCAGAATAGTCAAATTAGCTAGGATTGCCTATCCTTAAGTCCAATTTTGGACACAGGGGTAAAACGGTAATTTTGGGCAAAAACGATATTCGCCGTTGGACCCGCTTTGTACCGAAAAGCGTGCCAGAGTCAACGATCTCTAAAGTCATCAAACTACATGTCTACAGATTCAGTTTTTCGATACGAACCCAACCGTATGTCCAAAGTTGGATTTCGGCGGGCCGTGCACAAAATCGCCCGTTGAGTGGCACCGTGGGGCCCGCAAAATGACGATTTTATCAACGATCTCAGAATCGGACCAAACTTGGCATACAGGACTAGAAAAACGAAACGGTCCTGCTGGCGCAAGTTTCCTCTCGATCTGACGAACGTGCACAAAGTAATTGGAGAATTTGTAAAGTGCACGATACGGTAAATTTTGACGGATACGCATCAAATTCGTCGCGCACACGCGACCAATTTGAATTCCGTCAAAGCCCACACGACCACGAAACCGTTACACAGCTTTCGATGCTTTCGGTTCGCGACCACGTCGTCCGGATTGGCATGACGCACGTCGTGTGGAACAATTTCAATATTTTTAAAACAGGTTTTTGGGAAACTTTGGAATTCGATTTCTCGACGCTCAGTCGATGATTTCCAAATCCGCAAAAAGGGTGATGAAGACCTATATGTTGTCTAAAAGTATCTTCAAAAAGTTTTTCTAATGTGTCACTTGATCGATCAGAATCGATCGACGAACAGGGGTTCTTGGACTGCTTCCTGTCCTGTTTTTGGACAGGTTTTCCTCCGACTTTGTGTCAATTTCTCGACCAATCTATGGCAGTTACCTACAAACTAATTGGACAAGATTAACAAGGGTTATGTTGGGTTCATACCAGAGTTTGCGGATCGACAAACGATCCATTGTGCGTCGCAAAAACGCGACGCAAAGTGGCACGGTTGCTGTCATTACTGCTGTTACTGCGGTTACTGTTTGCTCTCGCGCGCGCGCACCCGCACGGCAGTGGCTGCGCACGGCGGCGGCACCGTCGGCGTTGGGCCGCCCAGGGACTGGGGTGGTGGTGGCGTCGAGTTGCTCGAGTTTCATCTAGAGTTTTATCTAGGGTTTCGAGCGGTTTGATCGTTCGAACTCTATATATAAGGTTTGTATTCTGAACCGAACAGAGAGTTCGGTTAAGGCTGGAAAATTTGCCGTAGGTTTGGGTTTAGGCCAGTGAAGCCTTGGGCTGGGCTGGGATTTATTAAGCTAATATTTACAAAGCAACTATTTATATATATATATATGTATATATATATACACATATAAGAATATATATATACGTATACATACTCATATATACGTACTTATATATATATTGATATATATATATATATATATATATATATATATATATATATATATATATATATATATATATATATTATTTTATATATATATATATATATATATATATATATATATATATATATATATATATATATATATATATATACATATATATTTGCGTCAATACAATTTAAGTATATACATATACTCTTACACATATAATATTTTTTTATTTATATATATATATACATGTACACATATAACATATTTAATAAACGTATATATATACATACACATACACTCGTATACATATATATATTATTTGTATATATAGTCACATATATATATCAATACATATTTAATATATTATATATATATACACACATACACATTAATATATATATTTATATATACATACCAATACATATGATACAATATAATATATTTATATATACATACAAATATGCCTGTACATCGTATATATTCATACACATATACATTATATTTATTTAGACAATAAAATAATATAACCAACAAAATAATAATATTATATAACAATCTCAATAAATAATAATAATAATAATAGTAATAATAATAATAATACCCATTTTGTAAATAACCAAATATCCTTAAGTCTACCCAAAAAGCTAGGAAATATTTGTACATACCTAAAAGTAGGTCTACATAGGCTTGGGCTTGGTTTGGGTCTAATTTGCACTAGTTTGGTGCGACCGGTCACCTAGACGTCAAATAATATTAATAATGGATAATTAACTATTTAAAATGGTCATGTCACAACTTGGCATGGTTTTCCTAATTAGGACATCACTATGGCTCGACCTTCTCTACCAGGGCTAATACACTAGTCAAAGCATGCCATTGCACTACCCGTGCCGTAATTCCTAGTCACCTTGTACTCCAAATCTCAACCATGGCTAAAATCATCTACCGTAATAATTAATTAAAATAATTATTCATAAAAATTCTAAAATCACTATTTAAAACAAATAAATAATAAAAAATATTTTCAAAAAATTTCGGGAAGGGAGGCTACAAATCTACCCACCTTAAAAATAATTTCGTCCTCGAAATTCAATTTCATAACTATTTCTTAAAATTCAAAGTCTAGTATTCGCTTAATCTCCTCAAATTAAATTTCTCAAAAATAGTTGTATCCTCCTTCTTGTCATTTTGTAACTCCAAAACTCCGAGGACTTCTACCCACCTTAGAGGCTAGGATATGGTGGCAAGGTTCCTGTCACAGGGCTGGCCGATGGTAGCTACACTTGCATATACAACTATCATAGCCATGGAAATACTCTGTATCTATCTATCAATTACGAGTTTTCGTCTTTCCAATCAGCGAAAGACAAAAACACTAAAGAGTTCAAGAGATGTCGTTGAATACAATTACGTGATTCAAAGGCGAATATATAATTCAAGAGGAATTGTCAAGCAATCGCGGATGAGATCCTGGATATCTCTATATCTCAGTCCATGTAGGGTAATTAAATAAAGAGCGAACCAAATGCATCATGGTTGATCAGACCGTGATACAATGATTCTGATTAGACGATATTTTAGCGGGTGTCCCCAATAAGCATATGTCTTGAATCAAGCTCGATAAAAGAGTAAGCTTGCAAAAACTAGGCTATAATAGCAGCGTTGGTCAAGATAGTAAAATATAAGTACACGAGATTTTTGAAAAGAGATACAAGTAGTTTGAGTTTTGAGAAAATCAAATCCTTACCTGATGTTCTTGCCTATACAGTCAACCTATTATCTACCTATCCATAAGGCCTGGGTCGACTAATGGGTTATGGAACTCAAAAATTTTATTCTGGGTAAACCAATTAATATCAGTCAACTACTTCGTCAATAGATCACAAAGACCACGGAAGACTAGGTCGGGGGACACGCTATCCAGCTTACAGAACTTTCACTAGTATTGGCTTTGGATCTTAGGGTACCTACAGGGCATTTTCCTATCCTCTATGGTATCCTAAACTTGTAATCCCGTCTAAAATTATTTTACCGAGAATTATGCCTCACATGTATGCTCAGGTTGCAGCAACCCTTGGTTCCGTGATTCAGAGGTGATATTCTACCAGGTACTCTACTCTATATTGATACAAGGGTATCTAAGATCTAAAGAGGTCAACGGGAACATAGTTTTAGCAATGTCCCATAGACTATGATTCTTCGGAATAGTTTTATTTCTGTGGGTTGTGCCTCGCCAGTGCGCTGCTGGCTGCAGTTAACCCACATTCTCCACTCTCAAATAATTGACGACAGTGCGCTGCTGTCTAAACTTTATGGGTTAACTAATATTCCTCTAACTATAATCGTAAAATCCATGATCTTCTAGAGATTCAAACAAGTTGACTAAAAATAGGGCATAGGTATTCGTCTTATTAGTCACAACACTTAAATTAAAAGATTAATCATGGAGGAATTAACTAAAGACGAAGGGAATACAAACATTCTAGTATCTATTTCCTATGTATTTCAATGGTTGAGGGAAAATCTCAAATCAATCTACCTCGAGATTCGTACCCGAATTGCAGAATCAAAAATTATAAACTAAATTCTTACAGCAAAAGACAATTTTAAGTCATGATATGAAATTTGTATCTAAATAGAGTAAAAGAAAGCTGAACAGGTTATCAAGATCAAAGCCTTAATTATAGGTAAGCCTAACTAATCAAGCAAATAATATATCCACATTGTCTATCAAAAGAAATAGTGTGCCTATAGAGATCTAGCAAGCTATCTAAATTGCATGGCCTATCTAATAACCTTAACTATCCAACGGTCAATTTGAACAAGGGACTCCTAGTCCTAGTTATTCTTCTAAATCATTTTAATCCTAATTGTGAATGAGCATTTCCTGGGCGTAGGCTCGCAATAGTACGACTAACGTACCATCACGAGTTCGCAATAGTTTGCGAAAACTGACCTGCATGGGCCACCACAAAAACTTGTCACGACCCGCACCCGCTTTTCGGATACGAGACGTGTCCAAGCCAGCCTACGCCACAGAGTCGGCGGTAGAACGCTGTCAAGCCCGCAAGAAATAAATGCTCAAAAAGTTCACATTGCTGCTCATTCACATTTCTAAATTTATTACGACAGTTACAACATTTAAAATTAAAGGAAATATAAGGCTTTACAATTAATAAAAATGATACAACTGTTTTCTATTTCTAGGCCGTCTTCAGCATACCCAAGTCTCCCAGTGCTAAGAATGATCGCGGCTAAACCTGAAAAATGTTGGTTATCCAGTCAGGATTGGAACAAGTACACAAACCGACGGCAATACAAAATACAATAGAATTAACAAGACATAAAAATAGCATATGGAATATGAAAGCTAGTAAGAAAACTGATGACATAGCACGATAGAGAAATAAACAAGGAAAAACTAATGAAGACATCTATCTAGGTGGTGTGAAATATCCTTTTCGACATGTGAACGGCTAGGGGTAAATCCGGCTCACTGCACTTGTCGTGTGCAGCTACTATCATGCAATAATAGACATTTTGGGGATATTTCTGGGTAGTTCACATGTGTACTAAGATATTTCCCCTCCCGACTACTCCGTGTGACGAGCGTGTCAACAAGCAGCAAGATATATGTATAGACATAAAATGAAAAGACTACTATGAATCGGAAAGCAATCAGAAAGTGCACTTGCCTGAGGTCCTTAGCTGGAGAAACCAATAATACCATACCACTCAATGAGCCACAATCAGTCAACACATGCAGAAGTCTCCGAATGCTGAAATAAATAGTACCAACATTCTCAGAATAGTCAAATTAGCTAGGATTGCCTGTCCTTAGTCCAATTCTGGACACAGGAGCAAAACGGTAATTTTAGGCAAAAACGATATCCGCCGTTGGACCCGTTTTGTACCAAAAAGTGTGCCAGAGTCAACGGTCTCTAAAGTCGTCAAACTATATGTCTACGGATCCAGTTTTTTGATACGAACCCAACCGTATGTCCAAAGTTGGATTTTGGTGGGCCGTGCACAAAATTGCCCCTTAAGTGGGACCGTAGGGCCCACAAAACGACGATTTTATCAACGGTCTCAGAATCGGACCAAACTTGGCATACAGGACCAGAAAAATGATACGGTCCTGTTGGCAAAAGTTTCGTCTCGATCTGTCGAACGTGCACAAAGTAATTGGAGAATTTGCAAAGTGCACGATACGGTGAATTTCGACGGATACGCATCAAATTCGTCGCGCACACGCGACCGATTTGAATTCCCTCAAAGCCCACACAACCACGAAACCGTTACGCAGCTTTCTATGCTTTCGGTTCGCGACCACGTCGTCCGGATTGGCGTGACGCACGTCGTGTGGAACAATTTCAATGTTTTTAAAATAGGTTTTTGGGAAACTTTGGAATTTGATTTCTCGACGCTCAGTCGATGATTTCCAAATACGCAAAAAGGGTGATGAAGACCTATATGTTGTCTAAAAGTATCTTCAAAAAGTTTTTCTAATGTGTCACTGGATCGATCAGAATCGATCGACGAACAGGGGTTCTTGGACTGCTTCCTGTCCTGTTTTTGGACAGGTTTTCCTCCGACTTTACGTCGATTTCTCGACCAATCTATGGCAGTTACCTACAAACTAATTGGACAAGATTAACAAGGGTTATGTTGGGTTCATACCAGAGTTTGCGGATCGACAAACGATCCATTGTGCGTCGCAAAAACGCGACGCGAAGTGGCGCGGTTGCTGTCATTACTGCTGTTACTGCGGTTACTGTTTGCTCTCGCGCGCGCGCACCCGCACGGCCGTGGCCGTGCGCAGCGGCGGCGCCGTCGGCGTTGGGCCGCCCAGGGACTGGGGTGGTGGTGGCGTCGAGTTGCTCGAGTTTCATCTAGAGTTTTATCTAGGGTTTCGAGCGGTTTGATCGTTCGAACTCTATATATAAGGTTTGTATTCTGAACCGAACAGAGAGTTCGGTTAAGGCTGGAAAATTTGTCGTGGGTTTGGGTTTAGGCCAGTGAAGCCTTGGGCTAGCCTGGGATTTATTAAGCAAAATATTTACATAGCAACTATTTATATATATGTATATGTATATATATATACACACATATAAGAATATATATATATATATACGTATACGTACTCATATATACGTACTTATATATATTGATATATATATATATATATATATATATATATATATATATATATATATATATATATATATATATATATATATATTTACATATATATTTGCGTCAATACAATTTTAAGTATATACATATACTCTTACACATATAATATTTATTTATTTATATATATATATATATATATACATGTACACATATAACATATTTAATAAACGTATATATATACATACACATACACTCGTATACATATATATATTATTTGTATATATAGTCACATATATATATCAATACATATTTAATATATTATATATATATATACACACATACACATTAATATATATATTTATATATACATACCAATACATATGATACAATATAATATATTTATATATACATACAAATATGCCTGTACATCGTATATATTCATACACATATACATTATATTTATTTAGACAATAAAATAATATAAACAACAAAATAATAATATTATATAACAATCTCAATAAATAATAATAATAATAATAATAATAGTAATAATAATAATAATACCCATTTTGTAAATAACCAAATATCCTTAAGTCTACCCAAAAAGCTAGGAAATATTTGTATATACCTAAAAGTAGGTCTACATAGGCTTGGGCTTGGTTTGGGTCTAATTTGCGCTAGTTTGGTGCGACCGGTCACCTAGACGTCAAATAATATTAATAATGGATAATTAACTATTTAAAATGGTCATGTCACAACTTGGCATGGTTTTCCTAATTAGGACATCACTATGGCTCGGCCTTCTCTACCAGGGCTAATACACTAGTCAAAGCATGCCATTGCACTACCCGTGCCGTAATTCCTAGTCACCTTGTACTCCAAATCTCAACCATGGCTAAAATCATCTTCCGTAATAATTAATTAAAATAATTATTCATAAAAATTCTAAAATCACTATTTAAAACAAATAAATAATAAAAAAATATTTTTAAAAAATTTCGGGAAGGGAGGCTACAAATCTACCCACCTTAAAAATAATTTCGTCCTCGAAATTCAATTTTATAACTATTTCTTAAAATTCAAAGTCTAGTATTCGCTTAATCTCCTCAAATTAAATTTCTCAAAAATAGTTGTATCCTCCTTCTTGTCATTTTGTAACTCCAAAACTCCGAGGACTTCTACCCACCTTAGAGGCTAGGATATGGTGGCAAGGTTCCTGTCACAGGGCTGGCCGATGGTAGCTACACTTGCATATACAACTATCATAGCCATGGGAATACTCTGTATCTATCTATCAATTACGAGTTTTCGTCTTTCCAATCAGCGAAAGACAAAAATACTAAAGAGTTCAAGAGATGTCGTTGAATACAATTACGTGATTCAAAGGCGAATATATAATTCAAGACGAATTGTCAAGCAATCGCGGATGAGATCCTGGATATCTCTATATCTCAGTCCACGTAGGGTAATTAAATAAAGAGCGAACCAAATGCATCATGGTTGATCAGACCGTGATACAATGATTCTGATTAGACGATATTTTAGCGGGCGTCCCCAATAAGCATATGTCTTGAATCAAGCTCGATAAAAGAGTAAGCATGCAAAAACTAGGCTGTAATAGCAGCGTTGGTCAAGATAGTAAAATATAAGTACACGAGATTTTTGAAAAGAGATACAAGTAGTTTGAGTTTTGAGAAAATCAAATCCTTACCTGATGTTCTTGCCTATAAAGTCAACCTATTATCTACCTATCCATAAGGCCTGGGTCAACTAATGGGTTATGGAACTCAAAAATTTTATTCTGGGTAAACCAATTAATATCAGTCAACTACTTCGTCAATAGATCACAAAGACCACGGAAGACTAGGTCGGGGGACACGCTATCCAGCTTACAGAACTTTCACTAGTATTGGCTTTGGATCTTAGGGTACCTACAGGGCATTTTCCTATCCTCTATGGTATCCTAAACTTGTAATCCCGTCTAAAATTATTTTACCGAGAATTATGCCTCACCTGTATGCTCAGGTTGCAGCAACCCTTGGTTCCGTAATTCAGAGGTGATATTCTACCAGGTACTCTACTCTATATTGATACAAGGGTATCTAAGATCTAAAGAGGTCAACGGGAACATAGTTTTAGCAATGTCCCATAGACTATGATTCTTCGGAATAGTTTTATTTCTGTGGGTTGTGCCTCGCCAGTGCGCTGCTGGCTGCAGTTAACCCACATTCTCCACTCTCAAATAATTGACGACAGTGCGCTGCTGTCTAAACTTTATGGGTTAACTAATATTCCTCTAACTATAATCGTAAAATCCATGAGCTTCTAAAGATTCAAACAAGTTGACTAAAAATAGGGCGTAGGTATTCGTCCTATTAGTCACAACACTTAAATTAAAAGATTAATCATGGAGAAATTAACTAAAGACGAAGGGAATACAAACATTCTAGTATCTATTTCCTATGCATTTCAATGGTTGAGGGAAAATCTCAAATTAATCTACCTCGAGATTCGTACCCGAATTGCAGAATCAGAAATTATAAACTAAATTCTTACAGCAAAAGACAATTTTAAGTCATGATATAAAATTTGTATCTAAATAGAGTAAAAGAAAGCTGAACAGGTTATCAAGATCAAAGCCTTAATTATAGGTAAGCCTAACTAATCAAGCAAATAATATATCCACATTGTCGTATCAAAAGAAATAGTGTGCCTATAGAGATCTTGCAAGCTATCTAAATTGCATGGCCTATCTAATAACCTTAACTACCCAACGGTCAATTTGAACAAGGGACTCCTAGTCCTAGTTATTCTTCTAAATCATTTTAATCCTAATTGTGAATGAGCATTTCCTGGGCGCAGGCTCGCAATAGTACGACTAACGTACCATCACGAGTTCGCAATAGTTTGTGAAAACTGACCTGCATGGGCCACCACAAAAATTTGTCACGACCCGCACCCGCTTTTCGGATACGAGACGTGTCCAAGCCAGCCTACGCCGCAGAGTCGGCGGTAGAACGCTGTCAAGCCCGCAAGAAATAAATGCTCAAAAAGTTCACATTGCTGCTCATTCACATTTCTAAATTTATTACGACAGTTACAACATTTAAAATTAAAGGAAATATAAGGCTTTACAATTAATAAAAATAATACAACTGTTTTCTATTTCTAGGTCGTCTTCAGCATACCCAAGTCTCCCAGTGCTAAGAATGATCGCGGCTAAACCTGAAAAATGTTGGTTATCCAGTCAGGATTGGAACAAGTACACAAACCGATGGCAATGCAAAATACAATAGAATTAACAAGACATGAAAATAGCATATGGAATATGAAAGCTAGTAAGAAAACTGATGACATAGCACGATAGAGAAATAAACAAAAAAACTAATAAAGACATCTATCTAGGTGGTGTGAAATATCTTTTTCGACATGTGAACGGCTAGGGGTAAATTCGGCTCTCTGCACGTGTCGTGTGCAGCTGCTATCATGCAATAATAGACATTTTAGGGATATTTCTGGGTAGTTCACATGTGTACTAAGATATTTCCCCTTCCGACTACTCCGTGTGACGAGCGTGTCAACAAGCAGCAAGATATATGTATAGACATGAAATAAAAAGACTACTATGAATCGGAAAGCAATCAGAAAGTGCACTTGCCTGAGGTCCTTAGCTGGAGAAACCAATAATACCATACCACTCAATGAGCCACAATCAGTCAACACATGCAGAAGTCTCCGGATGCTGAAATAAATAGTACCAACGTTCTCAGAATAGTCAAATTAGCTAGGATTGCCTGTTCTTAAGTCCAATTCTGGACACAGGGGCAAAACGGTAACTTTGGGCAAAAACGATGTCCGCCGTTGGACCCGTTTTGCACCGAAAAGCATGCCAGAGTCAACGGTCTCTAAAGTCATCAAACTACATGTCTATGGATCCAGTTTTCCGATACGAACCCAACCGTATGTCCAAAGTTGGATTTCGGTAGGCCGTGCACAAAATCGCCCCTTGGGACCGTGGGGCCCGCAAAACGATGATTTTATCAACGGTCTCAGAATCAGACCAAACTTGGCATACAGGACCAGAAAAATGATACGGTCCTGTTGGCAAAAGTTTCATCTCGATCTGACGAACGTGCACAAAGTAATTGGAGAATTTGCAAAGTACACGATACGGTGAATTTCGACGGATACGCATCAAATTCGTCGCGCACACGCGACCAATTTGAATTCCGTTAAAGCCCACACGACCACGAAACCGTTACGCAGCTTTCGATGCTTTCGGTTCGTGACCACGTCGTCCGGATTGGCGTGACGCACGTCGTGTGGAACAATTTCAATATTTTTAAAACAGGTTTTTGGGAAACTTTGGAATTCGATTTCTCGACGCTCAGTCGATGATTTCCAAATCCGCAAAAAGGGTGATGAAGACCTATATGTTGTCTAAAAGTCTCTTCAAAAAGTTTTTCTAATGTGTCACTGGATCGATCAGAATTGATCGACGAACAGGAGTTCTTGGACTGCTTCCTGTCCTGTTTTTGGACAGGTTTTCCTCCGACTTTACGTCGATTTCTCGACCAATCTATGGCAGTTACCTACAAACTAATTAGACAAGATTAACAAAGGTTATATTGGGTTTATACCAGAGTTGGCGGATCGACAAACGATCCATTGTGCGTCGCAAAAATGCGACGCAAAGTGGCGCGGTTGCTGTCATTACTGCTGTTGCTGCGATTACTGTTTGCTCCCGCGTGCGCGCACCCGCACGGCCGTGGCCGCGCGCGGCGACGGCGCCGTCGGCGTTGGGCCGCCCAGGGACTGGGGTGGTGGTGGCGTCGAGTTGCTCGAGTTTCATCTAGAGTTTCATCTAGGGTTTCGAGCGGTTTGATCGTTCGAACTCTATATATAAGGTTTGTATTCTGAACCGAACAGAGAGTTCGGTTAAGGCTGGAAAATTTGCCGTGGGTTTGGGTTTAGGCCAGTGAAGCCTTGGGCTGGGCTGGGATTTATTAAGCTAAATATTTACATAGCAACTATTTATATATATATATATATATGTATTTATATATATACACATATATATTTTTTTTTATATGAATATATATATATATATATATATATATATATATATATATATATATATATATATATACGTATACGTACTCATATATACGTAGTTATATATATTGATATATATATATATATATTTTTTTTTATATTGATATATATATATATATATATATATATATATATATATATATATATATATATATATATATATATGTTTACATATATATTTGCGTCAATACAATTTTAAGTATATACATATACTCTTACACATATAATATTTATTTATTTATATATATATACATGTACACATATAACATATTTAATAAACGTATATATATACATACACATACACATACACTCGTATACATATATATATTATTTGTATATATAGTCACATATATATATATATCAATACATATTTAATATATTATATATATACACACACATACACATTAATATATATATTTATATATACATACCAATACATATGGTACAATATAATATATTTATATATACATACAAATATGCCTGTACATCGTATATATTCATACACATATACATTATATTTATTTAGACAATAAAATAATATAACCAACAAAATAATAATATTATATAACAATCTCAATAAATAATAATAATAATAATAATAGTAGTAATAATAATAATAATACCCATTTTGTAAATAACCAAATATCCTTAAGTCTACCCAAAAAGCTAGGAAATATTTGTACATACCTAAAGTAGTAGGTCTACATAGGCTTGGGCTTGGTTTGGGTCCAATTTGCACTAGTTTGGTACGACCGGTCACCTAGACGTCAAATAATATTAATAATGGATAATTAACTATTTAAAATGGTCATGTCACAACTTGGCCTGCTTTTCCTAATTAGGACATCACTATGGCTCGGCCTTCTCTACTAGGGCTAATACACTAGTCAATGCATGCCATTGCACTACCCGTGCCGTAATTCCTAGTCACCTTGTACTCCAAATCTCAACCATGGCTAAAATTATCTACCGTAATAATTAATTAAAATAATTATTCATAAAAATTCTAAAATTACTATTTAAAACAAATAAATAATAAAAAAATATTTTCAATAAATTCCGGGAAGGGAGGCTACAGCGCCCATTTGCTTCGGGCGCATATCTCATTGGGCGTATAGCCCCTTGGGCGCATAACCCTTTGGGCGCATGAAAAGCCTTTCAAAACTTAGTTTTTCTTGCGGATTCCTGAGTTTGACTTTCTTTCTGTCCCTTTTCATGTTTTGTAGGGATCTGGCTAGCAAATTTCTCCAGGACCGGTATCGACGATTTTTGGCATGATGAAGATGCAACACTTGACACAAACATCAGAGAGCTCAGGACTCTTCGTGTTTTGGAAGGATTTTCCTCAGATTGTAGGAAGAACCTTTATACATCGAAGAGTCAGACGGTAGTTGGGTGTCATCGTAAAAGTTCTGTTTTCACGGTTCTTCAAGTAGACAAGAACAACACTAGAGATGTTGTTTTGAAGGTATGGTATCTTGGATAATGGGAGGACGTCCGCAATATGGAGGAGAGAAGATCGCCATTTGTAGATACTTTTAGCATACTATATTTGCCCTCCTCCGTGTAGCTTCTCGAAGGTTCAACAGCCTTGTTTGCTTCTCAGCAGTAAAACATGACTTCTTTCGAGGGACACAAGACTGCTTTTCGATGAAGGCGTAGTGCTGCCAAGCTGACCAAGCTGTTGTATTACTGATGAGTAGCAGATTTTTCTTTCTTTTGGACATTAATGTAATCTTGTACTTCTTATCCAGATGAAGAGATGAAGAACCTTTTGTTTTACTTAGGAGATGTAGTCCTGTGAATGTAACTGATTTTGAATAAACAGAATACATTCACTCTATTCTTTACTGGTGGTATTTGTGGTGCTTGTATTAGAGAGCCAATGGTATAACATTTGTGTAAAGGGTATCCTGCTGGGAAATTGTGATGTGGACCTATTATCCGTTTTATATTCGAGTAATTCGAATATAGATAATAAGTTGAACGAAGCTGCTAGTAGAGGTAGTATGGACATAATAGCAGAGGATGTTCTATATCTGACCAGAGGTAATATGGACATGGAAAGATATATAGCATTGGGGGGAAGTGGATAATTCAGAGGTAATAGGGACGTGATTATCCTTGATGAATGCTTTGCTCAGAGGTTATATGGACATGGCAAAACATTTAATCATTCCACTGGGGAAATGATTATCAGAAAACAATTCAGAGGTAATGGGGACGTGACTTGTTTTCGTCAAACTGAGTTTGGACAGAGTCAAAAACGGAAATGATTCCACTGGAGAAATATTTAGATGACCTATTATCCATTGCGTATTCAAGACTCTTGAAATACGGATAATAGTTAGATAGTATTTTTTTAATCATATAAATATCACACTGTACATTTACATGACTGAACACATGTGAACAAAAAAGGTTACACATAGTATTTCTTCAGAAACTTGCCGTTGATAGGCATCACGAGCAAGTCACCATCAGGCTTGGTTAGTCGGTACGCACCATTAGAATACACTGATTCTATGATGAAAGGACCTTCCCATTTAGGCTAGAAATTTTTTTTGTTTTGTGCGTCATGACCATCGGTGTTTTCACTGCTAAGACTAGATCACCGACTTGGAAGATTCTTTCCTTCACCCTTTTGTTGAAGGCTCTGGAAAGACGTGCTTGGTATAGCTCAATGAGCTGCTTAGCAAACAAGCGTTTTTTCGTCTAGCGCTTCGAGCTCCTGGAGTCACAGACGGTAGCTTTCTTCGGTAGTCAACTCGCTGGCTAAGGCTACTCGAAGAGAAGGAATCTGGATTTCTAGGGGAAGAACTGCTTCGCTCCCATAAACCAGAGAGAATGGCGTACTGCCTGTTAGAGTCCGAACGGTTGTACGATAGGCCCATAGACATTTACCAAGCTTCTCATTCAAATTGTGCTTGTTTGAAGACACGAACTTCTAGAGAAGTTTTATGGTGGTTTTGGTGAAGACTTCTGCTAGCCCGTTAGCCGCTGGATTGTAGGCAGTAGAGGCTACGTTCTGGATTCGATTCCTATCGCAGAACCGATAGAATGCATGGCTTGCGAACTGTGGACCATTATCATGGATGATCCTGCGAGGTAGGCCGAAGCGGTAGATGACTGTTGAAGCATGGAAAAGAATAAAGAAAGGTTCATGCGGCCAAGGATCCCCATGCGGCTCAGAGAGCCCATGCGGCTCAGAGAGCCCATGCGGCTCAGAGAGCCCATGCGGCTCAGGGATCCATGCGGTTCAAGAGTCTATGCGGCTCGAATAATTCCATGCGGCCCAGAGAGGAGCCACGTGGCCTTCAACAGCTCTTCCCTTCGTCTTTTTCTGCATTTAATGCCCTGACGGCTGACAGCTCTGACAAATGACAGCTCTGACAAAAAGGCGCAATAATGACTGACGTAAGGACGCGTTCCTAGGGAAGAGAAGAAAATCTTTTCACGGCTGGCAGAATCCATCAAATCCCGAGGTATGCGGCTGCTACATTTATGCGGCCACCCATCTTCATGCGGCTGCATCCTTTGTGCGGCCGTCCATCAGCATGCGGCTGACCACTTCATGCGGCCGCCTATCTTCATGCGGTTGCATCCCTTATGCGGCCGTCCATCAGCATGCGGCTGCCCACTCCCATGCGGCTGTCCATCTTCATGCGGCTATTCATCCCCATGCGGCTACCTATCTTCATGCGGCCATTTAGCCTCATGCGGCCTACTCATCGGCGGCTTTGCCAAGATAATTGAGACACGTGGCAGTCTTATCTTCCTGGGATCATGGGTGTTAACAAATCTTAATCAGATTTGTTGCAATAAGTGTCCACATCAAATCAAATCGAGCAAATTAGACACGTGACAGGCCATTACAAGTCACGAATATTCATGGCAATCAGCATTTATTGTCCACAGAGATTTAATGCAATCATATTAATTGCTTAAATCTATCATATGCAAGATGGACGGCCCAGATTAACTAACTTCCAGGCTGCCGACTTTTGAGAATGGGCAATCATTGCAAAACCCTAATGATGCCCCCCTACTCTTATAAATAGCAAGGTGCCATTCCCTTGCAGAGAAGACACAGACACACAGAAGAAACACAGAGAGAGACGCAGAGACCCCCGGCCCGAATCCAGAGAGAATCAGAAAGAGAATATACAGAGATCGAAAGGACAGAGGAGCATACAGAGAGAACAAAGAGAGCATTTCTTCATCAACGCCAAGTACTTCTTCTCCAGAGCCAAGGCTGCACCCGATCGTCCAAGGAGTAAGGCAGAGCTGCCGTCGCTTTCTCGAGCCTCTATCGTCACCCCCCCAGAATCTAAAATAAACAATTGTACTTAGATTGCTGTACCTAGGTTTTCGTCCCTAGGCTTTTTTTGTACAAGCGAGTTTGTATTGTGAGTCTAAGTTCAGTCCTCCGATAATTGTTCTGTACTTTTACAATCAATGGCAAATACGATGGCAACTCTGCTGGGGACAAACTTCTCCATGGTTGAGGAGTTGGTGACGTAATCGGATGCAGCCAAATTTGGCTCCACACAACAGAAGTCGGTCGTCCGCTTCGACCAACAGGCGTTCGAAGAAATGCTCTCTGAGGGAAGCGCTGGCCCGGTCCAGAAGCAAACCCGCACAAAGAAGGCTCGCAGGGAGTGGAGGCCAAAGTCATTTGCTCCTCGCCAAGCTCTGGACGGAGTACTCTCTGCTGCCCAAGACGACGAAGGCAACTTTCCTGCGGCCCCACTTCAAGCCATAGAGGACTCTGCTGTCCCCAAGTCCGGCAGAGGAAAGCACTACGATGCTGGACTTGCAGGGGCAAAGAGTGATTCTATGTGCTCCAGGAAGAAACCGAACAAAGGCACTAGCAGCAAAACGAAGACTCATACGGCCAAGATTGCCAGCCATATTAATGATGACCATGCGGCCGAAACTGCCCGCCAAATGCATAACACTCATGCGGCCAGGATTTCCAGCTGCATGGAGAATACCTATACGGCTGAGATTTCCAGCCGCATGAAGAAAGCCCATGCGGCTACGACTGTTAGCCGCATGAAGATTATTGATTCCAGCCGCATGCCGCCTGCTCCACGCGGCTCTGTCTTCGACCGTTATGCGGGCCTCTGATGGGAAGTTGTACAGAACCACTCGAGTCCAGCCCCCGGCGGCAAACGGACAGAGAGGTTCCCAAAAGTCTCCTAAAATCCAGGGAGCAAACATAGTCGCTTCAGACCCGTCTGACTTGCGTGAGGCCGTCCTCCATAAACGCAAGGAAAGAGAAGGGGCCTCGGGGTGCAAAGAGTCCTTCCACGGACGTCACTGCACCCAAGTCATCGTCAACTGCTGGTGCAATCATGCGACGATACAAGAAGACCGGCAGTCCGTATTCCAAAGACTGCAACAACCATGTTCAGAAGATGAGGCACTTCCCGTCGTCTCCTACAACTCTGCTCAGAAAATCTCCGCCGATGGGAGAGGAAAGAAGACAAATGTTCCCAGCCCGAAGATTTTAACCACTATGACTAAGTGACTGTCGTCTAAGCGGGTGCCCACCACCGGAGTTTTCTAAGGTACCCGTTCAAAGACGAAATCTGCTACAGTGGGAGATTCATCGTCCACATCACTGGAGGTTGCTGGAACTGGGGGTAGCACTCCTCCGAACCTCCACAACAACCTGATGTTCCAAGAAGACGAGCTGGAGGAAACAACCCACCCATCAGATGCAACAAATCCCGACGGCCCCGAAGGCGTCCACAATTTCCAAGACGAGGCAAACTCGGAAGCTGGGGGTACTGTTCCTTCTGAGTCCGAACCAGAGAAAGACATTCCCACATACCCCGATGACTTCTCATTACAGGGGTATGATTTGAAGTGTACGTCATCCACTGTCCCTTCCACTTCTACTCATGTCAGGACGGCATTCATGACAAACGACGAACAGGATGGTCCCAGTGATCGCCAACGCATCGACACTCTGGAGGCCATACTATGCACTTTGGTCAAATCCGTGGACAAGATCAAAGCAGCCCTCCCTACTTTGCAAGGAGGGACGCCCGGCCAAACAAACTTGGGCTCCGCGGTCAATACAGACTCAAACTCAGTGGCACCAAACCCGAGAAATATTCTTCCTGAAATGTCGGCTCCTACCGCTGCAGACGAAGCCAGAGAGGCAAGAAGAGAGGTCCAGGAGCTCCGAGCCATGTTCCACGCCCGAGAAAACTGTCAAGACCTCAGGATACGACAACCGTATCCCGCTGCGTGGAGAGATGTTCCCTTCCCACCAAAGTATAAACTATTCCACATCAATCCATATGATGGGAAGACCTCCGCAAGTCGGTACATCACTTACTTCGAGGTCACTACCGACCATCTGCCCCATGACGATGCCATCCTTACACGATTATTCATTGGGGCATTGGAAGGGGTCGCCTTCGACTGGTATCGCAACCTGCCAGACAACAGCGTCCACTCCTTCGCCAGCTTCAAGCACATGTTCTTGGAGAGATTCTACGAAGTAGGACAGAACATCACAATGTCCACCCTCATGGATGTCGTTCAAGGGAAGAAAGAGCTGACAAGGAACTATATCGAGCGGTTTCGCCAAACTGCCATGAAGCTACCGTCCGGTAATCCGGATTCCTCCTTAATTGAAATTTTCCAAAAGAGACTGCTTCCAACAATCAGCCTCTGGATGGGTGAAAATCAATTCAAGGACTGGAAGACGTTTATCATCAGTGCCACTAGCGCCGAAGAACGATTGAAGAAGGCTCGCCAACTGGGATTGCACATCTCAGAGGGAGAGGACAAGGGCAGGCGTCCTAATGCCAACAATAACAATGGGGGTATCTCCACCAATAATCGGGACAACAAGGGCAAGCAGGCTATGGTGGCCGACACAGCACAGAAGCCTGAATCAAAACCGGCATACAAACAATGGCCGCAAATGACCTACTCCTTCGAAGACAGCCACGTCAAGCCCATCTTGGACATGCTCATACAAGGAGACAGAATTCAGCTCCCTCCACCAAGACGGGAACCTCGGCCAGCAGCAATGGAGAACCCAAAGTATTGCCATTACCACCGCTACGTCCACCATGCTACATACGACTGCTACCAACTGAAACGATACATCCAACATCTCATCGATTCGAACGCTCTGGCCATCGATTTCGAAGAGGTAACTGTGGCAGCCAATATAGTGTCAGTACAATTTGGCAGCTTCCCTCCAACAAAAACTCAAGACGGTGTGGGCTCCATCCCTTTGGCGACAATGGAGATTGCTAATCTTTCACCTCCCCGGGATCAGGCTGCTGGTCTAGTGCCCCTCACCACACCATGGGGGGAGGTCATATGGGTCCATCCGGACCTGGTACTCGAGGTGACTCAATCCACACCCCTTCCATTCGCAAGAAGAAGAGTGGAAAAGTCAGTTCCTGTCGTACAATCTCGGTAGATATCGAAGAAGCCACCGCTGTCGTTACCCGGTCTGGGGCACAATCCCAACATGTGGCTGATAACTCGGATGAAGATCATCAGCCAGCTACTACTGACGCTCCGGGACCTTCTCAGCCTCCGACGACCGACAAGCCTAGGTCGAAGGAGACTCGCTTTGACAAATCCCTCCGAAAAGAGGCACCGCAGGGGCTGGAGAGGCCCTACAACTTTGATATTTTGGCGTAATTGGCCAACACACCGGCCAAATTATTATTATACGAGCTCCTGAGACTCTCAAAGGATATTCGTGCGGCTTTAAGCGATGCACTCCAGAATGCCGACGCCTATCTGGCTCAGGTCAACCTCACGGGAGAGAGCCCGCCTGCAGATCTCCAAGACAGCGCTTGTACGGGAGCGATGCCCAATATTGTCTTCACTTCGTAGGATATGCTCATCAAAACTAACCTGCACGATCGTCCGTTATATTACACTGGATACATCAGCGACGTGAAGGTGGATCGGATGCACATTGATCCTGGTTCCTCCATAAGCATCATCCCGAAGGGTCTGTTACATCATCTTCGCATTCCTATGCATCGCCTGACGCCAACAAGCACCGCCATCAGCGGTTTCAATTCGGGCAGGAGCTACCCGATTGGAAAGATTCGCTTGAAGTGCCAAATTGGTGATCTCTAGTCAGAAGTAACCTGTTATGTCATAGATGCGGACACTTCCTACAACATCCTCTTGGGGCGCCCTTGGATACACGATTACATGATCGTGCCTTCCATGCTGCACCAATGCTTCAAGTATGTCGACAAATACGGCTTCGTGAGGACAGAATTTGCCGACATCGATCCCTTCAAAGGGGTCGAATCCTACTACTCAGACTCCTAACTGTACGAAAAACCGAAGAGGCACCTTGGTGAAGGAGATGCGCAAGCTCGTACCGAGACAACCACAGGATCAAAAGAACCTCTGACGATCCACCTCCAAGCCCGCAAACTAGGCAAGTCCGTACCCCTTACAGCCACTCTGCGTAAGGACGCAATCAGTCTCTCGGCACAAGAAGAACAAATAATAATCCGGCTGCCAAGGTCCGACCAAGCGTCGAGACCCACAACGGAGCCATTGACAATCAGGCTGCCTAGAGTCGGCCAACCACAAAAGGAGAAGCTCAACCCCTCCGACAAGCCAATAACGATGCACCTTTCCAAGAAGAATCATCACCCCGATGCAAGGTCTGGGGCTTCTAGCGAGCCAACAACTCCCCGCCCAACATTGAGTACCAAACTGGGGGTCGCTAGTTTGCCAACGACTCCACGTTCTGCTCCACCGGCGGAACCCCTGACGATCAAGCTGCCCAGGTCATCCTCTCAGTCTTCATTTATACAGGGGGTGGCCGAAGAAGAACCGGAGCTAGCCAGTATGTGGCTGCCCACACTGATGTTCCCTCCGCAGATGATGTAATCCTGCTAGAAAAGATACCTTACTTCATCAATAAAGGGCTATCTTTGAACTACCTCGAGCTTGATAAGCTTTGTACAATGTATGCTATGGAACACGGTATAGGCACTCACCTACACACACAGGTGACAAATGTGTACACCGCAAACCAGCTTATTCTATTGGAAGACGCTTACCGCATAATCGAGGGAGGGGACCATCCAATCATCTTCGGCCGGAAGGACGACCCACAACCCTTCACCATAGAGAAGGTCAATCTTGAATCAGATGCCGGGAGACTGCCTCTTTATCTTTATAGCCCCCAATCCAAATACCTCATGCAAAAACAGGGGTATGATCTAGAGACTACGCCAGGTTTGAACTACGGCACTGGGCGACGATTACCTTTAAAGCCACCAGTCCCGGCTGGCAAACCACGGGACTACTACAGCAAGATCCGATGTGGATTAGGGTATGTTACGCCCACAACGACCCCTGAAAGTTCAGATGAGGCATGCGACTGGCATTCACATTCAATCGGATCACCAACTTCTGATTCGGATACCAGCATCGGAGACGTATTCAGACAAGTCCTGTCAGTCAACATGGCATTCGCCGATGCTTACAAAGAAGATGAAGACATTCCTGAAATCCTCGAGTTAGAGCCGTGGGCCCAACAGCTGGATGCACAATAGAAAAAGCGGTTCAAACAGAGAGAACCTCCTACTGAAGATGAGGTTATACAGGTCGACCTCGGCAGCGAATCTTCTCCAAAACCGATCTTCGTCAGTAAAAGCCTGACAGACGAAGAGCGAGAATCGCTACTGGAACTCGTCAAAGAATACACTGATGTGTTCGCCTGGAGCTATGAAGACATGCCAGGACTAAATCCCGAGGTTGTCCTTCATAAGCTCAACATTCGGCCAGATAAAAAGCCGGTCAAACAACAACAGCGACGCTTCCGCCCGGGCATCATGGATGCAATCGAAGCCAAAGTCAACAAACTCATAACCAGCGGCTTCATACGCGAGGAGTAACACCCAGACTGGGTCGCCAACATAGTACCGGTCCTCAAGAAGAATGGAAAGATTCGAATCTGCATCGACTTCCGCAATCTGAACGAGGCTTGTCCCAAATATGAATTCCCCCTCACTATCACAGACATCATGATCGACAACACATGCGGCTTGGAACGCATATCATTCATGGATGGTTTCTCGAGGTACAACCAAATCAAGATGTCTCCTGACGACGAAAAGCATACATCAATTCGAACACCGATTGGCACATACTGCTACACAGTCATGCCTTTCGATTTAAATAATACTGGTGCCACATATCAAAGAGCCATGAGTATCATCTTCAGAGACCACTTGCGCAAGACTGTGGAGTGCTATGTTGATGACATCGTCGTCAAGAGTCGCTGTAAGGAAGACCATCTCCAGGATCTGAGGACGGTATTCGACCTGATGCGAGCACACAACCTGAAGATGAATCCCACAAAATCTTGCTTGGGCGTATCCAGCAGAAAGTTCTTGGGTTTTATCATCACCGCCCAGGGCATCCACGTAGACCCTGAGAAGAGAAAGGCAATCATGGAGATGGGTCCCCCGAGAAATCTTCGAGAACTTCGAGGCCTCCAAGGGAGATTAGCTTACATCAGGAGGTTCATTTCCAACCTCTCCGGGCGTTGTCAGCCATTCACCCATCTCATGAAGAAGGGCGTCTCATTCGTATGGGACGAAGAATGTCAGCGTGCCTTCGACAGCATCAAAGAATATTTGTCGAACCCTCCAGTCCTGGTGGCCCCGGTTGCTGGAAAACTATTCCTGCTCTATGTACGGGCAATGGAGCATTCCCTCGGTGCTCTGCTGGCACAAAACAACGATACAGGTCATGAACAAGCTATATATTACCTCAGTCGAATGATGATCGGGCCAGAACATCGATATACTGCCGTAGAGAAGGAATGCCTCGCCCTAGTGTTCGTCATTCAAAAGATGCGGCACTATGTCACAGGACAAACCATACATGTGATATCACGAGTCAACCCCCTCAGGGTCCTCATGACGAAACCAGGGGCACTCAGCTCTCGCCTCGCTACATGGGCAATATTACTGTCCCCCTACCATATGATCTTCGTCCCACAAAAGGCTGTTAAAGGTCAAGCCCTGGCAGACTTTTTGGCAGCTCACCCAGGCTCGAAGTCGTCCAGAATATATAAAGGAATCCCAGATGAGGTCGTCGACTCGCACGCAACATCTCACGATGATATATGGCGAATGTTCTTCGACGGCGCCTCAAGGACCGGACCTAAGGGCAACATCGTCGTCGGAGTCAGGGTGGTGCTGGTTTCTCCTTCCGGATTGGTGATCAATCGCGCCTACTCCCTCACAGAACCCTGCTCTAACAATGTGGCTGAGTACAATGCTTTGGTCATTGGCCTCTAACTGGCAAGAGAGCTGGGGGTAGAATATCTTGAAGCATACAGTGATTCACAGTTAATCGTTAATCAGATCCGGGGTTCATACGAAGCCCGCCATGAAGACATGATCCCCTATTACCAAATAGCGATCAACATCATCTCGTCGTTCGAGGGGTTCTTCAACGAACACGTTCCTAGACTCCAAAATATCGAAGCCGATGCCTTAGCAGGCCTTGCCGCTTCCTTAGCAGTGCCAAATTATACTCATCAATCAGTGGATGTGGTAGGCCATGAACTGGTCTGTCCCAAGAATATTGTTCAATTCATGGTGAGTTATTTCGCTCAGACGATCGACGAAGTCCCAGACTGGAGAGAACCATTCATTGACTTCGTAGTCTACGATATTCTGCCGGAGGACCCAAAGAAAGCCACCTCTATCAGAAGGCGTTCTCTTAGATTCTTCTACGATACAGAGACGAAAATGCTGTATCGTCGATCCTACGATAGATTATTGCTTCGATGTCTGTCAAACGCAGAAGCCAGAGAAACCATACGCGAAGCTCATGACGGTGTCTGCGGGGCCCATCAGCCTGGCCCAAAATTGTAAGACCGTCTTCGCCGAATGGGCTACTCTTGGCCCACGATGGTAGCAGATGCGATAGACTATGCAAGAAAGTGCAAAACTTGCCAAGTCTACGCGGACTTCATCCACCAACCATCCGAATTTCTACATCCGACAGTGGCGTCCTGGCCATTCGAAGCATGGGGAATGGATATCATCGGTCCGATCGCCCCACCTTCTTCCCGAGGACATCGTTTCATACTTGCCAACACAGATTACTTCTCCAAATGGACGGAAGCTGTTCCGCTTGCAGAAGTCAAAACTTCAAACGTGATCAGCTTCCTTAAGCATCACGTCATCTATCGCTTTGGACTGCCCCGAAGGATCATCCACGATAATGGTCCACAGTTTGCAAGCCACACCTTCTATCGGTTCTGCGACAAGCACCACATCCAGAATATTGCTTCAACACCATACAACCCAGCAGCAAATGGGTTGGCAGAAGCATTCAACAAAACCATCATCAAGTTACTCAAGAAGTTCGTGTCCTTCAACAAGCGTGACTGGAACGAGAAGCTTGGTGAATGCTTATGGGCATACCGTACCATAGTCCGAACAGCCACAGGGAACACACCATTCTCCCTGGTGTAAGGGAGTGAGGCAGTTCTCCCATTGGAGACTCAAATACCCTCGCTCCGCGTCGCTCTTACTTATCAATTGATGACGGACGATAACTACCGTCGTCGACTACAAGAGTTGGATGCCTTAGATGAAAAGTGGCTCTTGGCTCAGCAACGAATCGAGCTTTACCAAGCATGCATCTCCGGAGCCTTTAACAAGAAGGTTAAAATCAGAACATTCCAAGTGGGCGATCTCGTTCTGGTAGTTCGGAGGTCGATGGTCATGACTCACAAAACCGTCGGCAAATTCCAGCCAAAATGGGAAGGTCCATTTATCATTGAGGCCGTACTCTCCAACGGTGCTTACCGCCTCGCAAAA
This sequence comes from Iris pallida, assembly GCA_029216955.1. Taxonomy (NCBI): domain Eukaryota; kingdom Viridiplantae; phylum Streptophyta; class Magnoliopsida; order Asparagales; family Iridaceae; genus Iris; species Iris pallida. Next base: position 1,792,063 of record JANAVB010037417.1, read on the forward strand.
CAAAACGGAGAATTGCTCATGCTACCCGTCAATGGAAAGTTCCTGAAGAAATATTATGTCTAAATGACATTCTCCAGATTACCGAGTTATGTACCAGCTGGCACCGCTGAACTCATATTCACAAAAATCCTGGATAATTGAGTTATGTACCCGCTGGTACCGCTGAACTCACATCCACAACACTCCAGATTATCGAGTTATGTACCCGCTGGTGCTGCTGAACTCACATTCCCAAATTCCAAATTATCGAGTCATGTACCCGCCGGTACCGCTGAACTCACATTCCAACTCTTCCAGATTATCAAGTTATGTACCCGCAGGTACCTCTGAACTCACATTTCGGTCACTCTTTTAGGTCGTAAGTCATGTATGATCATACCTCTGAACTTATTTCTCTGAAAGAGCTCCTCCCTCATGATCCGCTACCCGCACTCTCAGTGCACAAAAAGGGTAACAGATCCACAAAATTTCTAAAATGACCACGTCGATGTTACCTCTGAGTCGTTTCACTTCCGCCAAAAACAAATCACCCCTCTACATAGAACTTCTATGGCCTCATTACCTCTGAGTCATTCTATGTACCCCTTCATGGAGCCCACTCCTGCTATGTCCTCATTACCTCTGAGTGGGAAGGCTCCATCGAAGAAACCCTCATATTTGCCATGTCCTCATCACCTTTGAGTAAATATGTTGGTCCTCCCTCGACTTATTATCTGTACCAAAAAAAACCCCAGGGTACGCCAAGGATAATAGGTCCACAAATATCCTCCGTTGAGTCCACTCCTACCATATCCTCATTACCTCAGAGTAGGAAGACTCCACGGCAAAACCCTCATACTTGCCATGTCCTCATTACCTCTGAGTAAGTATGTTGGTTCTCTCTCGTCTTATTATCCGTATCCTGAACCAGGATATGCCAAGGATAATAGGTCCACAAATATCCTCCGTTGAGTCCACTCCTGCCATGTCCTCATTACCTCTGAGTAGGAAGACTCCACGGCAAAACCCTCATACTTGCCATATCCTCATTAACTTTGAGTAAGTATGTTGGTTCCCTTTCATCCTATTATCCGTATCCTAAGTCAGGGTACGCCAAGGATAATAGGCCCACAAATGTCCTTTGCTAAGTTTCTTAGTACAAGCCCATCATTCCTCATCATGCCTCGGGAGCCCAACTGCTCCATGGCATTCTTTATCCCGATACCCAGAACGTCCATGATCACCTTGCCGTAGAATTGTTCTAGGTATCCCCAATCAAACTTGTTATCCGTATCTAAAACCAAGGTATGCCAAGGATAACAGGTCCACAAACAAGTCCCCCATTCGGGGCAAATATCACCATAACACCACAAGCACAACAGACAGTACAAATAAAGAGTGGAATAAAGCATGCTCTTTTATTTGGAAGGCAAAAAGTACTACATGTTCTAGGGATAATGTCCCATTTAAAGAAAGAAAAAGAACGAAAACAAAAAGGGAGAAAAAGGCCGTCTATGGTTCGGTATTGCATAATTCCATAAGACGGTTCTTCACCAAGGTGGTCCCCTGTTCAAGCCGATGTTTAGCCCGGTGCTCCGCTTCCTGGGATAACCGCTCCGCATTATTC